>ML788332.1:433715-466020 GCA_009831015.1 Picea engelmannii | reverse complement strand
ATAAAAAAAAATAAAAAAAATAGCTTGTTAGTTCTCTTTCTTTCCTGGCATTTGCCTTGCATTGTTATTTGAAAAAGAAAAAGAAATTAACATAGTGTTGTGTTTTATTTTCATCTTAAAATCATTTCAAAAGAAAAATAAGAAAGATAATCCTTCTTTGCTAGTTTTCTTATCATTTCTTTTTTTTTCAAGAGTCTTAACAACATCAGTTGCACTACCGTGCCTTTTTGAGTAAATCAAGCCAGTAAAAAGAATGCTAATTAAAATTTACTAGACTTTATGTTTGTAGGGTCCACCAACTAGATTAGGCTAAAGCCTTGATTAAGGTTGGAGAGGAAACTCTTCAAGGCTATAAAAAAAACATACGAGCCTATGCTAAGGAGTGTAGAATTCCAGTAACGTGGAAATTATCTGGGACCCCCCTCTAACACAGGGGCTAAACACAAGGTCTTGTGTGGAAAGGAAGCGGAGATAACCCCTCCAAAGCCGGACCAAGCGTAGTGGGGAACGCATATAGAGGGCTTGTCTTGGGATTCCATCGATCACATTTTCCATGTAGCTTCATGGGACTCAAATCTATTCAAGTTCTTAAGTCGTCTTCCAGAACACTTTCTTTCGATACCCTTGATAGGTTTCGGGCTTGATACCCTGCTCATTGTGGTCCACCCGACTGTCGACTATACCCGCCTAGTGATTTTTCACGATCTGGCAACCTAGTTGCCTTTATTTTAGGGACTTACACAGGTGACCATGGGGCTATACCACAGTACCTAGGGCAGACATTGGGCCAGGATTTTCAGAGTATACCCAGAGGGTGCTTCCGTATTCGAGTTGCACTTGCACCGGTAAGTTTCTCTAGTGTTGGTTGGTGTAACTGTTCTTCCAACTAGTTAGTCGTTTGCTTGATTTGCCTTTAGGAAATTTTAGTGTGTGCTCTGTGCTCCCTTGTTTTCCATAGTGAGTTAGTCAGTCGTGGCTTTGGGTCTCTGACCTAGGGTGGTAGACTTCCCACTCCGCCAGTTGAGAGGAATTTTCAGTCTTCCGCTTAGAAACATGGAGCCACCTCTTTATAGGCGTTGTTTTGATAACCCTGGTTCTTCAGAGTAAGTGTGTGAGACTTTTACAGATTTGAACGATCCTGCAAGGGGAGAACCTCTGCGTAAGATATTAATGGATAAATTTCCTAACAATACAAACCAAGGAACCCTTTTGCAAGGGGATTCTTGTGCTTTTCCTTTCTTCGGAAACGTTGGTGTCCCTTTGATGGCCACTTTGTACATTACTGGGTTGAATGTGGGACTATCGGTTTGGTTGGGTACCATTCCAAATGTCCTGAATGCTCTTGACGCTTCTCAGTTAAGAACCTTAATTCATGGGCACCTTGTTGATGTTTCTCCATCAACAAAGTCTTCTCCTCCTCCTTCTCCCACCTCTGGTGAAAGTACAATTACTAGTAACTGAAAGTCTAAACGAAATAGAAAGAGGAAGAATATGAAGAAGAAATCACCAACCTCTGCGAGTCATGTTGGAGATAGGTCGACAACCTCTGCACGTCACATTGAAGACCATCACCCAATCTCTGCAAGTTATGTTGGGGGCAATCACCCACCCTCTGCAAGTCATGTTGGAGATGTGCAACCAACCACTGCTAGTCATGTTGGGGGCATCGATATTGTTGAGAAACCTATACGAATAGGATGTAATCCTAATCTCCCTTGTAAGCTTTGCAAGGGAGATCACCTTACTCATTTGTGCCCTGACATTCCATAGGTACAAATATTGTGGTCCTTGTCTGCAAGCTCTTCTGATTCTGAGTCTTCTAAGGCTTCCTCACAGTCTATTCAACCTTTGGTTGAGAAAGTGGTCACGCCGATGCAGTCATCTGATGATCCCACTCCTCTTTTGGGGGGTGAGGTTCCTTTAGACCTTGTAGTATCTCAGCCTATGCAGCCATTGGTTGAGAAAGTGGTCACGCTGATGCAGTCATTGGCTGATCCCACTCCTCTTTTGAGGGGTTAGGTTCCTTTAGACCTTGTAGTCTCTCAGCCTATTCAACCATTGGTTGAGAAAGTGATCATGTCAATGCAATCATCGACTGATCCCACTCCTCTTTTGAGGGGTGAGGTGCCTTTAGACCATGTAGTCTCTCAGACTATGCAGCTATTGGTTGAGAAAGTGGTCACACCAATGCAGTCATCGGCTGATCCCACTCCTCTTCTGAGGGGTGAGGTGCCTTTAGACCATGTAGTCTCTCAGCCTATGCATCCATTGGTTGAGAAAGGGGTCACGCTGACACAATCTTCGGCTGATCCCACTCCTCTCTTGGGGAGTGAAGTGTCTACCGACTATGTTTTTAGCGTTTCCAGTTCAGTACTTTCAGAACAAGGGGGCATTCTGCTTGTTCCGAGTACACCCCCTCCAAGCCCTAGGATGGTTTCCTTTGATTGGAATGATCTTGTTGAGCCTCATCTTCCTTCTTATTCACCTTTTCAAATAAGGGTTGAAGTTAATTCAACAAGCATTTATCGATGTATTGTGGATGAAGGAGCTTCTGCAACTATTTGATCCTCCTCGGTTTGGAAAGTCTTGCGATCTCCCGAGCTTGTGTTTTCTTCGCATGAGCTGTTGGCTTTTGATAAACATCCTAGTGAATATTTGGGGGTTCTTCCTCAACTACCTATATCTTTAGGTGGGAAGACTGTCCTTGTTGATGTTATAGTGGTGCAAGGCCCATTAGATTTCAATATGCTTCTCGGGCGTGATTATGTATATGCTATGAATGTTGTGGTGTCTATGCTCTTCTAGGTGATGCATTTCCCTCACAATGGAAGCATTGTCACTATCAACCAACTAGCATATGATAATCACCATCCTAATTAGGCATTATTTCATACTACCCCTTTATATGTTCCTAGCGTTCGTGTAGACTCTACCCCACCACGGGTTAATTATGTGTCATCTTATCCTCGATGTTCAATTGCTTCTGAGCAGGAACCTGTGAAATCATGTTCGCCTTCCTGAGACTTGGTCTCAGCAATTGATCCTTTGGTTTATCCAGTGGGGGCATGGGAGCCCTTGCTTCCCCCTCTTGGTCCAAGTAATCTTGAGTCTCCTTCTGAGTTTGATCTCATTGTTTGTAGATCCTCAAGCCCTCATGCTTGTGATTCTTCGTTGATAGACTCCACCAGTCCTGGCCAGAGCCTCCATAGTCATATGGAATATGGTCAGTTTACTTCACCCTTTGGGACTGTCGACCCTCGCTTGCATGTTTTCTCAGATTTTGAATTGCCTTTATATGAAGCTATCCTTGAAGCCATGACTACGATTTCTATACCGAGGAAGGACTTACACCATGGTTTGTGTTTTCTTCCCTTTTGGGAGACTTTCTAAGTTGACTATCGAAGAGACTCTTGGTCTGAGCCTGCAGTGGGCTCTACCTGAACCAGTTTCATACATGAGTCATAGCCCCCACGGGTCTTCTTTTAAGCCCTTTTCAGACCCTCTAAAAATGAAAAGATTGCCAAGTGATCTTGTTTTCCTTCACGCTCATTAAACTGAAATTTGAAGGCACGTCTATCTGGCGGTAGTTTACCCCTTTTTTGGTCCGGATGGTCAACTGTACGAACAAAGGTACACTCTAGGGACCACGTTTCTCTAGAAGAGTATTCTCAGGTATAATTTTAACCCTTTTTTGGGCCTGAGGGACTAAACTTATGAAAAAGGAACCCCCACGGAGTCCATAGTTAAGCTCTTTTCAGACTCCCTAAAATTGAAAATATTGTCGAGTGACCTTATTCTTTCACACTCGTTAAAATGGTCCAGAAGAACATTCCTAACGGAGTCCATAGCTAATCTTTTTTCAGACTCCTTAAAAATGAAAAAAATGTCGAGTGACCTTGTCTTTATCACACTCGTTAAAATGGTTTTGAATAGACGTCTGGTTGGTGTTAGTTTACCCCTTTTTCTAGCTAACTAGACTATCTTCGAAAAAGGTACCCCAACAGAGTCTCCTTTTACGTTTTTTCAGACTCTCTAAGTATGAAAAACTGTCGAGCTTACTTTCTCTAGGCTCTTTAAAATTACATCGAAGGACGTTACCATTGTGTGTTTTGTTAACCGCATTTCCATACCTGCGTCTTTGGCCTAATGTCAGCTCCATGTTTCTCTCAATCGAACCATCTGAAGCATGCCTTATACGCAAGCCTTGTAGCACTTTGCCTTTGCGTCTTGACACCTTTGGCCCCGAGAGGGATTTTTCCGAGTGTCCTTGATCTGAACATCAATATTGTCCTTGCGCCTAGAACTAGTATGTTTGTGACACTCGTTCCTCCTTTGTAACGTAGCATTCTTTTATTCTTTTTCCAAAATTATTGAAAAAGACAAAAAAAATCAAATATACCCCAAAAAGAGGAAGGGAAAAGTATTTTCTTTTTATTGGTAGCACAATGAGTCGCCCTTGGACAAAGCACATCCTTTCGTTTATTCGTCAAGCCCTGGGATTTAATATGACCTTAGGAAGCTATTCTCGCTCCGTAGAGCTATGTCCTCCTCCATTTGGTTATTCTTCCAAAGATATGGAGAGTTTGTGTTGCCTCCTGCATCGTGAACTTATGTCAACATCATGCTGCCCGAGTCTCATCATTTGTCATGTTGTTGTCCAAGGGAATTGTTTACCAAGTCTGAGTCAACCCCTCTATAGTCTGTCTCTTGACCTCATACTCGGTCATCCCGAAAGTCCAATCAAGTGTTTGTTCGAAATCAATGAAGCCTTCAGTCTGATCATCAAGATCCTCTAGTCCATGCCCGACAAGCCATCAAATACCTCTGGGTAGTGAAGTTGTACACTTATATTACACTCCTACCAGAGTTTTGAATATTTTGAATTTGATGATCGAGCTCTGAAGACCTCATCTCCAGCCATCAGGCCTTATCATCTTCTAGAAGATGGATACTATACATGTATATCTTTTTGATTTTGAGATGTATATCTGCTGTGTATTTCTCGTGGATACACTTTATATAGTTATATGACATGGATCTACAGTGTATTTGATTGGTAGCCATGATTTTATTTCATTATGAGCATGGGTATGCCCGCCTCGGTAAGACAATTGTTATTTTGTAGATGGCACCTCCTGCGTTCTGGTCCCTGGGCTCATTGGTTTGGTACGCTGATAAAGATTGATAATGTATTTTGGCCATCGGATGCTCTTCTGACCTCACACATTAGGGGACATTTGTTATAACCCTAATTTTCACTAGACATACTTACCTGACATTAGGCCATCTCATATGCCTTCTTTGCCAAGCCAATATTGAACAACTCTTCTTAAAAATACCCTTTTTAAAGGCCCATGCGCCCTGCTCCACTACAACCCACGTGTACCTACAAAAGCACGAAAAATGGAAAGTTGTTGATGGAACACATAGTTTTGGGTAAGCTAACTAAACCTTTCGACCATGCATGGCCATTCATTCGACTAAATACCTATCTCCTTCTAGCCTATAAAAGAAGGGGTAGGGGTCCCATTTGAAAGGAGGAAAATCATAGTAAAGAAACTCTACCCGAATTAGCATTCCCCTAGCCTCAACATTTGCAACTATTGTGTGAAGAAAATAATATACAAAAATAGTTGGAGCACAGTTAAAGAGGAGCCCAGGACCAGATTTGAGGAGCAGTGCCGACCACATATTGTAAATTTTTCTCTTGTGAAGATTAATACAAAAAGGAATACTTTTTTCGTCCCACCATATCATGTGTTCAAATTGTGTATTTATTTTATGATATTGTCACATCTAACCCAACAATTAGTATATGAAATGCATGTTCGCAGCTCTCTGTTTGTCCATGTGTGAATGCAGGTCAGCTTTGGGAAGAGGCTTGCAGTCAAGGAGCGAGTGAAAGTGAAGGGATCGACATCAAATGAAGGATTTAAGGTAGAGTTACCTAATATTGTTTGCACCTTTGTATTGCATGAATGTGGGGTTTTGTGTTAGGAGAATAGAAAAAAGTAGAGGCCTTTAAATGGTCATTTTCTGCATGCATGATTAAACCCTTAGTGCTAGTTTGTAGGAGGGATTTTCCACCCACAACACCTTATTGGGTCAATACACCCTAAAATCCCAAGAGATAAGGAAATGGAGGGGAACAATGATGGAAAGTGGTAAGTATGGTCGGGAACGATACAATGGCTCTTTAAGGGAGTTCCTAGTAGCAAACCCATCCCCAAGGAAGACCACTTACTAGGGAACAATGTCAACCACCAAGGTGAAGCAAAGAAAAATTCATAATGTCCAAGCATATATCATGAAATCTAGAGCAATCTAAAATACAACATACTCAAATGGCTTAAATATTGAAATTATGTTTACCATAATATTGACTTGTACCTCGTGGAGCAAGGCCCATTGCCTTCAGAATGTCAACTGATGTGGTGGATGCCATCTGGAAATCTGTGACCATATATGGTGGTGAGAGGGGTTTCCAACTGTGAAAAAGGGTATTGTTGGCCATGTAGTCTTCTCAACACTCCATATCTGCAACCCGAGGGCCTTGAGACATAATCTCCTTAGTTATCCACAAAATTGGGATAACATATGACTCCTACTTGGGGACATGTGCTAGTCGTAGAGTGCATGAGAACCACAACATCTCTTGGTAGACTTGTTCATGCAAGGAAACATCAAATTGTAGAGTGCAAGATGGCCTACTCATTCTTGTTCTCATATTATCATAATCAAAACCAACTAAGCTAGAAAAAGAAAATTTTGACATTTAAAAAAAAATCCAAGATAAGCATGAAATCAATATGCAAGTAGAGAAAAATGAAAATGAAATGCACCTAAACTAACATGAACAATCAATATGAAAATGCATGGGAAAACAAGATGACTTACCTACTTACCTGGGGCATGGGCCCTGAATAAGTCAGGTGATCTGGATGTGAGGTTGGATAAGAGATCCATCTACTGGTAGTGGCATCTTCCTCTCATCTAATGTTGCCAGATAGTACCTTTCTTTATAAGAATTATTCCTGATGATGTAAGGGACAAGCCATGGATTGTTTTCTTTCTGGTCATATCTGGGCTTGCCCTTTCTTTTTTCCCACATGAGCACGAGACTTCCTTTGTTGAAATCGATGTAAGGTGTATTCTCATCGCGTGGATGCTCTGTGTGGACTGTCTCTTTGATGATTTCTTCATGTTTCTTATCTTATTTCTTCAAAATTTGGATAGACCCTGGTTCCTTCCCATGGTATTTTGCAAGTTTCTCTTTGTATTGATCTGTCCATGGAAGAAGCGTGTCTATGGAATCCTCCTGCATAAAGGGTAACTCATATGGATCATACTCAATGGTCTATGGGAGCACATCATATTCACATTCACTGGCATAATCAGGACCATCAAGATTCATCACGTGTCTATCGACTTTCTCTCGATTGTATAGTATCTGAAAAGTGCCATCTCCCATAAGAATGTGTGTGTGGGTGAGATCCATGCTAAGGAAACCCCCAAGAGAAGTAGACCAACTCCTATATAAGAGCATCCCCCAAGAATTTGGAACTTCAATAACTACTATGTCCATGAGAATGTTGATATGTGGAATATCAATCAGGAAGACCTCAATGTCCTCACATACCGAGAGAAATTTAACCTTTTTGGAATCAATACCACACACATTTCCATAAGGTTGGGTTGTCTTCAAACCAAGTTGTTTCATTACCTTCAACGATATGTTATTTGTTGGGGCCCTTGAATCAAGCATGCAGTTTTTCAAGCAGATGTCTTTCATGCCTAATGAAAGATAGAAAGGAGGGTTCTAATCCCATGGCCAATCGAGATACATAGTATTCAAAATTATGGGAGGATCCTCCTTCTCGGTTGGCATCTATAAGACTTTCAAAATTTCCCTTTTCACAGAAGGGATCTTACACATCTCTGTCACTGGGACCATCATATTCAATTTTCCAAACATGCTTGCAACATTTATATTTAACTAAATGTCATCTGTAGGAGTTGGATTAAGAAGAAACTCACATATCCGTGGTGGAGGTGGTGGAGCCACCTTTACTGCTGATGGAAGAGGAGTATCAAGTTGTTACGGAGGGGCTGGAGCATGTTTTCTTCTATTGTAGGTTAGAATTTTCCACCTCCTTAATTCCTTCTTATGATCATCTATCAATTTATTTAAGGCCTAGAGTCTCCCCTCTCTTTCTCATATTCTTCTGGATTCATTGATATGTTCTTGGGTAACTTGCTCATCGTAGAAATTGCAAATAATATCAATGAAGTTTATATCATCAGGATAATCTTCATCTCGTCGGAGGCACATATCTTCTCTATGGGGTTCTTGGCATGGGAGGCACCAAGATTCTATATCAACTCTCCCAATATGTTTTAAAGCATCTGGGGGCTTTTCCTCTTGTTGAGGTCTTGGTTTCCAACCAGTGGCATCTCTCTGTTGTCTGGAAAATTGAGGTTTGGGAAAAAATTGATTTCTTTCCACTGTAGTCATATGGTTCATAAGTTTATTTTGCACCTGGAAAAACTGAGTATTCATTTGGTCTATCTTCTGAGTTAGGAGAGCAATCAGATCAGGAACATTGTTGTTGGAAACCTTTGTTCTTTCTTCTGCCTTGGCACGAGGGTACTGAAAAGGTTCTATTTTTGAATCAAGGAGATTCTCCTCAATGTCAATATTGAACTCTTTAGCCTCTTCCAATAATGTGGACTTTTTATCTTTGAGAATGTATCAAAACTTCCCTTCAAAAGAATTCATGTAAAGAAGATGAATCGATGATGTTGTAGGACGATAATCTGTTGGAATTTGATTGTACAAACTATCAAATCTGGTAATGAATTCCTTTAATGTTTCATTCTCCTTTTTCTTTACTTGATTGAATTGAGTCCCAAGTGTCCCATCATCTTCCTTTTTCGACCATTTGCTCTTGAATAAGTTGGAAAGAGCATCATAGGACGTGAGATGATTATCAAGGAGTCCTATAAACCAATCAAGGGCTTCTTCAGTCAATGATGAAGTAAATAACCTCATGGCCACATATTCATGTTCAATACCTACATTGTCCATGTCCCGACACATGACATGAATGTAGTCCTCAACTGTTATAACATGTACTTTCTGCAGAAAATTGCAGCCTTATGTTTGTAGCTTTCATTCACTTTTATCAGCAAATTACACCATCAAAATATGCCAACAATTAGCCCAAAATATGTGCCCTAGTTAGTAGAATTAGTGTGCAAAATTTAGGAGCTAGTCTAGGGTTAGTTTGTGAGATAAGGGGGAGTCAGCAGCTAGGGTTATGCAACCCTAATGGTTGTAGGTGAAAGTTTGTAACAACAATTAAAGTAGTGGGAGAGAGGGGATGCCCTAGTAGGGGAAGAGTCCTCTCAATGTGGAAAACCAACTCCAAGCAAGAGATCTTTCAAAAGATGAAAAATCACGTTTCCCAAGGCAATGATTTTATATCTTTAATGCAAAAAATAAATGACTAGTGCCTTTAAATATTGGGTTAATGAAGTCAAGTAAATGAACTAGATATGCTACTTCCTTGAGGGTGTAAATCCTCTTACTTCCCAAGGAAAGTATCTCTAGTTAGGGTTTGAGAATGAAGTGTGTAAATCCTCTTACTTCCTCAAACAAACCCTTGCAACATCAATGAACTTCAAGAAATAAATGATGGAGACTAGAGTGGGGGTGTAAATTCTCTTACTTCCCACTTATCTCCTAGAACAACATTCCTTGACTTGAAAAAATGATATCATAAGAGTAAAAGACCATACCAAAATCAAGAAATATGCTAAGACAATCCACCATAAAAGCTAGAAACCATTCTTCCAAGGCTAGCGCCTCACTCCTCCATCAACCATTCATCAAGATAGCCATAAACAAGTGCACAAGAGACAAAATAATCCAAGTGTATCGAAATTTTCAGATCAAGTCTTCTCACAAGAGGGAGAGTCATTTCCAAATCAGTTCTTATGATCTATTATTTTTACAAAATGTCACCAAGGTGACTTGTCCACGTGTTAAGGGGTAAACCAAAAAACTAGGGGTCAACAACCCTAATCTTTCCCCCTTTATCAAAGTAATATTAAACAATTCACTTAAAATTTCACTTTTTCACAAGTAAAAACCTAATTTTACATGGACATCACCCCTTTAGGGGACGTTTTGACACTTGGAGCAAGTCGTTGGTGTTGGAGAAGCTATGGTAGGCCTCCAAAGGCCACATGTCAAGCATCTATTCAATATCCTCATGGCCAAGGCCTCATCCTCTTCAAAACATCCATGTGTCAATGAGTGGTAACGCCACCACCAAACCCTAGGCCCCAAACATGACGTCAAGCTAAAAAAGAAGACATTTTTCCCCTTCTGGGAAAATCATTTGGCATGTGAGGGATGGGATAAGTCTTCCACACCATCTTCTAGGTGTTCAATACTTCATCTCTGTGATCTGGCATGTGGACCCTTGGCATCCAACCTGTGGGTTCATAGCCCCATAGAAGCCCAAGCTAGGCTTGTTCTCCCAAAACTATCCACCAACTAGGTCCTGCAAAGACAAATGAGCACACCCTTTAAGGATCTCAAGTCATAACATCATGATAAGTGAATCCAATCAATAAATGAGCCACCTAAGCATGTGCATCAAAGATCACTATATCATGACTTGTCAAGATTGAGTATGGGAGGGTTGACAAGGTATCCTATTGGGTAGATATTTCCCTAGGTCAAGGAGAGTTTCCAAGAGATCCCTCTTTAAGCCATGTAAAGTGGGTGAAGCGGTTGGGGTCAAGACTCAAGGGGCATAGGGCTCATGACATACAAGGGGTCATAGTGTCTCATTCATGGGTGCCTTTGTAGAGGGTTGTGTGGTACCTTCGCCCGCAATGCAATTTTTCCAAGTCCATTATTTTCCATTCTTTTATTCTTTCATAATTTTAAGGAAAGGTTGAAATTCATTGCCCAAGCATCGTGACCAGATAATGGCAATGTCACCCACAAACACCTAGTGGAAATGAGAAGGTTGACTCGTGATGAGACCCCATTTTTCTCAGTTGTGCAACTGAGAGCCATTACCCTGGTTTGGTGACCAGATGATGGCAATTTCATACCATTAGATATTCATGGCTCGTGATGAGACCTTCCATCCTTCAACCAACCTTTTAAGCATTATTTATTATATTGTGGGTCCCCTTTACTAAAAGATAAGCGTTTCACTATTTTCCTGGGTGATCTCTGGGCAAAGCATCTAGAAGGTTCATACAAGGATTTTATCTTTTACCCAACATCAATCCCTCTGGGCCTTCAACCCCTTCTTCCCATAGAATGAGGGACAAACCCTTGTTCGTTCAATACACCCTAAAATTCCAAGAGATAAGGAAATGGAGGTGAACAATGATGGAAAGTGTTAAGTATGGTCAGGAATGGTATGATGGATCTTTAAGGGAGTTCCTAGTAGCAAGCCAATCCCTAAGGAAGACCACTTACTAGGGCACAATGCCAACCACCAAGGTGAAGCAGTGAAGAAGGCATAATGTCCAAGCATATATAATGAAATCTAGAGCAATCTAAAATACAACATACTCAAATGGCTTAAATATTGAAATGATGCTCACCATAATACTGACTTGTACATCATGGAGCAAGGCCCACTTCCTTCCAGAAGCCAACTGATGTGGTGGATGCCATGTGGAAATCTGTGGCCATCTGTGGTGGTTAGAGGGGTTTCCAAGTGTGCAAAAGGGTACTACTGGCCATGTAGTCTTCTCGACACTCCATATCTGCAACCTGAGGGCCTCGAGACATAATCTCTTTAGTTATCCACAAAATGGAGATAACAAGGCCCATGCTTAAGAAATGTATAGTTGCTTCCTTGTTTGCAGGGCTTGTGTATAGACTCAAAGGATTCAAGAATTGAAGAGATTTAGCTCTCTGTATGTCATTTCATTATTGTTGTGATATGAAGAGTTAATTCCTTTTGGATTGCATTTTTATTTTCTATCTATACTTTTGCATTTTCCTTCTAGTACCCATTGGGTTTTCGATTCTTGAGAATAGAAGAGATGAACCATTTTGGAAAATTTCATGGATTCTCTTGTTTAATACACGAAGCTATATTTTTTAGCCAACTTTCCTTTAAGTTCTACAATGTGTTCATGTCATTTCAAAAGTGTGTTATGTGTTCTCCCTTTCTTTTATAATTATGGGCTTATGATGCAAACAATATTGGATGTGGTTGGATTTGGATTATTGTTTTATTTACATGAGAAACTTCTCTCATTTCCATTCAATAACTTTCTAATCTACCTATTTTGTATGAGTACTATATTTAGTAATTTTTTCATATCTGTTGAAGTTCTTATGTATTCCAATTCATTTATTGAATATCTCTTAGAAAAGGAAACAACAACTTAGGATTATTTGCTTTGTTACTTTGGAATTGTTTGTGTTCACAAGGGAGTACCACCCTCTAAAAACATAGGAGGAGAGTCCTTGAATTTCATCAAATCGGTTGGTTTAGGGGTTCTATTAGGCCTCTTAGCCATGGTCATTACCTCTTTAATAATTCCCTAGAAGAAATTCCATTCAACAAGTCCTCCCTCTCGTAAGAGAGGTTAAATAAAATAGGGTAAAGTACCTTTTCTGAGTTGAATCCTCTAGCTAAAGGGGACAACTTAAATGACACTCTTTAAATAAATGGTTCTAGCTTAGATCCTTTATAGACATCATTCAAGTTCTCATTTTTGGATGTGACTTTTCAATAAATTCCTCCTAGGAAAGCACCTCCCTAGACATCATTCAAGTTCTTCTTTCTTAGATGTGAATCTTTCTTGGATTAATCCTAGAGATTTAACAATTGTTTCTTCCATTGATACTTGTCATATTTCCCAGAAACAATATATTCTACCACCAAGTCTTCCCTTGGATGATATATAGTTTCCAATTGTCTTCCTTTTTGAAGATCTAATATATTATCTTCCTTTTTGAAGAGATCTAATTTTTTTTTTGAGAATTCACTTTATCTCCTTGATTTTCTCCTTAACCTCTTGCATGAATGAACCAATCATAAATTTGGACCCAATATTATATTATTCTTTCCAGTCTCCTCTTTGAGGTTCAACTCTAATAGATTTAAGCTATTTTTTTTGGTTGGAATCCATGGCCTTTTTCTTTTAAAGAAAAGTGACACTACTTTTTCCTTTTACCAAAGTGTTTAGAGCTGACTTCCTGAAACCCATCAAGTTCTTTCTCTTCGATGTACGAGGGGATAATGTTTGGAAAATTATTTAAAAAATAACCATACTCATGGCAACAAATGCACTTAAAAGGAATTTCTCATAGTGGAATTTCTACACATGGGTACAATTATCTATTATCTATTGGAGTTCTAATACATCAAGGACGCCTTTTTTCAAGTTTTCTTCCACACAAATTCGAGTATAGGAGAACATGCCAAATATTGGATTCTCATTGTCAAGATACCTCCCAATATATATATATTTTTTAAGGAGATTAAGAGGGAGTATCAAATCCTGAACCACACCAAAATAAAAACAAGATTTTTCTATTCTAGATCAAAATAAGAGACCAACCATATTTTTCTATTCTAGATCAAAATCAAGAGACCACCCATTTAAATATAGTTTTTTTTTATGGTTCTTTAAAACTAGGGTTCATTATGAAAAATAAAAGCTTTGTCTTTTTTATACGGTGTTGGTTAATGTTCTACCTTTTGAGCTTTTTGGTTGGAATCCGACGATGTAAATCTGGACAAAATCGCTATTTTTTGTTGTTTAAATTGCATTTATGAATGCATAAATGGATTCAGTGTGCTGAAAAACCCCTGAGGCACTTGGATTATACAAACTTAGCCACTAAAATCTGCAAATCCAATTATTCCTCACTGAATTTCGGGCAAAATCAAATGAAAAAAAAAAACAAAAAACAGTCAAAAAGTAAAACATTTAAACTACGTTTTTTTAAACTACAAATGAAATCCAAAAATATCTTATTGCAAAAATAATTATAAATTCCACCTTTCAGGTTTGGTGTCAATTGTCTTTGAATCCATGAATCAAGGGTTTTGTGACATGCCCTCGTGCCAAATTTTCCTATCGAGAAGGATGAAAATTGGGATGCCATCCAACTTCTTGATGAATTTTAGATTTATTTGACGTCGTGGATTGTTAATTGAGGAAACAAACAAATGTTGAAGGAAATATTAGCATCCTAGAAAGAGGAGTTGTCTTTTAATATTGCAGAGGCCATTTTGATATGCACAAACGGGTGTTGAATATTGTGAGGTGAGAAAACTCTAGTTATGAGAGATGCATGGATTGGGGAAACACAACAAATAAGATGAAAATGTAGCCGCAATCGATGCTTCACAGAGCTTGCTCATTCTTTAGTTATTTTCCCTTTTTTTTTTATCATTTACTCAATTGTTAATATACATAGCTTATGCTCTTTCACACATGTTGGAGCATTTAAATAATAAATTTGCAATGTCATCTAAAAGTGAGTAATAACTTACTTTGAGAACCCTCAAGGGTGGATTAGGAATAGGGTTGAACCCCAACATATTTGAAGTGGATATTAACCTTTATCTTATAAATTCATAATACAAGAAAATGAGGTCAAACCATAATACTAATTATAAAAATATGATTAACTTGATTATAAAATATTTTACATATTTTACACAAGTTGGGAATCTAAATAATGAATTTACAATATAATTTAAAAGTGAGCTATAACTTACTTTGGGTCCCATATTCTTTGAGGGTGGATAAGAATTAATGCATACCAAATTTGAAGTTGTTTTCCTGCAATATGTAAATTCAATGGAATGAGGTAAAAAATTAATATCAATTATAAGTATATTATTCACTCCATTATCACTGATGAGATCCCTCTTATAACTTGTCATGGTTTTTCTAACCCTAATCATTGGGGGAGATCTTGATGGCTTTCCACTTAGAGTAATAGACCTCCTTATATTATACTTATTATGGCTCACCATCGTGGGACACCTTGACCATTTTTTAGGAAGCAACTTTCACTCCTATTTGTATTCACTGAATGAGAAGCACCCTCCATTGTTGCCTTCTAATGTTTCCTTTTGTATCACCCACATTTTAAGAAGCTTCCCAGTGGGAAACTAACATATTATTGTATCCTATTTGAGTTTCATTAGGAAACTTCACTATGGGCGAATAACTAACAACATGCCTGCTCCAACAACAAAAGGAAATTCCATTACCAACCTTGAGATAAAACCTCCTTATCATGATTCAAGCTACCTCTTAGCTTTTAGGTTATCATTTATGCAAGTACAATGTCTATGCATCATGAAAATGAGCTTGAGAAACTCAACATGAGAAGGGGATATCATCATGCAAGATGGTGATTCAGAGAATGAAATCTCCTCGTATCTCCCATTATATTACAAATGTCGACCTAATGCAAGTTGTCATAATCCATGACTTCCAACTATAGACATTTAATCACTCCATCCAAGACATATTATTAACTCCGTTATTAAAATGTGTCATGTATATTATATCATCTTTTAAAATTATTACGACATGTGTTTCTCCTCCTCCTCCTCCTCCTCCTCCTCCTCCTCCTCCTCCCCCTCTTCCTCATCAACATATTCTTCATCATTTGAGTTACCCTTATTATCATCTTCACCATCATGATCTCCATATTGATCATGATTATTCACATAAACATCTTCTACATCATCATTTGAGTCACACTTATTATCATGTTCACCATCTTAATGATTATGATCAACAAACCCAACAACTTCACTCCCTCCAATGCCATCAAAAGTTTCCTACATAACCATTGCAATTTGTTAGATAGATCATGAAAATCACTAAATGTTAATCTACATGGAAGAAGTTTTATAAATTCGTAAACTTTAAGCTATCATCCAAAGGTGGGACACCATCTATAATTTTAATCCAGAGGGGTATGAGGTCACTTGACCCAACTTAATGACCATGATGGTTCTACCACTTTTTGGCTAGCCTCGTGGGGGTGTGTTGACCACTTTTGTGAGATTTGAACACTGGTGGAAGTTAACACGATATCCCACTTTCACCATTCAAGTTAACCTCTTTTACTTTCATTGCTTTCTTTTAACTTGGTAATTTTGAACTCAAGTCTTAATTTTTAAGAGGATTAATCTCTAATAACTTTTGCATTGAATCTTGTGTATTTCAATTACAACTCGTGAAAGATTGAATAGAAAAGAAACAATAATGGGATTTATATAAAAGGTCAATTGTTACTATTATGTTGAAGTAAATTCTAGTAACAATCTTTTATTATTCACTAGTGTAGATCCATCTTAACTACAAATCTATCAATCACTGAGAGGGATCAAATATTTTGAGGTGTAAATTTTTTATCATTTAAGATGGATCTAGGTGTAGATAAAAAGAGAAATGACAATATTTTTATGCAAATATCATATCTATAGTATTTTTATTTATGTGTAAATATGACATCTCTCTTTTTATCTCTCTATATAGTAGTTTTTATATTAGATGTACATATCAAATCTCTCTCGTTCATACTTTCATATATACAAAGATATTTTTATTTCCATTTGTATCTATATTTGGCTAAGATATAGCATTACTATTATTTGTTATAAGTATTATATTTTTTTAAGATGACATGTAAGCATTACCCCCGTGACAAATGTGACATGTCTATCATATTGGGTTGTAGATGCACCTCGTTGTTGGTGCAATTAGGAACTCAGATACCATATTTAATTATAATGCAATTAACCTTACCAAAAATATTTTTCTAAAGGGGTGGATAGGATTCCAATTAATTAGTGGAACTTGTCTCTATGTTGTGCCTGCTAACATAATCTATTGAGAGTAATATAGGTGTGGACACTCACAATTTTTTTTATAATTATCTCCAGATTTGTGAGAGGACCATTAAACATGGGATTTTAGCATATACACTAAAGTGGGGAAACAATGGATGCAATATGGAGTGGCCTATAGCAATGACTATTTCGGCATGCAATTTCACATCTTTCGTACATGGTATCTCGTTCTTAGTAATTGTGACTAAATGGAATCCTCACCATAACATTCAAAACTACACATGGGCATAAGTGCATTAGAAAGAAAATACAATCCATAAAAACCTTCTTAAACTATCTAATCCTACAAAATGAGGCAGTACAATGAATTGAAGGCCTAAGTTCTGGTACAAATAATTAGATGAAATTGTTTTCTCACTTTTTTCTCCAAGGATCTAGGTCATCCTTCAATAGATCAGAGATGAATTAGCTCCAAAACAAGTTTCCTCGTCTCCTATGGCACAATTGAAATTGATTTTTCTCAAGTGTCACGTGTCTAGGGAAAATTTATGATCCAATGAATACCTTGATACTTCAGTGCATAAAACTTTGATACCTAAATATGAAAGTTATTTAATATTTGTTTTTGATACTTTGAATCTAACTTAATCCCTTCAAATTTATGTAGGGTTGTTGCTTGAAAAAATATGGGATTATAAAGCTTATTTTTCTTATCTAGGAGTTGGTTTTGGAGTTCAAGTCTCGTGTTGACATAATAACATTATCCCTCACTTTGGGGTGGTTTAGATGTCATGACTAAAGAACTATTATTTCTTGGATGTTATGCCTTGTCGGGTGTTTTTGGCTTGGATTTGGGGTGCACGTTCTATGTAGATTTAATAACATACTCCCACACTTTGGGGCCATTTGGGTGTTAGTGCAATATTTTTTTCTTGGGTGTGATGCTTTGTGGGTTGTATTTGGCTTGGGTGTGGCACATTCTTATCCATATCCTTATGTGACATTGCAAGTTATTTTATTACAATGGCATATCTGTTGGCATGTTTTACAAGAAGCGTGTGCTTGTCATTGATGGCAAGAACAACAACGACGATGGCAAACATGAACAACATAATCTCAGAAGGAGAAGCGAACAATATGCATAGATAAAATATCAGAAGGGAAAGCATAGTACAGAAACATGATCAGGATCAAATCCTTGATCGTGGATCTAATTCGAGAGTCTTCACGACCATCGGATCACTTTAAGTGGAAGGATATGATAAGTGGGGGAAAATGATTGAGAATTCGATTATCCGAATTTTTGTCAGTCGTCGAATTGATTTAAGTGGAAGGACAGGATAAGCAAGGGATGAAATTTAATCCAAGGCAAAGCTACATCGCAGACAGATCAATCCGTTGATCTAAGATATTTATCAAACGAACATAATTTGTTTTGGCTCTAAAGATGTGAGGAGGTTACGCTCCAGAAAAATCTCACTTCAAGATTTTTCAGTTTGAGATTTGAAATTCCCAAAGCCCAAAGAGTTGGAGAGCCGGAGTAAATTTCAACCGTCATATCCAGAGGGATACATGGCAACAGATCGTGAGCTCCAGAGAAATCACTTCAAGAAGCGAAGTTGAGATTTGAAATCCCCAAAGCCCGAAGAGTCGAAGGAGTTGAGGACTGTCGATCTGTAGGAGAACACACATCAACAGATCGTGGAATCTAGGTGAAACGCTTCGGGAGTAAGCGTGTGTAGAGGAGTTGAATCTCCCGAAGGCTGAAGTCCTGGAGTGAACAAGGACTGTGGATTTGAGGAGGACACATGGTAGGAATCTGTGGACTCCAGATAAAAGCGTTATGGGAAAGCGTGAAGGTTGAGAATTGAAATCGTTGAAGCGCAGAGTAGCGAAGCATATCTCGACCATTGATCGAGAAAAGAGACATAGGACCGTTGATCTGGTTGAGAGGTAAAATCCATGAAGTAGAGGTAGAGCCATAAATTGAGAAGGATAGGTGTCCGCAGATCATCGACTCCGAAAGATTGGCGTACAAAGAAAAGCAGGGTTTGAGATTTGAAACTCCTAGAGCCTGGATCATGAAGTAAATCACAGTTGTTGATTTAGGAAGGTTAAAGTTGATCTGCAGAACTTGAAAGGATAGATATGAACCATCAGTTCAGGAGCACCGTCAAGATCGTGAGATCGACAGTCCCATCACATTGCAGGGATTGAAGGTGGGAAAACTTTAAAAAGTTGAAGGTGGGCCACAATCAAAACCACGGTTTTGGAGAAAGGACACGTGGAGCTTTGTAGTGAATTGCGGGGTGAAAAGCGGTTTTCCATCAAACCACCTTTGGTTGCGCCCACAATCTCATGGTCACATGAGAGCATCGCCCAAGGTCACATCAGTAGAAGATTGAGGAAGGAGCTAGCATTTCTAGGCTTCACCTCAGAGTTTCGCGGGTTGGGAGAATCGAGGCGACTCACAACTGGATATCCGATATGCGAATTCGCGAAGCACCCTTTTGCTTGGCCCCTGGTCATAGCCAAGGTCACATCAGTGGAAAATGAGGGAAAGGAGATAGCGTTTCTAGGCTCCACTTCGGATTTAGGGAGTTGGGAGAATCAAGGTGACTCACAACAACATATCCAATGTGCGAAGTCGCGAAGTGCCTTTTTGGATTGGCGAGTGGTCACACCCAGTGGTCATGTGGAGAGGAACGTTACACCCGGTGTTTGTTCACATGGGTAAAGTTCACAAGGATCTATGGATCAAAAAGCCTATGCATGTATAATCCAACGACACAAATTAAATAGACAATATGATCGAAGCGTTGTTATTTCACTTCGATATTTCTTGATCAGTTACGATCCAGTTACACTAACTGAATCATTGTTATGGGGAATTGGAATCATTGCTCCTGAGCGGTTGAATAATTTTTCCTGAGCGTTGGAATCATGATTCCTGAGCATTTTTTAGATTCCCGACTTGAGCGTTGGAGATGTGGAGTGTAACGGATGATGAGAGCAGGTATAAAAGAAAAATGTCGTGACAGAGAGAGGTTGTTGTTTTTCTTTAAAAAGTAGTTGAAATGTAAGTAATGAATATTATAGCAAGATCTGAGGGAGAAAATGAAGAGATGAAGAACTTAAGTTGGATAGAGTAGAAATGGTGAAAACAACTGATTGTACGAGAAATTAAGCGTAAGAAGATGTGAGCAGGAAGACACTGATGCAGACAGAGTAGACTAGTGTAGAAGAACAGTGATGAGAGTGGTAAGCCATTGATAAATATTGTATCACTGTAATAAATTTCAGCAAGAAAATATTTATATCTCAGGGTGTTAGGGTGGTGCTAGGGAAGATTGTTGTCCTCAGAGTTTCAAGTAGGTGCTTGAACATAGGGAGTTGTAGCTTCCATCTGGTTGCAGCCAGAAAAACCAGGGTGGTAGGGTGGTGCAAGTGAGAACCATTGTTCTCTGTTATACAGGTTGGTGCCTGTGTGACTAGAAGTTGGTGCTTCCATCTAGTTGGTGCTGGAACACTCAGGGAGTTGGTGCTTCCTTCTAGTGGGTGCTAGAGAAACCAGAGAGTTGGTGCTCTCAACAAGTTGCGTCTTGTTAAAGAAGAGGTTGTAGCCTCATTTTGAGTTGGTGCTCAAAGAAAGATGATGTACATAACTTAAAAGACTACCTATCATTTGAAGAAGAAGAGGTTTTCTCCCTTTATGGGTTTCCTTGTGAATATCTATCTATGTGCATATCATATGTGTGATTGATGTTTGTTATTTTTGCTATTCATGTTTTTCATAATCTTGATGATCACTTGGAGAAGGTTAATAATATTTTAATAGGCATAAAATTGTTTAATCACAGTAACAACTGATTCACACCCCCCTCTCAGTTGTCTTGGTAATTCCAACAATTGGTATCAGAGCGGATTCCTTTTATTTAAAGGTAGATCAGTAAGCTTAAACATGACAAGCTATGAAGTAACTTCAATCAATAAGCCTCATTTGTTTGATGGAACAAATTTTTCCTTCCGGAAGGTTAGAATGAGAACATACATCATGGCCTTAGGTGCTGATGTTTGGGATGTTGTAGAGACTGGATATACAAAACCTGTTGTGCTAGCTTCCAAAGATGATAAGTTAGAATTTAGCTTCAATGCAAAGGAAATGAATGCTATCTTGAGTGGGCTTGCTGAAGATGAATTTGTAAAGGTCATGCAACTTGAATCTTCCAAAGAAATGTGGGATAAACTTATTAGCAGTTATGAATGAGATGAGAAAGTAAAAGATGCCAAAATTCAGACACATAGATTGAAATTTGAACAACTAAAGACGAATGAGAATGAAACAGTTAGTAAATATTTTTTAAGAGTTGAGGAGCTTGTGAATGCCATGAAGGGTCTTGGTGAGAAGATTGTAGATGCATTTTTAGTTCATAATATTTTAAGATCTCTGCCTGATAGATTTAATCCAAAAGTTTTTGCAATAGAAGAATTGAATGATCTTAAAACTCTGTCTATTGATCAACTCCTAGGAACTCTAACTACTTATGAAATGAGGATTAGCAAAGATAAATCCACCACTAGAGAAACATCTTTTAAACAAGACAAGAATATTGATTCAAAATTAGATGATATTGAGGAAATATTTGTGAGAAGGTTAAAGAAAGGATCAGGAAAATAACAAGGCAAGCTGCCCTTCAAATGTTTTAAGTGTGGAAATATAGGTCACTTTGCATCTAAGTGTCCACACAAGAAGAAGGACTAGAAATCTGAAGGTGAAGAGAAGTACAAATCCAAGAGATTTGGTAAAAATAAAAGTTTATGTGTAAACAATGATGACTCTTCAGAAGACACAGATAGTGACTCTTCCTATGAAGACAAGGTTAATGAATTTATGCTTATGGCCAAAGAGGATTATGATAATAAAAGAAAAGGAAGTGATGTTAATGATGAAAAAGATATGGTTGATATGGAAGGTGAACTAATCAGTGCTTTAGAATATATTGACAGACTCAAACTTAAGAAGAGAAAACAAAAACAGTTGTTGATGCAGTTTGATAAGAATGGCAAAAAAATTGATGAAGACTTTGCCCTGCTAAAAGTGGAGTTAGAAGAGGCAAAGAAAATAGAGGACACTCTGAAACAACAGTTATCAGAGAGGAATGCAATATGTGAAGCCTTGGAAGAAGAGGTAGTAAAAACCAGAAAAGAGATGGAGAAGTTTAAAGCATTGTATCTCCAAAATCTTCCAAGCATTAAAGCCTCAACAGAACTAAACGACATTCTGAGCAAACAAAGATCTCCTTTGTTGAATATTGGTTTAGGCTATGTAAGTGGTTCAAGAAGCAAACAGACAAAAAGCAAAGATCCAGTAAAGATGATCAAGTTCCAAGTCAACAGAAAATCAAACCATGTGAGTACTCTGCCACCAAAAGCTAATAAAGACAAGATGATCCCTGATAAAAAAACAAAGATATCAGAAGTTGAGCAACAAATTCCAAGAATAAGGCCATCCTTCAGGTACCAAAATTTCTTCCATGGTTATTTTTTTTACTGCTCTAATTTTGGTCACAAGATTGCAAATTGTCAAATTAAGTTTAGAGACATGCAACTGAGGAGATGAAGAAATAAACAATCTTTGCAACATAGAACTAAACAACCAATGCGTAGACAAAGTTACACCAGTCACTTTGACCTATTGAACAATGAGCTTGAATGATATAAATTTCATAACTTCGGCCACAAAGCTGCAAACTACCATATGAATAATTACAAAGAAAATCCAAGGATAAAACCCTTAGCTAGAAATTCCAGCACATGGAAAAAGAAAGATAGTGAAAATTGTGGTCTAGTACTTTCATCTCAAACACAAAATAACCCCTGGTATATTGATAATGGATGTTCCAAACACATTACTGGAGACAAAAGTAATTTTCTATCTCTAAGTGAAAGCAAATCAAGAAATGTAACCTTTGGAAATGATGCACCAGGAAAAATCAAAGGTAAAGGAATGGTAAGTCTAAGTAATGGCAAAGGGAAAGCTCAAGATGTGTTGTTTGTAGATGGTCTGAAACATAATCTGCTTAGTGTCGGTCAAGTTTGTGACAGAGGATGTAAAGTTTTTTTCACTTCTAAAGATTGTAAAATACAATCTGTGAATTCGGGACAGTTGATTGCAAAAGGCATAAGAACATAAAACAATGTCTATGTTTTGAAAGAAAAAAAAGAAGAATGTCACTTAAGCAAGTATGATGAAAGTTGGTTATGGCATAGAAGACTTGGACACCTAAATTTTGATCATCTAATAAAAATTAGAAACAATGGGGCAGTAAAAGATCTTCCAAAAATATCAAAGCCATATGATTATGTATGCAAACCTTGCCAAATAGGAAAGCTTACGAGGACATAGTTTGAATCTAAGAACTTTGCATCAACAAAGAAACCTCTTCAGTTAGTATATATGGATTTATGTGGACCATCAAGGAAGGAAGGTACATGAAAAGAAAATTATTTCATGTTGATTATTGATGATTATTCTAGACTTACATGGGTTGTTTTTCTTAAAGAAAAATATGAAGCATTTGAAAAATTCAAAGTGTTTAAGGCTCTGACTGAGAATCAAACAAGAAAAATATTGAAGGCAGTAAGGTCTGATAGAGGAGAAGAGTTTAGTTCGAGATACTTCAAAGAGTTTTGTGATAAACATCGGATCAAAAGATAGTATACTATTCGAAGGACTCCACGGAAAAATGGAGTAGTTGAGAGGCAGAATAGATCAGTTCAACATATGACAATATCAATGATGAATGAAAAAAATATTGCTCAGACATATTGGGTGGAAGCAATTCATACAGTTGTACATATTCTTAACAAATCTCATCTCAGGCCACAAAGTGACAAGACTCCTTATATCAAGAATAATGATGAAAATCTTTGAAAATATGATGACAGGGCTGATGAAGGTATCTTCTTAGGGTATCCTACAAACAGTAAAGGATACATATGTTATAATAATATACTACATAAATTGGTCGATTGTATTGACATAAAAGTTGATGAAGAAATTATGGCACGAGATGTAAGCAACGTTGAATCAACAACAAAGGATATAGTTGAAGTTGAAGATGAATAGGTCCAAGAATAAAAAAAAGAAGACTCTGAGTCAGATGAAGATACAAATGCTCAGGAAGACTCAAATCAAAAGACAACATCGAAACCTCCCTCCAGAATTACTCAAAAGAATCATCCTGCAAGTCAGATAATTGGTGAGAAAGACAAAGGTGTACAAACCAGGAGAAGGATAATCAAAGACACTGAGCAATCACATATAGCCTTCATATCCATGGTGGAACCCAAGAACTTTAATGAATCCAATGAAGATGTAAACTGGTTAAAATCAATGAATGAGGAACTGGATCATATTGAGAAGAAAAATACTTGGGAGCTTGTTCCTAGACCTGTAGATAAGAATGTAATTGGCTCCAAATGGGTGTTTAAGAAAAAAATGAATGAAAAATGACAAATTGTTAAGAATAAAGCTAGATTGGTCTATAAGGGGTATGCACAAGTTGAAGGACAAGATTTTGATGAAACCTTTGCACCAGTAGCAAGATTGGAAGCCATCAGAATATTTCTTGCCTATGCATGTCATAAGAACTTTAAAGTATATTAAATGGATGTTAAGTCAACATTTCTTAATGGAGATCTAGAAGAAGAAGTATATGTGGAGCAACCTGGAGGATTTTCACTAACAGATAATCCTGACTATGTCTGTAAGTTGAAAAAAGAATTATATGGACTGAAACAAGCACCACGAGCCTGGTATTATAGACTTGACAAATTTCTACAGGACACAGGGTTCAAGAAAGGTATTGTTGACAGTAATATGTACATTAAGTCTGAAGTTGATGATTTATTAGTTTTTTTGGTTTATGTAGATGACACTATTTTTGGATGCACTAATGACCCTTCAGTTCAGTGGTTTGCTAATTCAATGCAGATTGAGTTTGAGATGTCCTTGATAGGAGAACTGTCATATTTTCTTGGATTACAAATCAATCAGAGTTCTGCAGGGCTATTTATCTCTCAAGAAAAGTATTTGAAAGAGATGTTGAAGAAGTTTCAAATGGAATATTCCTCTCCTGTTAGTACACCTATGGTGGTTGGTTGCAAGATCAGTAAAGATGATATTTCACCTTATGTTGATCAAAAAACATATCGATCAATGATAGGCAGTCTTCTATACATCACAACATCTCGTCCTGATATAATGCAAGTTGTTGGGATGGTAGGTCGTTATCATTCTTCTCCTAAATAAAGTCATTTAGCAGTTGTCAAGAGGATATTCAAATATTTGAAGGGTACAAGGAATTATGGTCTTTGGTATCCCATAAATTAGAATTTTCAATTAACTGCATATTCAGATGATGGTTGGGAAAATTGTTTCGATGAAAGAAAGAGCACCAGTGGAGGTGCATTCTTCTTAGGTGATTCATTAGTCGTATGGCTTAGTAAGAAGCAGGGATATATTTCTTTATCAACTACAGAGGCCGAGTACATTATGCTCCTACTTGTTGCACTAAGATATTATGGATGATTCAAACTCTTGCATATTTGAAGGTAACTGATACTGATCCCATTCCTCTTCACTACAATAACACCAGTGCCATTAGTGTCTCCAAGAATCTTGTGCTTCATTCCAAGACTAAGCATATACCGATAAAGTATCATTTTCTCAAAGAGCAGGTTACAAATAGAGTTGTTCAATTGAATTATATTCCATCCAAAGATCAGATTGTTGATATCTTCACTAAACCGCTTGCAACATCTCAGTTTGAGTATCTACGCCATAAGTTGGGCATGACCCTATTATCTAGTTAAAATAGACTATCTAATCAAGGGGAGTATGTGTTGGTCGAATATCTGATACCTCCGAAAAGTACTACAACAACTCAGGGGGAGCATGTTTTTCTTTGACATTGATGTCAAAGGGGGAGAAAAGGTGTGGTCTGGATGCTACAATTGGAGATCTAAGCAAAATAGTGCAACATTTCAGGGTTGTCATCAATGCCAAAGGGGGGTATTGTTGGCATGTTTTACAGGAAGCGTGTGCTTTTCATTGATGGAAAGAACATCAACGACGATGACAAACATGAACAACATAAGCTTAGGAGAAAAAGCGAACAATATGTAGAGATCAAAGCTTAGAAGGGAAAGTGCAGTACATAAACGTGATCAGGATCAAATCCTTGAGCGTGGATCTACTTCGAGAGTCTTCACGACCGTCGGATCACTTTAAGTGGAAGGATATGATAAGCGGGGCAAAATGGTTGAGAATTCGATTATCCGAATTTTCGTCAGCCATCGAATTGATTTAAGTGGAAGGACATGATAAGCAAGGGCTGAGATTTAATCCAAGGCAAAGTTGCATTGCAGATAGATCGAGTCATTGATCTAAGATCTTGATTAAATGAACGTCATTCGTTTTGGGTCTAAAGATGTGAGGAGGTTATGCTCCGGAAAAATATCACTTCAAGATTTTTCAGTTTGAGATTTGAAATTCCCGAAGCCCGGAGAGTCGGAGAGTCGGAGTAAATTTCAACAGTCAGATCCAAAGGGATACGTGGCGACATATCGTGAGCTCTGGAGAAATCACTTCAAGAAGCGAAGTTGATATTTGAAATCCCCAAATCCTGAAGAGCCGAAGGAGCTGAGGACCGTCGATCTGTAGGAGGACACATGTCAACAGATCGTGGAATCCGAGTGAAATGCTCTGGGAGCAAGCGAGTGTAGAGGAGTTGAATCTCCTGAAGGTCGAAGTCCTAAAGTGAACGAGGACCGTGGATTTGAGGAGGACACATGGCAGGAATATGTGGACTCTGGCTAAAAGCATTCTGGGAAAGCGTGAAGGTTGAGAATTGAAATCGTCGAAGCCTGGAGTAGCGAAGAAGATCTTGACCGTTGATCGAGAAAAGGGACACAGGACCGTTGATCTAGTTGAGAGGTAAACTCCCTGAAGTAGAGGAAGAGTCGTCGATTGAGAAGGACATGTGTCAGTAGATCATCGACTCTGGAAGATTGGCGTACGAAGAAAAGAAGGGTTTGAGATTTGAAACTCTTGGAGCTCGAATCACGAAGTAAATCACAACCATTGATTTAGGAAGGTTAGATCTGATCTGCAGAACTTGAAAGGACATATCTGAACCGTCAGTTCAGGAGAACCATCAACATCGTGAGATCGACGGTCCCATCGCATTGTGGGGATTGAAGGTGCATGAACTTTAAAAAGTTGAAGGCGGGTTGCAATTGAAACCACGGTTTAGGAGAAAGGACATGTGGATCTTTGTAGTGAATTGTGGGGCAAAAAGTGGGTTTCCCTCAAACCACCTTTGGCCGCACCCACAATCAAATGGTCACATGAGAGCATCACCCAAGGTCACATCAGTGGAAGATTGAGTAAGGAGCTAACATTTCTAGGCTCCACCTTAGAGTTTCGCGAGTTGGGAGAATCGAGGCAACTCGCAACTGGATTTCCGATGTGTGAAGTCACGAAGCACCCTTTTGCTTGGCCCCTGGTCACAGCCAAGGTCACATCAGCAGAAAACGAGGGGAAGGAGCTAGTGTTTCTAGGCTTCACTTTCGATTTCGGGAGTTGGGAGAGTCGAGGTGACTCTCAAAAACATATCCAATGTTTGAAGTCGCGAAGTGCCTTTTTGGATTGGTGAGTGGTCACAACTAGTGGTCATGTGGAGAGGAACGTTGCACCTGGTGCTTGCTCGCGCGTGTAAAGTTCGCAAGGATATGTGGATCAAAAAGCCTCTGCGTGTATAATCCAACAACACAGATTAAATAGACAATATGATCGAAGGGTTGTTGTTTCACTTCTAGATTTATTGATCAGTTACGATTCAATTACACTAACTGAATCATTGTTCTGAGGCATTGGAATGATTACTCCTGAGCGATTGAATAATTGTTCCTGGGTGTTGGAATCATGATTCCTGAGTGTTTTTTAGATTTCCGACTTGACCGTTGTAGATGCAGAGTGTAACGGATGATGAGAGAAGGAATAAAAGAAAAAAATCGTGACAAAGAGAGGTTGATGTTTCTCTATAAAAAGTAGTCGAACTGTAAGCAATGAATATTACAACATGAACTGAGGGAGAAAATGAAGAGATGAAGAACATAAGCTGGACAGAGAAGAAATGGTGAAAAAAACAGAGTGTATGAGAACTTAAGCGCAAGAAGATGCAAGCAGGAAGACATTGATGCAGGAAGAGCAGACCGGTGTAGCAGAACAATGATGAGACTGGTAAGCCATTGATAAATACTGTATCACTGTAATAAATTTCAACAAGAAAATATTTATATCTCAGGGTGATAGGGTGGTGGTAGGGAGGACTGTTGTCCTCAGAGTTTCAAGTGGGTTCTTGAACACAGGGAGTTGTATCTTCCATCTGGTTGCAGCCAGAAAAACCATGGTGGTAGGGTGGTGCAAGGAAGAACCATTGTTCTTTGTTATATAGTTTGGTGCATGTGTGACTGGAAGTTGGTGCTTCCACCCAGTTGGTGTTGGAACACTCATGGAGTTGGTGCTTCCTTCTAGTGGGTGCTAGAGAAACCAGAGAGTTGGTGCTCTCAACAAGTTGCAACTTGTTAAAGAAGAGGTTGTAGCCTCATTTTGAGTTGGTGCTCAAAGAAAGATGATGTGTAGAACTTAAAAGACTTCCTATCATTCGAAGAAGAAGAGGTTTTCTTCCTTTATGGGTTTCCTCGTGAATATATGTCTCTGTGCATATCATATGTGTGATTGATGTTTGTTATTTCTACTATTCATGTCTTGAATAATATTGATGATCACTTGGAGAAGGTTAATAATATTTTAATAGGCATAAAATTGTTTAAGCACAATAACAACTGATTAACCCCCCCCCCCTCTCAGTTGTCTTAGTAATTCCAACAAATAACATACTCTCACACTTTGGGGCCATTTGGGTGTTAGTGCAGTATTTATTGCTTGGGTGTGATACTTTGTGGGTTGTCTTTGGCTTGGGTGTGGCACATTCTTATCCATATCCTTATGTGACATTGAAAGTTATTTTATTACAATGGCATATCCCTATGTTGGGATTTCATTCTACATTAATATTCCCCTTCTAACTGTGTGTGTTGGGAATGTGTTGTAAATAGTCCAACTTGCATAACAATTGGGAGACACATGATACTTTATAAGGTATCACCTTGCACCAAAAATATTATCAATTTGGAATTTGGCTTTGAAGTGTAAGTTTTGGTGTTATTCCTTTTGGGTTGTTGTTGGCTCATGATTGTTATCAATTTGATGATGTTGCAAGTTATCTTACTATAGTGGTATATCCCTATGTTGAGATATCCTTCATTCTATGCCTCGTAATTGTTGAAATTTCAAAACTTGATTTCAGTGATGTGAGTGGCTTTACTTTTTTTCTTGTACATTTATGTCACGATATCCCATGAGTTTTGTTCTCCTTTCTATTTTTCTCTCTTTATCTCCTAGGAGGATACAAATTGATTTTCATAATTCCTTAAAAAACCTATTGAGCATGCCTTCAACCTTTTTGCATTTCTTTCCAACAACTTGATTTTTTTTTTGTTTCTTGGTATCACACATGTTTTAAATGATCTCTCCATTTAGATTGAATGGGTTTTCAACAAAAAAAAATTGACATATTCATTGATCAACCTCTATACCATTAATATTTTTACTGTATCTAGTATTTTATTCCACTCAAAATGTATACATTCCCAACATCATCTTGTAGTATATTCCTTATTGCATCTACCCTTGTTAGTTTTACAATCCAGAGGGATGTCTAATTCTTTGGATTTTTTCATGTCAGTGTTGTTAGAAAGAAATAGATGTGCTCATTTAACCATAGACAATATAACAATGTTGTCACCCAACCACAGGCCGAAGCCACCCCCGAGCACCTTAACCTTGACAGAGAATGATTTCGGAAGCAAACCAATATCCAACCAAGGCCAACGCACCAAGAAAAGATAACCAAGACTGATCAGAAAGTACGAGCCTAAACCAGGAATACAGATTGTGGCAACTGCTTCCCAGACTTGCGCACTTGCCCAGTTTCTGCAGTGCACACTTCTTCCCAGCTGAAGTTTTGAGTTGTGTGTACTAAGTGAGGTCTGGATACTTGTATTTATACTATTTTCTTGAGATTTTTAGGCTGACTTCTCATTTTGGAGGCTAAATACTTAATATTAAATATTTCCTTGAGCCGACTTGTCTTCTAGGGTTATGTTCAATGCTTTAGGGTTTCTTCTTGATTCCTGGAATATTCTACTCTCGTTAGGGTTACAGGTGGAGGTAAATACCTCTCGCAGCTACCATAATATCAACAAGTGCTACATTCAACCCCATTTACACTTTGGGGGGGGTTGATGATTTTTTGCCCTCTTCTTATCCATTTTTTCTTATGTTGAATTCTTTTTGTGGAGGGAATGATTATATTTTCTTTTTCAAATGAAGGCCTTGTGAGGGAACCTAAGGGATGCTTCCCCACATTTGTGGATGTCATCCATAATAAACTTGTCAACGTAGACTAGTGTGCCTCACCCATGGGGATTCAAACCAAGCATCTATTGGTACATAACTGACCAAATGCCCAATGAAATTGATGATAATTGGTTGAGCTAACCCCTTAAGTTGAGGGAATGTTACTTTCTACATGTTGTCAATTATTGCACTATACATTGTTGAAGCTATGACTTTAGACAATTTAACACCATATATCTTAATTTGTGGAATTTCACTAGTGTTTTAAATTCCTATTGTTGTCATCCACTTTTATTCTAAAAAATGCACAAAATTTGTTATTCTTTATTGTTAATAAATTTCAGCGATGGAATATTATGAACAATATGGAATTAAATCAAACAAGACAATCAAACACACTAGTAAAAAAAAATGTTTATATTAGAGATATGAATGAAATAAAAGAAGACAAACTCACTAGTGCATAAGAAATTGTATGGGAGAAATCCTCAATCAAGGAAAAACTGCAACATCAAATTGCCTAGCATTATTACTCTCATGGAAAATTACAAATCCTTGAACACGTTCTCGAGACAAATTGTTGTGTGTTTTTATAAGCGAAGCAATTACATTACATAGGCTTTTGTGAATTTGACTTCTTGTGCTTTCTCTCTCCTACTAGATTGTTTGGCACGCATTGACAATGAAGAATTATCTTCCATTATTTTCAAAAAAACATTGCTTGGATTATACTCCACTCCTTTGTTTTTCTTCTCATATCCCTTTATAGAGTTGTTCAAAGACCTAGTCAAACATAATTAAAAATATCAACCTTGACTAAATCAACCCATTAAGGGCCTTGTTTAATACAATTAGTATATACTATTGATTATTATAATTATTCACCAACTTTACATCATATGTCCTTAATTCCCTCTCTAAGGCATGATGAATTTTTCTCTTTAACACAAAGTCAACTTTGATTTTTCAAGATATTATTGGATAGCCTTATGTGGTAAGTGCCACATGTGAGAATAATGGACGCTCACATGGTTTCCACTTGGTGTTTATTGTGGTCAGTGACATGTGTGAATAATGAATTCTCATGCAGTTTCCACTTGGTGCTTACTGTGGTCAATATTACACCAACTCATTTGTGAAACATTTGTCCCATATTGCATTGTCTAATGCACCTATTAGTGCATATATATATATATATGTGTGTGTGTGTGTGTGTAGAGGCTTCCCAGATTATTGAAACTCCTAGATATATACAAATCAAAGGCTTGAGAATATTTTGATGGAACATGCCAAGAGACTCCAAGTGTTTGTATAAAGCACATTGATCTTGAAAGAAAATCATTGTATCTCTTTTTCATCAGTGGTTGGACGAGGAAAATGTAACATGGCTAAATTGTATGCTTTATAGTCACTACTAAAAATTGCATGAAAAAGAGGTGTTACCATTCTTCAAAACATTGAGGACTCCAAGCTCATTATTGACTAGGCAGAGAGGAAAAATAAGACGGAAAATTTAATACTAATCATGTAAGGAATTAGAGAGATAAAGAACAAGTTCGTAAATATTTATTTTCCACATGGATTCCTAGAACTTAATGAGAACACGAATAAGCTCTCCAAAGAAGCACTATTACTATAGGGAGGGTTTGTTGACTGTCCATAAAATAGGTGAGAGAGGTTCACTCTTAGAAAAGGTTCCATCCCTTTATTGATTATCCGCAAAAATGAGGATGAAAACTCTTGCATGAGTGAAGAAGTTATGAATTATTTTGAAGTTAGTACTTAGACTTAGTAGTTTTTTGTTTTGTTTTTGTTTTTAGCCTCAATACTGTAAGGCATAAGCTAATGGATGATTGTATTAACATAGATATATAGA
>ML788332.1:397098-425745 GCA_009831015.1 Picea engelmannii | reverse complement strand
TCAGAGCGGGACTAGGCCTAACTCCCTCACAGGAGAGCCTGGGAAAATAAGAGAGATAGCTTACATTTGGATTCGGTGGGATTGATCCAAACAATGAGAGAGATGCGAGCAATGAAGGAATCAACGTCATGAGCAGCGGCGTCTGCCGTTGCAAAGTTGGCTCCATGTCCAAAATCTGAAGCCACCGACTGTAATATGGATTCATAAATGGAGTCTCGTCGTCGTATCTTCAAATTAAAATGGATATTCCCTCATCTAAGAAACGCCTTGGGTGTAATAAATATGGAAAACGAAGTGCACATTATAATTCTTCCCATGATAGAAGATCTGGTAGCCTGGTGCTTTTGGTTAGTTCCAGTAATTTATTTTCTCTTATGGGTTGTGTGGAAGGTGTGGAAGAGGAGGGATATTTGGATTCTAGTACATTATCTTGTTCTCAACGCTCCTTTATTATCCAATTTCTCTCTTTTACTAATTATTCACATATCAGCGTATATTCATGCAGCAACTACAAAACAAAACAAGTGGTGGTCGTTTTGGTTAAAAATCAGTTAGTGATTGATAGAGAAAGACTTATGATTTGTGTGGTCATGGCTTATTTGCTTCTAGGAATGGCCCGTTCAGGCTCTACTATAGTGGGGAGAGATCTTATAGCATTGGCATTGAGTATAATACTCAATATTTTCTCTGAGCTTCATTCTGTTTGAAAAGTGAAGAAGCCAAATGAATTATCGAGTGCTCCTCCTCCTGACTTTAATCTGGAGACCAAATGGTATGACATAGAATGGTCCATGGTGTCCAACATATCTACATAGAGAAATTTGATGAGGGCGACCCAGATTTGTGCGTTGTGGAAATCCTTGAAGCTTAGGGCCTCGACGGTGCCCGTGATCCTATGAACGTCTACGACTTTATTTAAAATATCATAGGCATGGTTTCCTATTGTGGCGTTGTCGAAGTTGGTGGAGATATCATGATACCAAAAGACAACCTCTACGGAAATTTGTGAGACATTGCCATTGAGCTACCAAAACGGTGGAGCTGCCAAGTAGAAGGATCCACCAAAGTGTTGTATTTTAAGTAGTTTATTTGATCGATGGTTTCAATGGTAGAATTGGATCTCAGTGCGCACAGTATTTTCAGCAACCACGTCTCATCTGTCTGAGGCGAAGATAATCAAGTCAGGAATCTACGTGGTGAGTTCATAAAAGATTAAGAATTAAAACATTGAATGACGATGTGAAAATTCATGGAATCAGATCGATTAGGTGATCACGGGCGGGACAAAAAGGGATTTGTAATTTTCAATCTATTTAATTTTGGATGTGACTGTGTGCACCATGTGGTGCTAGTAGCGATGAAAATGACCGATGACATCATTTCAAAATATCCAAGTAATGGAATTACCATGAGGAAGAGAAAGAATATGGCATTGTTTCAAATCCTACAACGCAGATGATGACACTGTATATTGATAAAATGTCGGTGGGTTTATGAGCATGAGAATGTTGTGGGTGGAATTTGTATAATATGAAATAAGAATGCCTTTGACGACAATATGGTGTGAATAAATATGCTAGAGAGGCTTATGAGAGAGGCCTATACAAAAATATATTGTTGTAACTATTTTATGATACCGACAATGATCCAATACGTGCAACATAACCCTGTAGGGGCCATCCCGCCTTCTTGTACGTTGTGGGCAGCGTTAGCGCTGCATCATTTTGGTATCATAGCCTAAATATTTTTTAAGTCCAAGGATAAAGAGGAGTTGTGAAACTACCATATTAATTCTTTAGAAGTTGATTCTTGTTCATGGTTGGCGTTTGCATATGCTTGGAGCCAAGTCTTTGGCATAGTCAGCGTTAATGATGATACAAATTGTTCAACATTGTTATGTCACGATCACTTGAACCGCTGGTGCATGTTTATGTAAAATGATATTCACAAGAAATGCATATGGAAAAGTGTAAGAGTGGAACGATTACCTTGGGGAAAATACAAGAGAAGAACTATGGTTTCCATGTTTTGGATTACCTGCAATTTGTTGTTGGAAGCAATGGCTAGGAAAGAGGTGATTGATTGAATGCAAATCCATTATATATCCAATTGGGAATGCAAAGAGAATCCTATCAGATGGAAAGTGTTGATATTATGGTATCTTCAAGAGGTATTAATCTCTAAGTGTAATCTTTGACGAGACTAGAATATTCCGGGAAGCAAGAGAAACCCTAAACAGATGTGTAGAAACCCTAGAAGACATGTCGACTCAACAAAATAATTAATATTTAAGTGTTAACCTCTAAAAGAAGAAGTTGGTTTGGAAAAGTGACAAAGAGCACTATAAATAAGAGGGTTCTAGAGCTTGTTTTCCATTTTCACACTCTCGCAACTCACACAGACTAGTGGTGTGCAGGTTTTGGAGAGGGAGTGCAGTTGCACCTACTGCAACTGGGATTTTGGATTTTGGTTATGATTGGACTTTCTTCCTTGGTTGTTGTTTGGATTCTTTGCTTGGTACGCTATCCTTGGAGAGAGATACGCTATCTTGGTTGGATATTGGTTTTAAGGTCTGCTTCCAAAATTATTTTGTCTGTCAAGGTTAAAGGTGCTTGGGGGTGGCTTCGTGCCTATGGTTGGGTGACAATATTGTTATATTGTCTATGGAAAAATGAGCACATATCTTTTATTCTAACAGGCTATGGTCCCACACTATCTTCATATAGTCTAACCACTGGAAGATAGATTGAGAAGTTATTTGTTAAGCTCGTTATGGCACCAGTTACAGCTGCAACTAGGTTTTCTAATTATGTAGTTGCAACAAACCTTAACCCTTGTGTTCGGGCACTTCTGATGAAGATTTTGACCTAATTTCTTAAAATCCTAGTGCACCCTAGCCTAGCACACCTCTTGGTACCCTCATCTAGAAAAAATGTCAGGTTTGATTTTTTGGTCAAAGTCAAAGTGAAAGGTTGACTAGTAAAAGTCAAAGTCAAAATTCAAAGGTTGACTTTTGGTCAAATTGATTTTGTGGTCAAAGTTGAAATTTTAGAGTTTCTAGCTTGTTCTAATCATTAATCCTTTGATTCAGTTTCTAATATCCTCTTGTCAAGATGGTATATTGTTTCAGATTGGAAGACAAGTTGGGCGATGCTACTAGGTTTCAAAGGTATGCACTTGTATATGCTATCTAAATTATATCATCTAGAAAAATATGTGTGTTTGCAGGGAAAGTACTAGAGACCTTGTCCAAGTTGTAATCTTGGATTCAGTGCATTCAGAGGAACAAGCGCACCCTCCATAGCAGTTGAGGCTTCAGGTTCCAGGTTTGATTAAATTTTTAATCTTCAAATTTGTATATATCAAGGGTGATAGTTGCTACATTACAATTGTGAAAAAAATATTTAAAAGGTTCTATTATTGCTAGGTGCAATAAATACTTGACTGCATATGAATACCATTGATATAGATGCTTATTGTACTTGTTTGCAAGAGGAACTAACATCTCCTCTAGATAGATATTTCTTGTTTACTCTTGTTGTTCTTGTTCTAGGCAGGTACCCTTGTGAAATATGTTGGATGAACAATCCTTGCGGAAGATGTCAAAGAAGATGTTTATAAGGATGAAACAACTTCCAAATGGGAAACAATCAGAACAAAGAGAAACAAACTTAAAGAGACTCAAAGGAGTCAGACTCGAAGGAAGTTAGGAATCAAAAGGAAACCAGAACATGCTTGTGACACTTTGCGGAAATCAAAGAGAGATGCAATAGATAGAAGCATGGACTCTCTCAGATAGAGGGAGTTGATCACAAAATTCCAAAAGAAGAGCATGCATATTTCTCATTAAGGCATGAATCTGAGATTAGGAGGGAGCTAATTCCCAACGATATGATCCATTGAAGAATAATTCGTAAAGACTATGAAGTATCTATCCATGTTCTTCATTGGAAGTAGCAGCCATGATAAGAAGCGCATGTTCAGTTTGAATCTAGAAGAAGTCTTCTTCAAAAAGAAGGCTTGAATATCCTTGGTTGTCCATCTACATTTATGTTACTATGGCAGAAGGAAAACGTTGGAGCCTTCAGAAAAGAAGGGCATGTAATCTATAGAAGATTCCATGGAATCCAACATTAAAGAGAAACATGAGGAAAAAGATGAAGATTCCAAGAAAGAAAGAAAAGTCGGAACAACCAATTGAATTAGTTTGAACCCACTAGAAGCAGTCAAGCAGAACGAATGGAAGGAAGTTGTGATGAAAAACAATGTATGTGAGAAATTCTAAAAAAGACTTAAGCATTGATAGATACAAGGAGAGACTCATGACTAGAGGGTTCTCCCAGAAGGAGGGAGAAGACTATGATGACAACTTGTTCCAGTAACCAGATATACCTCTACCTGAGCCATTATATCTCTTGCAATATCCATGGGTTGGAGTTTACATCAGATGGATGTAAAGACTATTCTTCTCAACATAGCAATTGAAGAAGAAGCACATAGAACAACCTCAAGATTTTGAGGTATACCAGAAAGAGACCCATGTATGAAGATAGAAGAAGACCTTGTATGGATTCAAGCAACCTAGTGCAAAGCCTCTCATATACAACAACAATGTGGTGAAAACTTCCTATGAAGGAGGAAGTGTATTGAAATGGTTCTTCAAGAAGTCTGGGATGATGGATTGCAAATTCATGGAAAACTCCCATGATGACGGATCTGAAGAAGATGAGAGACTTTGATCCAGTTGACACGACCCTGTATCGACAATTGAATGGCTCGTTAATGTATTTGGAAAATACTCAGCCGAATATTTGCTTTGTTGTGGAAATAATTCCAGGTGGAACCTAGCCATGAAGAATTGAATAATTGCAAAAGAATGCCTTGAAATGTCTTCGTGGGACGTTTGAGTTATGATATACCATTGCATGGATTTATCGATTCAAATTGGGCAGGGACTGCAATTGACAAAAGAAATTCTACCTGGATATATTTCAGTTTGAGCTTTGAAACATGATGTCATGGGCTAGTAGGAAACAAACGTTTTTTGCACTCAGCATTGCAGAATCAGAGTATATTGAAGCTTGTGATGCTTGTATGAAAACAATATGGCTCTGTAAGTTGGTTTCTAAACTGTTTGATCAGGTGTTGGATTCAACCGTGATATATTGTGATAATCAGAGTTGTGTAAAGCTTTCAGAGAACATGATGTTCCATGACAGGTCAAAGCACATTGAGATCAAGTATTGTTTTCTCCACAATAGAGTCCAGAGGGTAGAAGTGGTTCTCCAGTATATCTCCACAGATGAGCAGATAAAAAATATTTTGGTAAAGCCTCTGTCCAAGATGAAAAGTTTGCGCACTTAAAGGACAAGCTGATCCAGGTTGGGCAGTCACCTTCCAGTCTGAAAATTGGCCCAAGATTTCTAACGGACAACGATTTTTCAGTTTGGAAAATGGTCAAGATTGAACAGTCATTTTCATAATGAAAATGGTCTGATAGATTGTTGATGTACCATAGAAAACGATTTCCCTTGTGGCCAATGTGGGGGAATGGTCTAGGACAATGATTCTTCTTGGCAGTCACTCTGAGTAGTGGTAAACCAGAATGGTCCACCTCTCCGGCAGTCATTCTTTCGAAGTTCACAATTGTGAGCAGTTTTGAATAATGGTTCGTTATAGGAGGTTGGTGAAGGATAGTTATTTTCATTAGGAAATGGTTCGTACAATCATTCCCTAAGGGACTTATTCTCTCTAGGTTGCACTATGATTAGTGTCAGAAGAATGGCCCAGTTAGGTGAATGGCCCAGGTTCAACAAACATGGACAAACATTCCCTAGGACAGACTCATTCTCTCCAAGTTGCATTGTGATTAGTGCCGAAGGAATGGTCTAGGCTCATAAATCAACGACAATTATTCTTCTATGCTTAGGAAGAACAGTCCAGATAGGCCATGGTTGATGTTTTACCTTCTTAGGGAAGATGCTCTTCCAGATCTCACAGATGTGAGTGGAAGAATGGCCCAGATGACTCAGTTTGTATCATGACATTGTTTATGCACATTGATATCAGATGATATGATTGTTGTGGAGATTGTATGTCTTTGGACAGTAGTTGTATGCTATTGTGGTGGATGTGATCCACTGGTACTGACTGTGTATCACTGGTTAGTAGTCGTTTGCTACTAGGAGTGGTTGTGTACCACTAGATAATAGTTGTATACTACTATGGATAGACATATTTGTGTTCTATTGGATGGAATTATAGTAACAATATGCTACTATCCGATTTCCATGGAGACTACCACTAGTGTTGGAGTTGATTTCCATCTAGATGGATAGTCAGTGTGTTGGTGGACAGAGATTCTCCGGGCGGAGAATGGTCCAGATAGAACAGATTATTAGTGGACAGGTATTCTCTCTGTGGAGTATGGTCCAGGTTGACATATTGTTGATGTATCATGCACTTGTATTTTCCTAAGGCATAAATTGTGGCTCGATTAGGAAAATGGTTCAAGACCAATATTTTCTAAGTTATATAGGTAGAGATGGATCTCTATGGTACATATGACCCGATTAGAAAATATTTCAAGATTGATATTCTTGTAAGAATGGTCTCTGTAGCCCATGGCGTAGCTTTCAACATTTGTTGGGAAAATCATTCTTCTAGGACATATGTCTGAATTAGAAGAATGGTCCTTATATCACTCTATGGAGTGAGTGACTTATTCAATGTCATGCCTATTAATTAGGTGGAGTATGGCTTTGATAGATGATGCAATTGATGCTATCATAAGATATTGATAGTGGTGATGTTGCTCGTAAGTTGATCTACGTGATCATGAGATAGCCTATGTGGCTATGATGATGTTATCGGTTGAATGGTATGTTTGTGCTCAAGACCATTTCCCTTAATACCTCCTTATATAGGATGGAATTTTGATATTATGGTAGCTGCGGGAGGTATTAATCTCTACGTGTAACCTTTTGACGAGACTAGAATATTCTAGGAAGCAAGAGAAACCCTAAAAGACATGTCGGCTCAATAAAAGAATTAATATTTAAGTGTTAACATCTAAAAGAAGAAGTCAGCCTGGATAGGTGACAAAGAGCACTATAAATAAGAGGGCGCTAGAGCTCATTTGTCATTTTCACACTCTCACAGCTCACATAGACTAGTAGTTCGCAAGTTTTGGAGAGGGAGTGCAGTTGCAGCGACTACAACTGGAAGTTTGGATTTTGGTTATGGTTGGACTTTATGCTTTGGTTCTGGTTTGGATTCTTTGCTTGGTACGCAAGCCTTGTAGAGAGATATGTTATCTTGGTTGGCTATTGGTTTTAAGGTCTACTTCCAGAATTATTAAGTTTGTCAAGGTTAAAGGTGCTTGGGGGTGGCTTTGTGCCTATGGTTGGGTGACATATTACTATATTGTCTATGGAAAAACGAGAACATCTCTTTTATTCTAACAAAAACAACCTTGATTCTGGTGTCTGAGTTTGTGAAGGCGCGTTTGCAAATATGAAAGGGGAAACAATGTAAAAGAGGCAATGTTATTGTTGCGTAGAGAGGTGTTTGTCAAATTTGTTGTTGCAATTATAGAAGACGTGAGGAACCAATGATGCACATGGTGTTCTATTGTGAATACTCTTTGCCTTAATATGTTGATTGGGATATAGTTGTGCATGCATGTTATTCATGATAGAATCATGGTTCATAGAGGAGGCAACGAGTCAGGAGAGCTGGGGTATGGATTTTTCCTCAATCATAGAGGGAGCAACCAGTGAGGCAGACTGGACAGTAGGGTTTGTTTTTAGTGACAGAGGAAGTTGGCCTCTGAGTTTGACAAGAAGGATCTTAGTCTCATACATTACTATTTTTTATTAGAAGTATGACAGATGAGATCTTCTTTGGTCATGGAAAATATGTTGTGGAGATCCTGAAGAGGTTCGGGGTGTTGGCCCATAAACCGATGGCATAAAATATGATTTTGTTGGATGATACAACTTCAAAGGTTGTGGATGCTACATTATACATGAAGATGATTGGATTATTGATGTATTTGACGAATACACGACCATATATATGTTTCACTGTGAACACCATGAGTCAGTACATGGTTGACCCCAGACGTGTTCACCTGATTGCAATAAAACATGTGATGAGGTACCTTAAAGGTGCAGTGGATTATGGGCTCAAGTGTGTTGCAGACAGTGAGATCAATCTACTTGGATATTCAGATTCAGATTGGGTCGGTAGTGTTGCAAACCTGAAAAGTACATTGGGATGTTGCTTCACTTTGGGATACGGTATGATTTCATGGATCAATGAGAAGCAGTAATGTGTAGCACTCAATATAGTTGAGGCAGAGTATGTGCAGCAAGTCACGAAGTAGTGTGGCTTCGAAAATCATTGACTGGATTATTCGATATTGCGATGGAGGCGACATATATCTTGTGCGAAATCCAGAGTTCTATAAAGTTGTCAAAAAACCCGGTGTTTCATGACAGGTCGAAGCATATCAAAATCATGTATTACTATATAAGGGATATGGTGCAGAAGGGAGCAGTGAGGCTCCAATATGTGGCTACCGATGAGCAAGTTGCGGATGTGCTGATAAAGTCGTTGTCAAGGACGTAGTTCGAGTACTTCAGGGACAAGCTCGACGTAGTCCCTCTTCAAAGGGAGTGATGGCTTCAAATGTTATCGCAAGGTAGTGGATGTCATGATGACATGTTGTAGCTATTGGAGAGCTACCCACCGGCCCTGGATGCATGCTAAAGAGACGAGGTACAAATGTTAGCACATGATACCGGATGTCATGCATAAGATATTCGAGTTTTTTGCAGGAAATTGGATAGTCTCATGATGACAGGTTGTATATATTGAAGAGCTACCCACCAGCCTTGGATGTATGTTGTGAAGTCACTATGGATTTCCTGTGATGTATAGATTTGTGTGTCCGACAGTCAATGGTCATGAGCTCGTTTGGATGGCGACAGTGTTAGAGTTTGTGCCAGATAGAATACCTTCCTCATTAAGAGGGAATGTTGACATTTTATGTAATTTCGGAAGTTATTCCTAAGTATAATTGTATTACTTATCCCTAAGTGTAATTGTATTATTTATCCCTAAGTGTAATTGTGAAAGGGTTTATAGATAAGTCATGTATTTTAGGTCTTTTAGAGTATAAATATAGGTTATATTGAGTCATTTTGATCACTCATTGAATATAAGTACAAGAGAGTAGTACACACTTATCTAGAAGGCTATTCTTGGTTTGTGTCTGGGTCTCTCTGGTCTTGATTTCGTGAAAGAGCATTGTATGACATTATACATGTTGGAGGAATCTATATCGAGGAAAGTTTGCATGGTTTTCTCCCCCTTGAGGGTTTCCCTAAGGATATATCTTATTGTTCTATGGATATCTATCTCTCAATTGTGATCATTTTGCATATTAAATAATATATATATATATATATATATATATATATATATATATATATATATATATATATCATCTCTTATGAAAGACCAACACTTGGGATTAGAGGTGTGACGAGATCCGATGAGATATTCCTCATTCAGAGGATACTGATAAGATTCGATATGATGGATTGCAAGTCCATGACTACACCTATTATGACAAATCTGTATAAGTTGAGTGATTCTGCTTCAGATTCAGATTTGGTGGATCCCACGACATATAGGTAGTTGGTTGGATCCTTGATGTACTTGGTTAATGCCAGGGTAGATATTTGCTTTGCAATGAGCACCCAAAGCCAATATTTGCTTGAATCCAACGCAGTTCCAGTGGGCGGCAGCGAAGCATGGTACAGTTGGATATGGTTTGTCTCGGGTGATGAAGTGAGGTTGCAAAGATATATAGATTTCGATTGAGCGAGGAGTGCAGTAGACAGTTTGGCACCTCAGGGTGCTACTTCAACTTGGAATCAATGACGAATTGCAGAATAAGCTGGAAGAAGGCTTCTGTAGCACTCATTACAATAGAGACAAAGTATATCATAGCCATTATCACAAGCCGTGCAACATTGTGGCTTTGGAAGCTTCTTGCAAGACTTCATTAGAGACATGGTACAGAAAGGAGCAGTGAAACTCCACTACTTATCCATAGATGAGCAGATTGCAGATATCCTCCCAGAGTAGCCTAGTTGATTTGGCTGAGAAGGACGATACACAGGATTAGCCATGTTGATTTGGCTAGTAACGAGTGTTGATGTTTCAACATCGGGAAGACATTCTCCCAGATTGGTCATGCACGGGGCTATGTTAATGCTGATATGACTAAGGAAAAATTATCCATTCACTCACAGGGATTTGCTAGTGGTGAATGGCCCAAGTATGTTGATAGCATCGAGCAAACATTCTCCCAAATTGGTCATGCACAGGGCTATGCTTATGTTGATATGACCAAGGGAGAATGATTCATTCACTCACGTGGCTCTGCTAGTGGTAAATGGCCCAGGGATGTTGATGTTCTCCAGGCAATAGCATCAGGAAAAGATTCTCCCAGATTGGTCATGCATGGGGCTATGCTAATGCTGATATGACCAATGGAGAATGATTCTTTCACTTACGAGGCTCTGCTAATAGTGAATGGCCCATATCATCGGGCAGATATTATCCTACATTGGTAATGCATGGGGCTATGTTAGTGCTAATATGACAAAGGGTAAATGATTCATTCATCCACGAGACTTTGCTAGTGGTGAATGGTCTAGGTGTAGTCCTTCTCCTGTAAAGGAGTGGATGGACTCGAGATGTTATTACATGCATTTTCTGGGATGGAATGCATGTCGGAGATGGCACATCAACATGGCTCATGAAGACAACCTTTCTATGACAAAAGAAATCCAAGTATGGAGAATGTCTCCCTCGTTGGAGATTTGCAACTTTGGGCAGTCATTCTCCACAAGAAAGTAAAAAAAGACCCATCTACACCATTACAGAAGCCCCGAGAAGAAGTTGAAGACCCAGGAAGAGAAGTCGGCCCCACATTGCAGTCAGACAACTCCTTCTGTGGTGCACACAAGGCAATTGCAGCTGCAGTTTTTTGTTATTTCGATATATCTTGGTTTTGGTTGTCTTGAAGAGTGCGCCACACTTAGTTATTTTGGGTCATCTTATTGAGGTGCTAGGTCTTGGTGATGCTAGCCTTGGGGAGGATCTTCTCTGTATGGTATTTTCGCTATTGATGGTGATGTACTGGTAATATCTTGGACTAAATTCTTCTAGAGAAAGGTTGTTGGGTTTTCTCCCAAGTTTGGGTTTCCCGAGATAAAATCTTGTGTTCTTGTGTCTACTATGCATGGTTAATATTTCTAGATCTTGTTATTTCCGCTGCATTGTTATAGTTGAGATTCTCAGTGTATAGTTATTCTATGATAATTGTTGTATGAAAGTGAATCTTGTTATTAATCATAAGGCAATAACTATCAAGAGTCGCTATTAATCATAAGGCAATAACTATCAAGTGTTGAGAATCATATAAACACCAACAACGGCTTAGTGTATTAGAGGTTAGAGGTTAGTGGGGTTATAAAGTTCACGGGTTCAAATCTAGTTTGGGGTAGTGAGATAATAGGGTTACACTTTCAATTGTATTGAAATACCCCTCAATTATCACATAATGCATGTTTTTATACCATGAATTTTTGTTTATGGAGCACATTTTCCTAACATGGAAAAAATATTTCTTAACTTTTGTTATTGTGATAGCTTAAACTTAACCATCTCTAGTATCTTTTAATTACTTTAACAATTCAATGCCATACTCATTTTCTAATATGAAAAATCAAAATAGTAAAAATTACTCATAAAAGAATTGAGGAACCATTATCCTTTAAATTAATGAATTCCAAAATATTAATCACAATGTATTTAATTTGTAAATGTGTAATTATTCAACTCAAAAAATTTCCCAATGTTAAGTCACCTTTACAATCAATACAAATATTTGGTAGATTGTATGCAAACTTTTATACCTTATTTATAAATTTGAAAATGTATTTAATTTGTAAATGTGTAATTATTCAACTCAAAAAAATTCCCAATGTTAAGTCACCTTTACAATCAATACAAATATTTGGAAATTTCCCAATGTTAAGTCACCTTTACAATCAATATTTAAAAATGTGCAGTGCCTATTAAGTCATTTGAAAACTTCACATCAATTTCTTTGCTCATCTCTAAAAACTTCTTCGAATAAAAATAAAATTAAAAATTCAAGTAACCCAAGTTAAAACAAAATATGCCATGCTCTTTCTTTGTTGAGCATACAAATAGAGCATAATATGGAAATTATGGGCACTTATATGTTAGAGATTGATGTAGTGCATATACTTAAATGCATGTAACATTGATCGACAACTAAAATGTTTTTTATTTCTCAATATTTAAAAAAAAACCATCATTATATGTATATTTGATTTTGCGATCTTTTGTTCATGATTTTATCAAATGAAATATGAGTATATACGATTTTAGCATATATGTGTTTTTTTAATTTCTTAGCATCGTTTTAAAAATTGGTATTGACAAAGCTAATCAAGTGTGTGAAGATTTTTTCAGTCATCAATGTTGTTAAAGCAAATAAATTTTATGACAACGCAAAAATGACATGCTTACCTTGATTACTAGTTTCCTAATGATCACCTTGGCCTAGGCAGTGACTTTACTTGTGGCACCAATAACGTGTATATCCCCTCACCATCCACGAGATCTCACAAGAAGCAGATAATACTAATATACATATTTTTATTGTATCGGTTCATTACATTATATTTGTCGTGTGTTGATGCAATAACATCCACTCCTTACTCCAATTAATGTGTAGAATAATATTCCAATCATGACCCTCTTCAACCCTACAACTAGGCAATGGTGGAGGCAATGCCTTGACGAACTAGTGGATGCAAGCCTTGCATCATACAAGGGGGAAAACACAATTAGATACATATAATTCATATTGTAATTGTCAAAATTGGTATATTTTTTTATTTTCTACAAAATTTCACATAACAATGTTTCATAATTATGTATAGAGGATGTTTCCTTACATGTCATTGATCACCAGGATAATTAATACAATGGCTAGGGTTAGAATATAAAAATCCACCTATGTCTTCAATGATAAAAATTTTAAAAAGTGGCAAAGAAACTTATTCAAGGTTTGAAAAAAGTGAAAGAGATGGAGGTTACCAATGATTTGACGTTGGTTGCCAAATTGAAGAGTCGTGAGCCCGCATTGAGGGTAGGGTATGTATACCTCCGTAGATTTTACCAGTCAAATCGTTGGGCGGAGAGAGTCCCTTATCCCATAAACAAGGGGTCTCATACACCAATTAAGTGTATGACTTGGTCGTGACCTTAAAAATAGATTATTATTATTATTATTATTATTATTATTATTATTATAAGCACTTAAAAGAAATTTATTCAAAATTCGAAAAAAAAAAATGAAAAAAATAGAGGATGTGAATCACTTCAACTTGGTTCACCAATCAAATTAAAGAGTCATGAGCCCAAGTGCCCAAGTACATCATAATGCATTATCCTTTTAGTTTTATTAAAGAGTCATGAGCCCAAATACATCATAATGCATTATCCTTTTAGTTTTATCCTTTTAGTTTTATTAAAGATTCATGAGCCCAAGTACATCATAATGCATTATCCTTTTAGTTTTAGATTTTACATTTATAACATATCATTTAATTTTCCTCATTTGCATTAACCACTTAAGTTTATCGTCATGCAAATTAAGGACCATGAGGTTTTATAGGTAAGAAGATGGATGGGATTTTGGCCTCATAACCCATACCCTCGTGTGCACTTCAAACACCAATGCCTTCATCACTAGGGTCATCTCTAGGGTTTCGAGTAGAAGTTTTGAACACCAAGCCTATGGAATTGTCATAATGTGTGAATTATTTCAATTAATTTTATTTCCTTAATCGAATTAACATGTTTATGTAGTAACACCCCTCTCAAAGATACCTATAATATCTTTTTGTCGATTTTGAAAATGCATATTTCGTTATTATTTTAAATAATTAAATAATTAAAATAGTATAGGATTCACTCGTACACATTCATTAATGTTGTCTTGCATGTAATGCAACATTTATTTCAAGACATTTTATTAAAAATTGTATAAGATGAGAGCGAATTTTGAGTGATTCTATCCATAGTATGTAGTGTCATCAATCCTTGCAAAAGAAACAAGAATTAATGTGGTAAATCTAGTAGTAGTGTGACAATACATTTAACAAGAATTTTGTCCAATGACACAATAGCAAACAATGGAGGTAATACATCTATATCATAATGAATGTGTTAATTGATTGGTGCATTAATTCTTATTTCATTACTAATTAATTAATATGTACTTATTACTAATTAATTAATACGTACTTTCTTATGATAATAAACACTCATAGGTCATGGGATCATTATAAGATAACATTGCTCAACAATTTTGTGGCTCCTAAACCAATGTATATCAAGCACTAGGGTGGAGGCATGTGAAAAAAAAACCAAGCCCAAGGACCACCCAACTTATCTAGTGCAATGACACAATTGAAGGACATGCAAAGGGAAACTACTACACATACAAAACTTTGGGTGCCAAGCTGGATGTTGGGGGCTATTCAAGAGCCCAATCAACACTTGTAAGTATAAGTTTTTTCTATGATAAGTATGTTTTCTTTGATGTTTCTAGTATTTTTATATGGAGTAATGTATTATTGTATTATCAAAGTCATGAGTTTCAACAACTTCCCACCAAGGAAGAATTTAAGTTTGTTTGCCAATGCCTTGTCAGCAAAAGATCTAAAGGGTGATAAGCAATTAAGCAATGAGTTATGTTTGATTATGCTTTATTATTTTTTTGCATAGTTCTTTCCCTTGTAAACATTACTCATCACCGATAAACTATTGTGGCAGTGGATTGACCTAGTTGTAGAAGACAGAGGTGAAGGGACTCAACTTGATACCCATAATGAGGAACACAGACGAGGGAGACACATCAAGCCTCTAGGGCTAACATTGTTTTTGGAGGTGGCAATGGTGAGTTCTACTTGACCTTCTAAAATAATCATTATAACAATGACATTGACTCCCTTCTATATTTTGAATATTGTCTTATAATCATTTAATTATGGCAAGACTGTGTGTATAGGAGGAGGTGCAATTCAAGGAGGGGCCAGTGGGACTTCGGGATTGTTAGTTTCACCATTCACAACATGATGACTTGATTTAAGATCAAGAAAGGCCACCAACCCTCGCAAACAAGTATACTAGGCTATCTAGGTCCCAATTAAGCATTGGTGAAAGAAATAGTAGATATTCACTTTTCCTTTAGCTTGGATTAGTACACCAATTTGTAATTTGTATTTCATATCATAAAAAATAAAAGCAAAGATGTATATGTACTTGAAATTAACTAGAGTGGATCTATTCCCTTCTTAGATATAATAAACATCAAGAAAACATCAAGAAGGATAAAAACCCCTAAGTATAAACTTTTTAGTGTTTAAAAGGTCTAGGGTTAAGATGGATCTATGCTAGTCTTTTTTGTACCAATTCTCTTCTTTTTCAACAATAAATGTTAAACGCATATTTTTTCATTATTTTATTAGTGCCCATGTATATTATATACATTGCACTAACATCTCCCCCACCTAGTTTTTAAATTAATTTACTCAAAACAATGAAAAATGTTTTATTTTGAAAATTCAATTCAGTGTTTAGACTTTTATCAATACTTTGTTAGATTTTGGAGTGCACGCAGACTCAGTGCACACACACCTTAGGTCTAGTCTATGTTCTCAACAAAATACACAAATTAACTCAATTTGAATTGTAAACATAAACACATTGAGATGCCTAACACCTTAGCACAACGGAAGAATAAACCAACAATTGAATCATACACAGGTACACAAGAATTTAATGCCCAAATCACATGTTCTTAAACTCAGAACCAATGGGCTCCCGTACCAAGGACAATGGCCCAATTTTAAATAAAGTAAAATACCAAAATTCACTTACAAGACACAACTGAAACCCTCCTTGGTTTCTATGCCAATGTTGTTATCTTGAGGCTGAGGGTTAGGGCATCCCTTTCCCCCTCAAACCCTCCACTACCTCTACATCTCCTTGCTCAATGTTGGTTGAGTCCTTCCATCCTTAACACCTTAGCACAACGGAAGAATAAACCAACAATTGAATCATACACAGGTACACAAGAATTTAATGCCCAAATCACATGTTCTTAAACCCAGAACCAATGGGCTCCCGTACCAAGGACAATGGCCCAATTTTAAATAAAGTAAAATACCAAAATTCACTTACAAGACACAACTGAAACCCTCCTTGGTTTCTGTGCCAATTTTGCTATCCTGAGGCTAAGGGTTAGGGCATCCCTTTCTCCCTCAAACCCTCCATTGCCTCTACATCTCCTTGCTCAAGGTTGGTTGAGTCCTTCCATCCCTTCTTTGCTGCTCCAAGGAAGCCCCAATGGTTGACCTTGCTGATGATTGTTTAGGTTGTCACATCATCCCTAAACCTGCCCTCAACCTGTCACCAAGTTTTCAGGTTTGTCCTCAAGGTCTGTTGTTGACTTGGTTGTTACAACCCTAATGGTAGCCCTCAGTATTGTCGCTACGGTGGTTGTAATAGCCCCTAACACTGCCCAAAACTGTCCCAACACTACTGCAACCTTTTCTCCTTGCCCAACACACCTTGGCCCCACAAAAACAGTACCCCAGGGCTTGTGGCTCCCTTATCTCCCTAGGTCGAACCTCCCGTAGGTTGCAGCTAGCCGAGCCTTCACTTAACCTGTGGTAGCCCTAGATCACTAGGTCAAGTCACCTAGAGGACCTGCAACTCCTTCGTTTGTTTGATTGCGCCTCATATAGGCTGCGACTAGGCTCCTCCTAGCATGTCGAGCCTCTCTTAGGCCTCAACCTGCCCTCCCTTGGTTGACAACAAACTTGCAAACCTTCTCCTCCTTTGAAACCTACCCAAACAAAGAAACACAACAACAAAACCAAGGCCAATCAACCTCTCTTCCATGGCTAGACTGAGGTCATCACACTTGGACTGAAATCACCAAGCTCTACACAAGAATTGGAATGTCACAATGACCTTGATCTCCTTTTATACAAGTCCAATGGTTGAGTTAGAAGCCCCTTTACAAACTCAACATTTCATTAGAATAATTTAATCCTCTTTGTGGGTGTGAAGCCCCAACACAAGTCCACAAAGCCCATCACCAAACCCATGAAGCCCCAGGGTGTTTTTCACCAAACAAAAAGTCCAATCTGGTGTCAATGACGATTCCCACATGCCCGACACCTAGGCCACTAGTGGGAATGCCTCCAAATATTACAAAAGCATCAACATACTTTGCAATTTATTTCACATAATAATGAATATAAATGACGAAAACTAAAAGTACTCTGCATTTTATTTATCATTTACAGCTTTGTTTGGATTTAGCACTTTCTTCCATACTAGTAAAAGTGCCAAGGGTAAAGGAATAAGTGTTAAGGTAAAGGTAAAGCATTCAATAATCAAGGTCAAACTTAAAGTGCTAAGTGTTAGGGGTCAAACGTAAAGTGTTAAATGTAAGGAGTCAAGGGTAAAACACTAAGCATTAAGGATACAATTGTTAGGGGTCAAACGTAAAGTGTTAAATGTAAGGAGTCAAGGGTAAAACACTAGGCATTAAGGATACAAGTGTTAAGTATTGGGTGTCAAGCATGGATTAGCATTCAAGGTCTAAGGATAAAGAAGTTGAAGAGGTTAAGCATTGGGTATTAATAGTAAAACATTACAAATCAAGGATGAAAGATAAAGCATTAAATGTTTGTGTTAAAGATTCAAGGTCAAAGATAAAACACCAAGTGTTATGAGTCAAATATAAGGCACTAAACTTTAAGGTTTGAGCATAAAGAATTAAGTGTTGGTGTCGATTACGAGGCACTTAAATTGCCCCATTTTTCTAGCAAGAATTCCACGTGTTTTAATCGTTTTTCAAAACACTGATGATTTGAGTTGTTTTAAAATTGGTCAAAACCCCAAAGCCAAAATTCCATGTACAAAGTTCTCGTCAAATAAGTAGAACTTTGACTTCTAGCATAGTTCCAACCGAGTTTAGGACCAAATTTGATCGAAAAAACAAAGCATTTGAATATTCTTTATACCACGCTCTAAGTGTTAACGTTCAAGTGTACCACACTTCAGTATTAGAGATTAGGGATAAAGAGTTCAAAATTAGGGGGCAAGCTTAAAGTTAAAATCTAAACCAATATATTATTATCCATCAATATTAAAATATCTACTAATATATTATTATCAATCAAAATTAAAATATCAATAAATATATTAAAAAGATTCTTATAAGTACCTTCATACTAATATAAAATATCTTAATTTTGTTTTGGTAAACTAAGCTAATTTTACATTAATAGAATACATGTAGTTTTATAAACCATATTGTTTGAGCTTTGTTTGAAACGAAAACCATAGCTCTGACATATGTCCCATAACAAAATAATAATGTCTGAAAAAGTCAATTATGGACCACTATGTTCATAAAATTATCTAGAGGACACCTGGAACTATAAAAACAAAGAGACTAAACTCATGAAACCTGGAATATCATGATTGATTTCTTTTGCAAGTCCGAGGTGTCCTAGATGGGCTTGCTATGCTCAGGGTCCCTTGTTCCTTCATCTAATCCTCGACCTTGTCCTCATCAATGCTGATCGGGTTGGCACTAGCTCCCTGGGAGCCTAAGGTGCCTATAACATCCACCAATTCCTCATTGTTTGAATCCCAATCGATCACCTTGAAACTGGGAGCCTAAGGTGCCTATAACATCCACCAATTCCTCATTGTTTGAATCCCAATCGATCACCTTGAAACTGGGAGCCTAAGGTGCCTATAACATCCACCAATTCCTCATTGTTTGAATCCCAATCGATCACCTTGAAACTGGGAGCCTAAGGTGCCTATAACATCCACCAATTCCTCATTGTTTGAATCCCAATCGATCACCTTGAAACTGATCTCGAAGGCCACTCTGCATAGCACTGTAAACTTGGCTTCCAATCTTATGATTCTATCCAATGTCTCAATCTGCTTCTCCTCCTTATCATCCATTGAAAGAGCATCAGGAGTTTTAGCAAGCGAATAAAAATCCATTACCCTGGAAACTTTGGTGTCCCAAGATTGAGTGAACCCAATATCCCCTACCTAGTGCTAAAATTATTACTTAATTATGTGCTTGGGGGTCTCCTTACTCCTCAGCCTTGCTCTACCTACCAGCTCCTCCATTCTTTGCTTTGTTTTAAGTGGGATGCTCTGATTATAAATGAATTTGGTCTGCTTCGTTGCTCGTTCCACCCCTGTTCCTTGGGTTTTTAGCTTCACCTTTCTATACACCAGGAGCTAATGCCCTTTCTTTCGTCATTGAAATGACCCAACCTATGCTATAGGGGTTGTCTTGTCTTTTGGCAAACACGATTCCAAGAGCTTTGTTTTCCCAATAACAAGCTTCCTGATATGATCGTGAATCCTCTTGGAGGGGGAATTTTCCCTGTGGGCTTTCACCATACCTATGATGCAACAAACACGATTCCAAAAGCTTTGTTTTCCCAATAACAAGCTTCCTGATATGATCGTGAATCCTCTTGGAGGGGGAATTTTCCCTGTGGGCTTTCACCATACCTATGATACAACAAGGGGAGACTCCACCTATACCAAATTTCTCCTATGATTACCAATAATTCTCTCATACTAACCAACATTGCCACCTTAAAACGACCTTCCACCAACCTTAAGGACAGGCATGACACGAATCTCCCAACCCCTTGGTTTTCCAGTCCAAATCCCTTTTTACCAAGGGAAGCTATGACACCACCCAAGACCACAAACACCCACCATGAGATAACTTGGCTGAAAAATAGAGCAAGAAGATTCAAGATTACCTCAACTCCAACACCGATGAGGGAGATGTACCACTTCATGGACTTGCAAGGATGATTTTAAGGATGGAAATTTATATTAAAATGTAGAAACATGGGCTAATCTTACTATCCTTAATATGTAAAATGTAAAATATTTGGCGATAGTTTTGTAAAAATATTCAAATTTCTAAGGATTTTATATACTTTCTATAAATTTTTGGCGATTTTTAAGGTAAAATAATTTTATTCTATAGAATTTTGGCAAATTGTTTTTAAAAAAAATGTAAATTCATGAATCTTTTTTTGGGAAAAACCATGGAAAATTAGCCCATTTGCAAAATTTATCCCCTAAAATCATCTATATCATGGAGATACTCTAGGATGGTTACTTTCCTCAGGTCCCTTCGAGTTATTAAGTAGACCAACAAGCACCATGCTTTCTACCTTCGACTAAACTACAAGATGGGACAAATAAAACAACCTCCTAGAATATTGTTGCTCTTGCCCAATATCGCCCCATTGCAAGGGAAGACCAAAGGACTACCTATGAAAGGAAACACCCATAGAGACAGGCTTGGAGCCACAGATCAAGCTAAGACCCCCAATGTTCTCTCCACACAATACACAAACACCTAGCCAGGACTCGGGGCCATGTCTTCGAGAGAAATGTTCCCACCCTCATTCTTCCTCTTGTTATAGTTTCACGTTTCTGCTTGAGCCATGATCGCCCATTCACTTTGCTCATCAAAATCTTTGATGTTTCGACATGGCCTGAGTTAAATTCCCATAATGTGAAAACCTAGTTTTTGATTGCCATTCTTCAGTACTCGCTTCCCCCCATTATCCATGTACCTCCTGCCTATCCTAGTCTTCAGACCCTTCATTAACATTCCAAGGGGGTGGAAGGTGGCGTACCTCCCTCGACTTCGTTACTGTGCATACCATGCCTCCTCCTAAGAGCACATATCCATGTCTCTTCATGGTTCTGCGAGGTGGTGGCCGAACTCATCACCCCATCTGTGTGAAATATCTTAAATTATTAATTAGAGGATTCTTATAAACTTTTTTTTCCAAGAAAATGTACTCGCGAAAAAACTCTTTGAATACTTCTCCATGTTCCATGGATGGTAAGCGGGATAAACCGCCAACTCTCCGACCCTTGTTACGAGGCCTCGCCACGAGGGAAAGAGAATCAAAAGAGTCAAACCTGTGACCAACAACAAACATGATAAACTCACGTCTAGTTCTAAACCAATTTAGCAAACCCTCATGGCTTAAAGGATTCTTATAATTATCTTCACACTAATATAAAATATTTTAATTTAGTAACAAATACTTCACTTTAAAACAAATAGTTTATTATCAGTCAAAATTAAAATATCAGCAATATATTATCATCAATCGATATATTAAAAAGAATTCTTATAATTATCTTCACACTAATATAACAAATATCTTAATTATTAATTGGAATAAAAATATCAACAAACATATTAAAAAATTCAAAATAAACGTCACTTTATAAGGTTCTTCAACGATGTTATTGTCCACCCATCATTGTTTTTGGACGTTTCTGAATGACTACTTGAACGTCTCTCAAAGACGCTCGAAGCGCACGTATTCCCTTGGCGTTTCGAGATTGTCGGCGCGCGTCGATTTTCATATTTCATTTCCAGCAATTAAAACGTCAAAAACGATAACAAACCATCCCTGTTTTACAAATCATCTTAGAACTTGAAAAGGTCCACTTCTCGATGTTTAAACATAGACAAAAAGACAGTTTTGGATGGCTCTAGTTTATCTCTTTCAAGGAGGAACTTCAAGCCAGGGCCACCAAGCTCTGGCACCATCCAAAAATTAATGGAATTAAAAATGCCCAGGGAGCTCAGTGGCAAACTAGACTTCATCGTTTCAAAATTGGCCACGGGCCAATGAAAGACTCGATTAAATCGTTATCTTAAAAGGAAGCTACAGAGTAGATCTCTGTGGTCAAAATCCCGAGTGGAAGGATAACCTCAATCATCAAGCTACAGAGTAGATCTATGTGGTCTAAACTTACTCTGCAAACTCTAGCTATCACCCGAATCATGGTTAAAATTAAAGGGACCTTTGTTGCTCAAAGTATCTAGAATGCATGGGAGTATGTTGAATCATTCCTAGACTATGCACCATATGGAAATCCCTAGTTGCGCTAAAGAAGGTTTTTTTCCCCAATCCATCACCAATTGCGCTGAAGAATGAATGCGGAGAACCATTCATGAATGTCTGCATATGAAAGTCATCTCTTTGACTGCATCATCAGATGGCCTGGTGTGCAAAAAGAGGGCTTTAAAATGCATAAACAACAGTTAAGACTACAGAAAAACTGCATGGTGCAAATTACAGTGAGAAAGACATTCCAGAGAAATTAAACATTGCCAAATCTGATCAGAAGATAGCTTTTGCTCTTAAAGATGGATTGTCCTATCCAAAAATTAATCAAAGGCACTGAAAACAGAGTTGACAAAAGAACAATAAATCTCATATTAATGTGGAGTATAAGCATGCACTCTGATAATATATTTTCCCTTCTTTTTCATATCCAGTTGCATCAAATGCTGCGAAATGGATCTAACAATATTTTTTTCTATAAATATTCACATTGATAAAATCCCAAACAATACAGGAAGTCATCAACCAATTGACTATTGAAATTTATACACTAAATATTTTATTTTAGAATGATGATGTAAGTTTTCCATTAGCATACCAGTGTTCCAGACTGTCCTCTACGTTTATGAACTTGTTTTTGTATGTAATCCTACCATCCATATGTAATGTTGATTGGCGGAATCGCTTAGTCTATGGGTACTAATACAGTCATTAAAAGTTCCAAATGTGAGACAAGGGAGATAATGGTTTGCACGTTTTCAACTAAACAAGTCCTAAACTCTAAGCCAACTTGGTTTCAACAAGGTTGTACAGTTGTAACAAAAATGATTGCAACAGGAAATGCAATCTATGTTAACATTTAATTCTACTTTGCAAATTGTTGGTTGAAAGGGATATGATCTTACAATCAAATCAGGTACTCTTTACAGCACGATTGTATAGTTGTATCAAGATATTAGTTGTAAAGTTGATGAGTTTCTACAATGGAATTCGTTTGTTACGATGAAAGATAACCTGTCGTTCAATTAGGGTCGATGCATATCGGTTTTGTCCTGGCCTTTGTAAACTGGGTTGAGGAATGTTATACAACTGTAAGCTTTGCAGTGCTGATTAATGGAGCTGCCTCCCAATTTTTCAAGCCCACTAGAGGCTGAGGCGGGGGTGTCCATTATCATCTCTTTTATTTCTCCTGGTTGCATAGGAGTTTCCACAGGTTCATTCTTCAGCAAATGGCAGAGTGGATGTTAAAAGGGGTTAGCGTATTGCTTACAACACATTGCAGTTTGTTTGCTGAAACACAATATAATCCAACGCTCAATAGAGGTCTTTCTCACAAAATTTATTTTGGAAAAGAAGAAAGAGATACCAGCCAGAGCTACATTTGAGACTAATACTCGAAACAAAAAACTAAATACAAAGCATACTTACAAGATTGTCAACCTCTGAGGTATAAGAATTTGTTTTAAAATAAATATGGTCCACATTTACATTCGGCCCTCTTAGGCATTGCAATTTGTAAAAGCTGGGAATGGGAAATCAGAAGCAAAGTTTGCATTCAACCTTCAAACTGACAACAAATTTTGTCATTTCCTTCATAATAATGCATGTAGAAACAAATTGTGCAATATAGCAATAAGAAATCAACACACAACTCATAATATTCAAATGATCCAACTTTGTGCATTAAAAGGAACATCAATTATGTACAAATAATTCTAAGCAATGTGACAAATTGGATGAAAGTAATAAGTTAAGACATAAGATAACATATAGAAAATTACTAGAATGAAACCTGAAATCAAGACTTTGCTGAAAAAAAGTGAAACTTGTTACCATTGATCAATTTTTCACATCATCCTCGTCATCAACATCCCAGCTCAAATCCTCGTCATCATCCTGTACAATGCTGATCCTCTTACGCACATCGGGAGGACTTCCTCTTGCGGTGAATTTCTTTTCATCCACACAACTTAGATCTTCAATCTCATCCCAGCCAAGGTCATCTTCCTCCTGAGAAGATGGTGGTTTGCTGGAGATAACAGAAAAATCACTACCTTTGCTAGACTCTGCAGGGTCTGTTTTGACTTCCATGAAGGTCTTGTCAACAACTTTTTCACCCTTTGAAATTTGACTGCTTTCATCAGCTTCATCAACCATTATTTGGTCGGCAAAAATTTCAACAGCTTCTGGTTTCTCCAACAGATTTTCATCAGTCACTGTTTTCTCAGCCAATTTGTCGGCAACCTTTGGTTTCTCCACAACTTCTTCGGCAGCCTTCGGTTTCTCCACAACTTCTTCGGCAGCCTTCAGTTTCTCCACAACTTCTTCGACAGCCTTTGATTTCTCCACAACTTCTTTGACAATCTTTGATCTATCGACTGATTCGACAACAATGTCAGATTCTGCTGCCAAATCTTCACTAGATTTTGGTTCCTCACTAGAATCTTCACCAATCTTCAGCTTCTCTACCGATTCGGTGACAATTTTATCTTCGCCAGTCCTCTGTTCCTCTTTCACCTCAGTTTCTTCCTCATCGTCATCCACATCCCAGGTCAAATCCTCTTCTTCCTGAGAAATAATAGCTCTCTTCACAAGATGAGCCCTAGCTTCCTCGGCCTGCTTAAGCTTATAGAGCCGATAGAAATACCGTGTCCAGAACGTCTCGTAATCAACAATATTTGGCACAAGCCTTGACTTAACCTCCTCCATGAAAGCATTTTCCCTGCACAAAACCTCCATTTCCTCCTTCCTCTCTTCAAGTCTAAATTCCGACTTCCAGGCTTCAAAATCCTCAGTATCCTCAGGTTCTTGGCAGTAAGTATTACTGTCAAGCTGCATGGCTCTAATCTGAGTCTCAAATCTACTATATTTTCCCTGGAAACTAACATTACTATAAGCAGAAGAAGAAGAAGACTCGGCGCGACCGAAACCCTGATCATTATTATTATTATTATTTGCATTTTCTTCATCAAGCTTTGAAATCAATTCCTTACCTTCGGCCAAAATGTCGGTCGTCCCTCGCCACACCGAGCTCCCGAATTCGTCAATGGCCTGCCCCACGGTCTCCAGGGATTCCTGCGCCACAGAAGCCCCAACATCCAGAGAATTCGGCAAATCTTTCACGGCACGGCTCGCAACTTCGCGGATCGCCTCCGTCTCCTTCTGCAGCCCCGTGCGAAACTCTTCCAAATCGCGGCGATAGGATTCAATAACTTCTTCCGATTTTGAGGTCAAGGACTTTACAATGCCTCCAAGGCTCCAGAATCCCGCACTCACGCCCGATTTTTCAGCGTCAGAAGGACTTTTTCCCTGTTCCGGAGCTCGATCGGCGGCAATTTCTTCATCATCGACGGGACTCCATTCCTCATCTTGATTGTCCCAGCCGTCAGCCACCTCCGGGTCGGGATTGTCCAAATCCTCTGAATTTTTCAATGACGAAGATCCGTCCTCGTTGAAAAATGCAGCCTTTAAGAAATTCATCTTTTCAGACAAATCTCGGCAGGGTTTGACAAATATGACACCAAAATAATTCTCAGGATCGCACAATTCTTGTGCCCTGCTGATTGAACTTTATCAGGAAGGAAACTTTTGAAGATTCGTCAAAATTTCAGTTGCAGAAACCCTCGCTGTGAAGCTCCAGAATCGCACAATTCTTTTCTTCTGCTGGTTAAACTTTATCAGAGAGGAAACTTTCGAAGATTCGTATAAATTTCGGTAGCAGAAACCCTCACTGTGAAGCTCCGGAATCGACTGCTACTCCCGGAATGGATCCCTGCACACAGGCAAAAGCTGAAATGAAAATAAAAATGAAATGTAATTTGCGACTAATTTGGTTTAAATTTAGATAAAGATCCGATGATTCATTTATGTCACTATCACGTTAGAATTTGCGGTGAGAGATTAGGGGCATATCATTAATATTGTTATTGCGTACAAAACTATCTCTATCATTGAGCTAGTCGGTCACAATGAAGCAATGCAGGCCTAACTTTTCCATTTTTTAAAGAAACAGGTGGAGTATAGATTTCAATCTTCCTTGTATATATTTTTTGTCATGAACAAATGTATTGACACTCATTACATGCTTTTATTCGGGGTATAGATCATAACTAAATACATGTTATCATCATTTTCGAAGGGGATTTTGTGATCTTTGGATGTAAAGTAAATTATATTTCAATAAAATTGGGAAATTTTTTCTGGAAAAAAGAAAGAAAGAGGTGGAGTAGGTATAAGGGTTTTGAAATGTTGGATTTATAAGGGTGATACGACAAATTTTTATCTAATATGTGATAACGTTGGATTTACAAGGGTGATAGAACAAATTTTTAACTAATATGTGATCATATATTAATGGAAGAGGAGATTTTATATAGTCGAAGTGGGCGTAATGGTTAAGAACATGTGTTTCCTCATAAGAGGTCACAAGTTCAAATCCAAAGGGGGTTAGGGTATGTATACTTCTGTAGACTTTACCAGTCAAAATCATTGGACGGAGGGGGTCTCGTACAAATCTATTTGACGTTGATTAATTGTTTGTTCACATGTTTATTATTTATTACACGACATATCCTATAGAAGAAAAAAAAGATAAACATATATTCTTAACGAAGAGAAACACTTGAACATAATATGATAAATGAAAATATTGATCAATTATTTAGAATGTCGTTGTCAGTGAATTGGGATGAAAAYGGAGAGGGAGAATACTCCCAAATGATCTGGAGCTTAGTCAAAGAACATGACAACAAAATAGGAGAGAAATGTTKCTCTCCATGAGGCAATAATAAAGAGCAATACCATCAAGTGAACCTAAGGAATCAAGGCAATGGGGGGAGATGAGGAGGCTTAGGAAGAAGGCACCTCACTAAACCAAATGGGAAAGAGGCCCCATCAAGGTAGGGACATTGATCACATCACTAAGATGTTTATGGTGGTACCRCATAGATGATTGACAATCATAACAAGGAAACGTTAGTACTTTATGGCTAAGTGACAACAATATGTGATTCAAATCAYMCATAAGGATTATGTTATGGAMATATAATTAGAAAGAGCATATCAACTTTAGGAGTAAGAGAATCCAAATCATATGAATGYRGGGTTACCGACATGGAGATAAATGTTCAAAAGTCCACAATTACTTTCAAGAAAGTAGTCCAACCTCGAGTATAGTTCATAATTAAGTTGTTGTGTTTTAATATTATTTCTTTTGAGGAGAATATGAAGTATCTAAGTTTCAAAATATATCAATGAGTTGTGTACCCCTCGTTGTAAGGAAGCAATAACGATGATTTGTGGGAGTCAAAAGTAGACTTTACCCCGATGCAAACAAGTTGAATATGGTGATTAAGATCTAGCAGTAGGGGTGACACCTTAGGAGGGAATTATGACAAGGAGGGATGCTTTGAATATAATACAACTTAGGGATATTCAAGGTCAAACTGGGGTGAAAATCATATCTAACTAGGTTGGTTTGCGGTTATGGAGCGATTTCTCCATATTGGCCTGCGGTTTATGAGTGATCACCTTCCTCTGGCCTGAGGTTAGGTTCTTTTTTCTCTTTTCTCAGTTCCCTAACTATTTTCCCCTCGTTCCTTCCCTATAGTCCTTTCCCAGCATTCATCTCCACCCTTCTAACTATGGAAGCCTCCTTCCTGCAAACCGTGATGGCTTCTAGCGCCAACAGGAAGTTGGCCCCGCCGGATGTCGTGGCATCTGAGGAACTGACAAGTGGAGGTCCTTCTGTAAATTTCACGGGTGTGGGGGAGTTTCCTCTCCTCCCACCCTTTTCTCCCTCGATTGAACCGGGGCTTACTTCTCAGACTCCTCTGATCGACGATGTTTTTTTTAGAGATTTCACTAAACCTTGGTTTCTGGGACTGAACAACACAATATGTGGCTCTTTACCCTCTCTTAGTACGCATTGGGCCTCATAACTAGATTGGTTCAGCTAAGTCGAAGGGGGACTTATACTTTCTCCTCCTGTGTCTCCCCGCGACACTCTTATCTTTGATGATCTCTCCAAAGATGACTCAGGTTCTCCAATTTTCTCGAAAAAAGGCCAAGGATTTTCTACCACCTTCCCTACCAAAAAGGGTTTTATCTCAGCCCTGTTAGAGGTTGATGATCATAGAGGTTGTGACTGGATACCCTTCTCCAAAGAATGCTCACAGGAGCCCCCCTCATACTCCGGCGGCAGGTCGGTTCCTGGTGGCACACGATCAAAGGTGGAAGGTTCCAGACTAAAGAGGAAAAACCTAAAATCAAAAGGAAGGATTGGGAACCTAGCCCTCAGAGAAGAAGTAGAGATTGGTTAGGTAACCCACATGGAAAATCAAACGTTGGTAGGTCGTGTCAGTGGCAGAATCTTTGCAGTCAAAACTATTCTCGATTAGATGCATAATGCTTGGAAGGATTACCTTGGTTATTTTCCGGAGCTTGTGGAGTTGAACAAGAATTGGTATGCTTTCACTTTCCAAAACTCTAAGCACTCCAAGTGGGC
>ML788332.1:358100-381553 GCA_009831015.1 Picea engelmannii | reverse complement strand
GTGAAGTGTCTTTTTACTGGCAGGTCCGACTTCTCAATCTGGGTGGGTAAACCCACCTTTATTATATTTCTGGGTCTCTTAATTAACTGTCGGGGCCGACTTCTTATTCTGCCTATTACAATTGTCTTTTGACCAATCTACAAAAGGGGATTTGGTCCTATTACAATATCCGACATGATCAATCCACAATGGGGATTGATCCTATGAATAAAATATCAATAATATTAAGAATACTCTTTGCAGTTACATTATTTCAACATTCGTCAACCCAGAAGGCATGACCAACCATTCAAAAAGGCCTTCCTTGGATTCGAAGGCAGTCTTCCACACATCAGAGGGTTCGATTGGTACCTGGTGATACCCAAACTTCAAATCGATCTTGCTAAAATATTTCACCCCCTTGAATTGGTCCAGAAGGTCATCAATATGTGGGATCGGGTACCTATTCTGAACAATGATCTTTTTCAATGCTCGATAGTCAATGCAGAGTCTCCAAGTCCCATCCTTCTTTTTCACCAGCATGATCGGGCTCCCACAGGGTGACAAACTCGGCCGGATGTGACCTTTATGCAACAGCTCCTAAATCTACCTCTTGATTTCATCATTCTCTAGAATAGAGCGTCGATAGATTGGTCCATTGGGCAGCGACGAACCTGGATTCATATCGATGGGGTGCTTGACCTGATAGTGTAGAGGCACCCCTGCGGGGGAGGTGAAGATGTCCTCGTACTCCTCCATGACCTTACCCATCTGTTGTTGTCATGCAGAGGGGCCCTGTCTAGAGGTCATGGCCACATTCTTCTTCTTTCCCTGAGGGCAAATCATCAGAAAAACAAATTTCCTAGTTCTGGCAATAAACTTATAGCATTGTCTTGCAGTAACCAAAGAGATGGTTGTAGGCGATGTTATTTCTGGTATCCTGTACAACATATTGCCCAAAGTAATAATAACAGCACTAGGCCTGGACTCATACACAACATGTCGCTTCCACAAGTATGATTGGCCTAATAATACATCAGAAACATCAAGAGGAGCAATGTCACATAATACCTCATCCGTGAAGGGCTTGATGTTGTACGAAAGGCGACATTGTTGGCTGACGCGGAGGTCCCATCCTTGGTGTAGCCACCCGATGGTGTATGGTTGTGGGTGTGTTGTGGTTGGCAATCCCATCTGTTTCATGACCTCTATTGAGATGAGTTTCTTTTGGCTCCCACTATTGATAATGAACTGCAACGAGGAACCCTTTACCCACATCTGGGAATGGAAGAGGTGCTCCGCCTCTTCTAGATCTTCTGGTTCCTTTTTCTGGATCTTCATGGTGGCAACAGTGGCATTGGGCTTTGCATCAATAATCTGCTTCCCCCTGTCATTCCCCTTGTTGAGTTATGATTCAGAGTTGGAGCCTGCATCCGATTCAGAAGCCTTCAACTCGACTATGAGTGATTGCTTGGCCTGACACTCACTTATGTTATGAGTGGAGCTCTTATGGAACTCACACCACTTCCTGGTGTCCTTTTTTGGCTTTGTGGTGTTGTTCTTTGCTTGCGACTTTGGCGGGTTGTTTTGGACCGCCCCGCCTTGGCTTGGTCCTTTGTTCGACAGTTTGGAGGTACCTTTCCCTTGCTTCTATTTCATAGACCCAAAGTCTCGCTTCTTCTATTTGAACTTCTGCTCAATCTTGGCAGCATACCGATATGCCACACCAAGCGATGAGATGTCAAGGAACTCCATTTCCTCCTGAATGTATCTATGAAGACAACTACGATACTTTAACACCAAATGTTTCTCCAAATATTTGATACCCAACTTTGTGCGTAGGGTATGAAACATATTCTCCAGCTCATGCACATCTTGGTCCATTTGCTGCCGCAACGTATTCCATTGTATGTATTTGTCCTCATAGCTCCCCACGAGATAGTATTGTTCCTTGATGACGTCTCGGAAAGAATTCCAAGTGGGTGCGACCAAGAACAGAGAGGGTTCCCCCTCGCTCTGTTTCTCCTAGTAGGTTTCCCACCAGTCCTTGACATGGGGGGCGACTTTAAGGAGTGCAAAAATAATCTTTTCTCGGTCGAAAAAGTCATAAACCGAGAAATATCCTTCTAATAGATTCAACCATCTATCTATGACATCTGCATCTATTTGGCCCTCAAATAAGGGAATGTCAAAGTTTACTTGTACCTTAAAAGGAGTGGTGCCTCCAGAGTGGTTGATGGATGTAGATGCGCTGCCAGTGGGCAACCGTTCAAGGATCTAGGCAAAGTTGTCCATCATTGCGTTCCTTTGTTTCTCGAGGGCCTCCTCGAGAAATAATTTGATAGGATCTCTTACTCCCTCATCTTTCTTTTCTTCCCCCATGGGCAATCGTCGGGGTTTATGAGGCTGATCTTGCAACAGTTCAACCAGATTGAGCCCTAACTCCTTATACCCCAACCTCATTGGGGACATGCAAAGAAGGATCGAGAAAGAGCAGATTTCTTTGATACCATTGATCTGGATTTATGCAGGAACATAATGAAATACAAAAATACACATAAACCCAGAGATGTAGCGGAAGTAAAACTTCATTTCATTAACAACAAATGACTGAAATATGCTTACAGACAGAATGGAAATAAAATAGCTCGGATGCTGGTAGCTTATCTCTGAGAAGAGATGTGGCGACTACTGACCTCTGAAATCTGTGTTACAATGAGGCTCGAAGGCCTATATATTATTTAGAAACAATGGAAAACCCTAAATATCCAAAAACCTAACCCTAGCAGATGAAACGTCAGGATATGGGCCCCGTCGGGGTAAATTGGTACATCAATTTCCTGGGGTCGTAACTTTGGCATACTATCTCTGTTTGACGCACATCATACATCATTAGAAATATCTATCCAAGGACTACACTGTTGAAAGTGAATATCAAGTTCGAAACAAAATCAGATTTGTTGAAGCATTGATGCCAAGAAAACGTCGTTTAGGGCCTCAAAACGGCTCTGGAAGTTCAAGACCCGAAAAAATCCTAAAAATAGTAAATTGTGCTACAATTAAGGAAACTAAAAAAATGAAAGAAACAATGGTTTGGGTTCAAGTGGAATAGGCAGGTGGTCACCAATGTCCACCTGGATCAGGGTCTATCTTTGGATCATCCCCCTCTGGAGAAAAGTGGTCGAGGGTGGAAATATTTCATCTCGAAGTCACAAAAGAAAGCCAAGATTGACCTCTTGGCTGGGAAACAAGTCTCCATAGAAGGAGCGCTTAGAGCAAGGCGAGCCCTGGGAAAGGGGCCTTGATGAAATATTATTCTTTTAACTATATGGTATTGGTTGTCCCCCTCAAAAGTCCAGCCCTAAAAAGGGTGATCATTTCATAACATCCTGATATTCTTCTCCTACAAGAAACTTTGGGAGAAGGAGAAGAAGTAAATGCCAGACTCTCCACTTTACTCCTAGGTTGGAAGTTTGAAACTCTGGACTCTATTGGAATATCTGGAGGACTGGCTATTGGTTGGAACATGCGCTCTATAAAAGTCATCAACTCCTAGGGTTTTGATTCATGACTCGTCATAACAATCATCTCAGCGGAATTGGAAGAACCTCTCAACATTGTCAACATCTATGGACCCTATCAAAACAAAAGCCCCTTTTGGGACAAAACCTTCTCAAAATCTTTTTTAAAATAACAACAAGTAATTCTGGGAGGGGATTTAAACTTATCTTTGGGTTTTTTTCTGAATTTTGGGGAACACATGTGAGAACAGACCCTTTAACTAGTTTTTTCACACAAAATCTTGCAGAGTGCAATTTTTTTGACCTTGAGCTCGTAAAACTCAAACCAACTTGGAGAAATAATAGAGTGAGTGAAGCTGGTGTAGCCAAAATATTGGATCGTTTCTTGATAAGGGTCAGTCTACTAGAAAATCCCATACAGATGAAGCAGTGGATTGGTTATGGAGGCATCTCATATCATTATCCGATCTTTCTATAAATAAGAAAAGAGATGAATAAGCCACCTAGCCCTTTCAAATTCAAGAGGACGTGGTTAACTAATGACTCTTTCATAAAACTGGTACGAGAAAACTGGTCACCCTTTACCCCAGGAAGCAACTGCACAGTTGGGTTACACTTTGTCAAAAACCTTCAAAGACTCAAAGATAAAACAAAGAGTTGGGCTTATCAGAAATTACTTTCGGAGGACCTGGAACTTAAAGATCTGGAAAATCAACTAAAGCTCTTGTCGGAGGAAGAAGGGGGTGGTTTTGATTCATTAGAATCTAAAATAAATTTGCTCAAATTGGAAGAACGGAGGAATATAATAATCAAGGAGAAGGAAGAAATGTGGAGATTAAAAAGCAGAGCCATTTGGTTGAAAAGTGGAGATGAGAACACAAAAAAAATTCAAGCTTATGCCAAAGGTAGAAAATGCTCTAATACCATCTGGCATCTTAAAAATCAATATGGCTCATAGGAATATACCTTTGAAGGAATGTCAAGAATAGGAAAAAACTACTTCTGGGATCTCTACAAAGCATTAAAAAAGGCTACCATTGAAGAAGTGATCGAAATGACACAATACTTTCCCAGTTTTGAAAATGAGGAGGATAACAGAATGCTTATGGATGAGGTAACCTTAGAAGAGATAAAGTTAGTAATAAACAGTTTCCAAAAGGAAAAAAGTCCAGGACCAGATGGATGGACCATTGAGTTTTTCCTGGGCTCTTTTTATCTCTTTGGGTAGGACATTCTAAGACTAGTTGAAGAGATAAGGCTAACAGGTCAAATGCCACTCATCTTGAACTCTACATTTATAGATTTAATCCCAAAAAGAGACAACCTGGACTCGTTGGATGATTTCAGACCAATTTCACTGTGCAATTGCATCTACAAGATCGTGTCTAAAGTCTTAGCAAGAAGATTAAAAAGAATCCCCTCTGACAAAATATCACTAGAACAGTTCAAAAATTTGGAAGGAAGACAGATTTGTGAAGCAATAGGGGTGGCACAAGAAGCATTACACAACATCAAGACCAAAAAGTTAAAAAATGTTGTGCTGAAAATCGACCTCTCCAAAGCCTATGATAGAGTAAGTTGGCTCTTCTTACGACTCCTCTTAAGTCATCTAGGCTTTGCAGTCCCCTTCATTAGATGGATTATGTGTTGCATTACTATTGTATCCTTCTCAGTGCTCATAAATGGTTCAACAACTCCTTTTTTTAGATCTAAAAGGGGCTTAATACAGGGATGCCCCCTTTCCCCTCTGCTTTTTCTTCTTGTAGCAGAAGACCTAAGCAGGGCACTTGCAGCGGAAAATCGTTCAGGATCATTTCTAGGAATTAATATCTCCACATCTCTTCAAATCACACATCTCCTCTTTGTGGATGATATTCTTATCTTCACCTCAGGGACCAGTGCGGAGGATGAGACATTAAAAATCATTGTAAAACTCTTCTCCAAAGCTACTGGAATGCTCATAAAATAAGAAAAGTCCAGCCTTACTTCTTCTTTGCTCACATAAAACAAAAAAGGGATTTTTCGACAGTCTTTTCCCTTCGCAGAGAAAACTATAGAAGAAGGACTGAAGTACTTTGGTTTTGTTTTAAAACCAAATGATTACAGAAAAGAGGATTGGAATTGGCTGCTAAAAAAACTGGAAAAAAGACTATTATCCTGGAGTCATAGATGGCTTTCCAGGGCAGGTAGATTGGTCCTAGTTAAATCAGGCTTGGAAGCTATTCTAGTTTTTTGAATGTCACTATCTTGGATTCCAAAAGGAATATTGGAGGCAACTAGGAAGCTCTCTTTCAGATTTTTGTGGAGTGGAAAGAAAGAATCACATGTGAGACCTTGGTTTAGATGGAAAAGGATTGTTGTCCCAAAGGCTCTAGGTGGTTGGGGACTAAAAAATATACATGTTTTCTCTAAAGCTTTGGCTGCAAAAGAGGGATGGCGACTGTTAACCGCAAATAGTCTCTGGACAAAAGTAGTCATAAGAAAGTACATAGAACCGGATTTAGTGGAGTCGTGGATCAGACAGGCTCAAAAATATTTGAAAGGAGTTTCGGTGATATGGAAGGCTATTATAAAATCCTTCTCAGTTATCGGGGATGGACTCGCTTGGGAAGTGGGGAATGGTCACTCAGTAAGACTAGGTGCAGATCCTTGGATGGGAAGTGAAGGCAAGCACCTTTTTTCAGATCATCTAATTCTTTTATTGAGAATAAAAGGCCTCGATACATTAAACAAATTTGTCGATTTGACTTCCAAAACTTTCTGGACTCAAGGATGGAAGTCGGCCACAGATCTTGATTTAAATGATGAAGATTCAACGGAATTGGAGAGATGCATTACAACTCTAAAAACAACATAGGTCGGATTAAGAGACCAAGAGGACGAACTTGTTTGGGACAGAACTGCATCTGATATCTACACTCCAAAGGAAGGCTACAACTATTTAATACAAGAACTAGTACAAGCAGAACCAATCTGGTGGTGGAAAAAGATCTGGAGAATTAATTGTCCTGCAAAATCAAAACTTTTTATGTGGAGTGTGCTAACAAACAAAGCCCCAACCTGGGACATACTCCAAAAAAGAATTTTTTCTGGCCCAGGTAGATGTCCTCTGTGCAAGACAAATGGGGAAACGACACAACACCTTTTCTTAGACTATCCTTATATACTTGTTCATTCCTTTCCAATAGAATGATTGTCGTGTGATATAGTATTTTTTGAAAAAACCCACACATCCTGATGCCGGGGAGTTGTGTGACTCCTTTAAGACCTTCATTTAAATTTTGAAGATGGAATTAGATAGATTCTATCTTTATACCATAAAATTCCATTTTTCCATTCAAATTTAGGATTTTGGTCCGGATTATTGATTATTAAGTTCAATTCAGGATATTTGGCATATTCAACTCATATTTCATCTAACCAATCAGGAATGACTATTGTTGTTGCATATGCCCTTACTTCTTCATCTTTTCATGATAATTCATCAACAACTACATTGTCCTTCCCCTTTTTGTGTATTATGTCCATATCAAAGGTGGAAAATTTTTCCATCCCCTTTTGTTGTTCGGTGGACAATGTTTTTTTGTCTTAATAGGTATTGAAGAATATTGTGATCAATACGTATCGAGAATTTGCTTCCTAAAATTATCAAGGTGGATATTAGTGGCCACCCACCTATTCCAACTAGCTCATATACATATTTCATCTTGGTAGTTTTAGTTTTCATTTTGGCAGTTTTTTTCTAGCTTTTCGGGTCTTGAACTTCCAGGACCGTTTTGAGGCCCTAAACAATGTTTTTTGGGCCCTCCACAATCACACTATAGATAGAGTCAAAGTGTGATGGAATAATGTGTATTCCTCGAATAGACCTTTACAACGGGCTATCATGCGCCTAAAATAGAGATCGTATGCAAAAGTTACGACCCTGGGAAGTTGATGTACCAACTTACCACAATAGGGCCCACATGACTTTTGGTGCTTCATCTCCTAGGGTTAGGTTTTTTGATGTCTAGGGTTTTGGAATTCATGTTTGATGTAAAAAGGCTTTTGGAGCCTCATTGTAATCATCTTCTTGTGAATGAGCGTAGTCGTCACATCTCTTCTCAGGATAAGCCACCACCATTATAGCAAGCTTGTTTCAATCTACATTTTATGGTTTCATCATATTTCCTTATTTGATAGAAGCCAAGTTTTATTGTATCTCTGTTATTGTTCACTGTATCTTCGTGTTAATAATATAAATGTGTATTCATTTTGTTCTTCTCATAAAATCTGGATTAGTGGTATCAGAGTGGTCTGCTTCTTGTCGTTCTTAGTGCATGTCCCCAACGAGGTCAGGGTACAAAGAGTTGGGTCTCGAGCTTGTTTCTCTTGAGGACAAGAGCTCTTGCACACCCAAGCGACCTTCCATGGAAGGAGAAAATAAAGATGATGAGATAGGAGATCCTTTCAAACTATTGCTCGAGGAATCCCTCTCGCAACAAAGGAGCGATATGATGGATAGTTTTGTGCAAATCCTTCGACGACTACCAATAGGCGACACATCTTCCTCGAGCAGAGACGTCACCCCCTTCAAGGTACAGATCAACTTTTATATTCCTATATTTGAAGGTCATATAGATGCAAATGTTGTAGACAAATGGTTGAATCTATTAGAAGGGTATTTTTTTGTCCATAACTTTTCCAATAGAGAAAAGATTACATCTGCGCTCCTCAAATCTGCCCCCCATGTCAAAGTTTGGTGGGAGAATTTTTGTGAGCATAAGGCAACAAAGGAAACCTCATTATTACAATCACAGTCACATGATAGTCCTTCAGGGATTCTATTAAGGAACAATACTACCCCGTTGGAAGTTATGACGACCTTTTTACAAGATGGACCACACTGCGAAAGGAAAGGGACCAAACAATGCCATAGTTCACAAATATCTTCCATACCTTGTGCACCAAGCTGGGTATCAAATATTCTAAGTGAAATTTGGTGCTCAAGTACCACAACGGTATGCATAGATACATCAAGACATAAATGGAGTTTTTGAACATCTCGTCCTTGGGCGCGACCTATCAATATGCTGTCAATATCGAGCAGAATCTTAAACAAAAGACATGAAAATTTTGGTCTGAGAACCCCTCACAACAAAAGAAGGGAAAGGCTAGCCCCAACATGCAGAACAAAGGGCATAGAAAATATGGAAAGCCTTAGGACAACCAGTCTAAGCCATAAACGAAGAAGGACAATGGAAAGGTGAATAAAGACACGGGGAAGTGGTGTGACTTCCATAAGAGCCCCTAGCATAACACTGGTAATTTTTTCTCAAAGCAGTCATTAGTGGCTGAGGTGAAAGCCTCTGAATTAGATGTGGGTTCATACTCTTAGTCAAAACTAGAAAATGGGAGACAAATTATTGATATGGAACCTGGTGCCACTGTTTCTATCACCAAGATCCAACCCGATGAACTTGATGAGCTAGAGGAAGGCGAGCGCCTCTTTCATTCATAGACATGGGTGAAGGGTACTCCACTACACTTCATCGTGGATAGCGGTATTAAGAAGAGCCTCATATCAACAAAGTTTTTCAAGTGGTTGGCCCTACCAACAACATTGCACCCGTAGCCATACACCATTGGATGGCTCCACTAAGGAAGCGATCTTTGTGTCAGCCAATAGTGTTGCATGTCCTACGACATCAAGCCCTTCAAAGATGAGGTATTGTGTGATGCCGCCCCCCTTGAAGTTTGTGATGTTATTTTGGGCCAACCTTATTTATGGAAATGTCGTTTTGTATATGAACCTAGGCCTTGCAGTGTTATTATTGCTTTGGACAAGAAATTGTACAGGATACCCAAGGTATTCCCACTTACTGTCATTTCCTTGATCTCTATCAGGCAATGCAGAAAGGTCATCTCTCAAACCAAGAAGTTTGTCTTCTTCATGATTCACTCTCAAAGTGAGTGAAAGGTTGTAACCACATCCATGGCCTCTGTGACCAATCTCTCCACGCAGTAGAAGTAAGTGGATAAGGTAGTAGAATAATACAAAGACATCTTTTCCTCACCCATTGGGGTACCTCTGCACTACCAGGTTAAGCATTCAATCGATCCAACCCTTGGCTCACCGCTACCCAATGGGCCAGTCTATTGCCACTCTCTATTAGAAAATGAGGAGATCAAGCGCCATATCCAAGAAATGCTAAAAAAGGGTCACATCTGACCCATATCATCACCATGTGGAAGCTCAGTCGTGCTTGTGCAGAAGAAAGACGAGACCTGGCAACTCTGCATCGATTACCAGGCCCTAAATAAAATCACAGTCAGGAATTGATACTTGATTCCCCGAATCGACAATCTCCTTGACTAGCTCAAGGGGGCCAAATACTTCAGTAAGATTGATATGAATTCTGGCTACCATTAGGTCCCTTTAGAGAAGAAAGATGTATGGAAAATTTCCTTCAAGTCCAAATAAGGTCTTTTCGAATGATTGGTCATGCCCTTTGGTTTGAGGAATTCCCCAACAACTTTCATGAGGATGATGGATGATATGTTGTGGTTTTTCACTAATTCTTTTGTGGTGGTGTATTTGGATGACATCCTCATCTATAACAAGACTTGTGTGGAACACTTGCATCATATTCAACAATTTCTGCACACTTTGCGGTAGCACAAGCTATATGCAAATTTGTAAAAATGCTCCTTCGACATGGACAGGGTCCAAAACCTAGGCTACATGGTTTATAAGCATGGGGTGCATGTGGATCAAACCAAGATCCAGTTCATTCATGACTGACCAGCCCCAACCACACTCACTGAGCTTCAAAGATTTTTAGGCCTTGCCAATTTCTATTGTAGGTTCATGTTGGGATTCTCCCATATTGCATGGGCCTTCAACTAGGTAACCAGAGGTGGTGGTAAGGAAAATTTTGTGTGGGGCCTGTCACCACAAAAAGAGTTTGATGATTTGAAGCAATGTTTGTGCTCAACCCCAATGCTCTCATTCCCTAACCTTCAAAAACCCTTTGAGATTAAGACAAGTGCTTCAAAATATGTTGTGGGCGCAATTCTCACTCAACACAGACACCTCGTAGCCTATCATAATGAGATACTATCAGATGCCATATGTAAGTAACCTACTTACGACAAAGAAATGTACTCCATTTTGGAAGTCTGCCACCAATGGAGGCATTATAGTCTCGAGAAGGAGACATTCATTCACAATGATCATAAGCCAGTGTAGTTCATGTAGACACAAGGAAAATTGCAGAATGATCGCCATAAGAAGTTGTCCACATACTTGCAACAATTCCATCTCAACATCAATTATAAGACAGGATGCACCAAATGCATTGTTGATTGCCTCAACCGTCCTCTAGTTGCAACACTCACCATGGTGCTAAACTCATGCAGCCACAAGACCTCTAGATGACCCCAACTCTATGAGACAGATCATAACTTCGCTGCCACCTACCAGATGTTGGACGAAAACACAATTATCATTGATTTCCATCTTGAGGACGGGTTGTTCTGCCATCTAGGCCATCTCTACGTTCCATCAAGAGAGTGAGCGAAAATGATTTAGGAAGCCCACTGTGGTCGGGTGGTAGGACACTTCGGTGTAGAAAATACAGTGGCAGTGTTGCAACAACACTTTAATTGGCCAAAACTTCGACATGATGTCAGCAAGTATATCAAGTCTTGCACTGCCTGCGCCATTGCCAAACTGGACATTAAGAAACAAGGCATGTACACCCCTCTGCCTACTCCTAAAAGGACCTAGGAATCCATATCGATGGACTACATGTCGGGCCTTCTGTCCACCAAGCGGGGAAATGACTGTGTTTTTGTGGTGGTTGATCATTTTTCTAAAATGGTGATTTTGGTCGCCTGCAAGAAGAGCATCACAATAGAGGTCACTGCCAAGATCTTCTTCGAATGAGTGTGGTTACATTTTGGTATACCACAAACCATCGTCTTGGATCGGGACAATTAATTCCTCATCAAATTTTGGTCAAGCCTATGGTCACTTCTAGACACCAAACTCACAAAATCCACTACCTTCCACCCCAGACGGATGGCCAAACTGAGGTTTTCAATCGAATGATCGTGCATATCCCGTGCATGTACAATTCCAAGCATCCCCACACATGGGATGAGAGTCTGCCCTATGTTCAACACAATTTCAACAGAGCCATACATAGCTCAACCGACCATAGCCCCTTTCAGGTGGGGTTGGGATTTCAACCATTGGGTCCCATGGATGTTGCACTACCCCTTGTGGCCACCCAGGCAAAATCGTCCCATGCTCAAACTGAAGCTGACAAAGCTACCTGGTTCATTGAGAAGATCCAACACATCCACCAATAGGTTCAAGATATTTTACATCAGTTCAATGCCAAGTACAAGCAGCGCCATGATCAACATCGGGTGCCACACAAGTTTCAGGTGGGAGATAAAGTTTGGTTGCACTTGCAGAAAGAACGCCTTATAGGACCCCATCGAAAGCTTCGTATACTACGTTATGGACCTTATACCATCACCAAGGTTGTGGGTGATAATTATTTTGAGCTCAACATTCCCCTCTTCCTTGGCTTGCACCGAGTGTTTATTGTGGACCTCCTCCAACCATACTTTCCACCATTATTGGACACCTCAGAGGTCATAGAATAGATGACACCAACTAAGCTCAATCCTCACTACATGGAACATGTATCTATTGATCATATCGTGGACACACAGGCCAAGGGCACTCGCCAAAAAAATATCCAGCTTTATCGGGTTGTCAAAGAAGGGCAGCTCCTGCACCAAGGAAAGTGGCTCACCCATGGTCAAATTCAGTAGAAATTTCTTCATATGACAGGGGAACTCAATGCAATGGATACCATTGCTTCCTAAAGGGGGAGGACTGATCTAGGTGGATATCGATGGCCACCCACCTATTCCAACTGGCTCACATACATATTTCATCTTGGCAGTTTCAATTTTCATTTTGGCAGTTTTTTTCTAGCTTTTTGGGTCCTAAACTTACGGGGCCGTTTTGAGGCCCTAAACAACATTTTTTGGGCCCGCCACAGTCACATTATAACTAGGGTCAAGGTGTGATGACATAATGTGTAGTCCTCGAATAGACCTTTCCAATGGGCTATCGTGCACCTAAAATGAAGATTGTATGCAAAATGTACGACCCCGGGAAGTTGATGTACCAACTTACCACAATGGGGCCCACATGAATTTTGGTGTTTCATGTCTTAGCGTTAGGTTTTTAGATGTCTAGGGTTTTGGTATTCATGTTTGATATTAAAAGGATTTTGGAGCCTCATTGTAATCATCATCTTGTGAATGAGCGTACTCATCACATCTCTTATCAAAGATAAGCCACCACCATTTTAGCAAGCTTGTTTTAGTCTGCATTTTACAGTTTCAACATATTTCCTTATTTAATAGAAGCCAAGTTCTATTGTATCTCTTTTATTTTTCACAGTATCTCTGTGTTAATAATATAAATCTGTATTCATTTCATTCTTCTCATAAAATCTGGATCATAAAAGATATTGTCTCCACTTAGCTAATGCATGCATAATGGCTAGCATTTCCTTATTATAGGTGGACTTTAACTCTTCCCTTTGGTTGAGCTTTCAACTTTCAAAAGCTACTGGGTGGCCATCTTGCATTAATATTGCTCCTATTCCAACTCCCAATGCATCACATTATACTACAAAGGGTCTTGTAAATTATGGTGTTGCTAACACATGTGCATATGGCATAATCCCTTTTAATGTTTCAAAATGTTCTTTTGCATTGTCATTCCATTTGAAGGAATTTTTCCTTAATAAGTTTGACAATGGTGTTGTTAATTGAGCATAGTTCTTGATAAATCTTCGATAATAAAATATTAATCCCATGAATCCCCTTAGTTTTGATATGTTTTTTGGTTTGGGCCATTCTGTGATTTCCTTGATTTTATTGGTGTCCACCTTGACTCATTCTTGGGATATGATATGACCAAGGTATTCTATTTACTCTTTACCAAATGAACATTTTGATAGTTTTGCATAAAAATGATTTTTTTCTAAGAGAGAGAGAGAACCTGCTCTAATTGCTTCAAATGATCCTTCTAAGTCTTACTGTAAATAAGAATATCATCGAAAAAGACTAGTAAACAGTTTCTTAAGTAGGGATGAAAGAGCTTATTCATAGTTGCTTGAAAGGTAGCAGGGGAATTCGTTAACCCGAATGACATCACCTTGAACTCATAGTGACCTTCATGTGTTTGAAAATCAGTTTTTCCACATCCTCTAATCTTACCCATATCTAGTAGTACCCTGACCTTAGATCCAATTTTGAGAAGCATTTTTCTCCATGGAGTTCGTCCAACATCCCATCTATGAATGGTATAGGAAATTTGTTTTTTATAGTTATCTTATTTAACCCTCGATAGTCTATGCGTAGTCTGAAAGATCCATCCTTTTTCTGAACCAATATCATTGGGGCTGCATATGGGCTCTTGCTTGTTTCAATAACCCCACATTTCAGTAGGTCTTGAATTAGCCTTTCTATCTTTGTCTTATGGTGGTGAGGGTATTGATAAGGTTTGATATTGACTGGTGTTAAAACTGGCTTAACCTTGATTATATGCTCTATCTTTCTTTCAGGTGGCAGCTTCATAGATAAGTCTTGAAATACCTTGTCGTATTTTTGGATTAATGTTTGAATCTCTGGGTGTTCAGATTGGACTAATTTTGTTGTTAATAACTCCATCTAATGACAGTGTGTCGCTTAAGCTGGTGCTCCTTTCCGAATTAGTTTCTCCATTTTTTGTGAGGATACAATTTGGGTGGGGGGTGGTTGGAATCCGTGTAATTTGTATCGTCTTCCTTCCCATTTGATCTTTATAATTTTTTTTGGTGATTTGCATAATAGGTCCCTAATGTTTGTAACCATTGAATTCCTAAGACAACATCTACTCCCCCAAAGGGTACTGTGTAGAACCATGTTTCCAATTCCTAATCTTCTATCTGAAGCTTGAACTTGTGACACTTCCCTACTCCATCAATTTTTTTTCCATCTGCAACCATTACTCTTATATCTATGGCTGGATATATGAATAGGTTTAATTTTCTTGCAACATTTATATCTATAAAATTATGTGTGCTCCATGTATCTAGAAGAATGGTGAAACTCTATTTTTTTACGTGTCCCCTTAGTTTTAATGTTTGTGGTTGAGCTATTCCTGTTATTGCTGCCAAGGATATATTGGGCATGGAATCTTTTGGTTTTGTATTGGGGGAATCACTTTCCTCTTTACTTTTGTAATCTCGGTCACTGTCGTATGTGTCTGATTCCTTCTCTGCTTCACAAGTATACAATTTTTTATTGTTTCATTTGTTCCCATGCAACCATTTGTCTCCACAATATCAACATTTGTTTTCCCATTTCTTATTTGATTCCTAATGCCTGCCTTCACCTTCCCTCAAATGAGGTGGTGCATATTTGTTAGACCTGTATGCAGAGTATTTTTTTGTTCTATCATCTGAATATTTATTTAACTTTTCTGGATTTGTGAATGATGGCTTATTGAACTTGTTTTTTGTTCTATTAGCCTTGTTGCGTGTCTAGCATCCTCGATAGTTTTAGAATTCCATAGTTTAATTTCACTACATAGGTAATCTTTTAAGCCACATATGTACATTTTTAAGAGTTTCTCATCCATGAATCTACATTGCCTTAGGACCTCCCATTCCTGTGTATAATCGTTTACGCTTCCCTTCTATTTCAGATGCACAAACTTGTTATACAGATCGTCATCCTCTTCATCATGAAACCTTTTAAGTAGGTTCAGCGTGAAGCTTTTCCAATGGAAGTAACGACTGTCACTTCCTGGACCACCAAAGGTAACAATCATAAGCTTCTCCTTCTAAATTGTTGGAGGATTACTTTCTCTCGTTTTCCTAGTAGGGGGTTTGATTAAAAAATTCAGTCCATTTTGGTTATCCAAACAAGAACTCCTCTATGGTCCTTGTTAGCATACTTTGGTAACTCCTTTTTAAACTTCTGGTAATATCTATCTTGGAATCTGGGGTTGTGCATATTCCTCGAAAAATGTACCTCTCGTATTTCCTAGTTTCCTTGATTTTATGAATTTATCTCTGGTATTTTTGGACTTAGTGGTGGTCTTTGCTAAGCCAAGGGTTCTACGAATAAGGCACCTATCCATTCCATCAATTGTTTAATTTTTGCATTATGTTCATCAAGTCTTCTCTTTGTTTCATTTTTATCATTTTCAGACAGCTCTAATAATCTTTCCCCTTGTTGTATTGACTTTTCAATTTTGCTTTCGCTTTCTAATAATTTATAGATTTTTTCATTCATGTATTTTTGCATTTTGTCCACATTGTTAAGCCAATACCTTATGTCATTAACACCATCTCTACATTTTCTTACGTATGCTTTTAACTCCTCGTTGTTAACCATTTTATCAAGTTTAATGTTCTTTTTAATAGACCTTGTTTAAAACTTGTTTAATGTTCTATAATAATAATGGTATTCAAAACTCTTCTTTGGGCATTTTTTTTTATTCTAAGTACAAATGTTGGGCAAAATCATCTTAAAAAAAAGTGTTTTATGGTTGCTATTTCAAATGATAAAAATGTTCTCTTTTTTTATGAATGCATCGACATGATATTCACCCACTAGTTGCTGAGTTTTAGACATATAAGAAAAAGGTGACCTGCATACATATGCACATAGTGCATCACTTATATATATTACACATGTTATATGTACATGGTCCAATACATATTAGACAAGCTACAAGGATATGGTAGTGTCGACCTTATTGTTATAATTATGATAGCATAATTTATATTTGGAAAAATGTTGAATGTTTTAACGCATATGGGATATTATCCACAACGCACACATATTATATATCGTATCGTTATGATCCAACATGTATATTTTATAGACATTGCATGGTATGGGCGACGATCTTAATTATGGTGGCTAAGTGTTGGAAGTTCATATGTTAGTGAATGTTGATATTTCGAATGCATGTGGGACATCCTGTATGCATATACCATATGTTGGATATCGTTATTTGTTGATAATGGTTAATGTGGTAGGTGGTTGCGTTGGTAACATGTGATCCTAAATGAGATGGCACATACTTGACACATGTTAGTTGCTTGAGGTTTTGACATGGCTTGTCTTTGGTTTAGCAAGTGATTAATGTTGGCCATCACCCTAGCATGACATGACCAACAATTAATGCACCAACTTGATGTTCAAAGCTACCATTTTGGGTTTTGGCATTCGTTTCGTTCGCTAGTGGAAATTGAGCTTCGATAATCACTCAAAGGCGCATTTTAACTTTCACAACACCAGGTACTAGGGTTTTAATTCTTTGTCATCTAATGTGATTTTTTCTTAATACTTTATGTCTGGCTCTGTGATTTGATGATGTGCTTGTCATTCGATGCTTTCATGTTCTGTTTTAAAGGAAATAAGGTTGTTTTGCTCCCGGTTTTGGAAAAACGCATGCATAGAAGTTTGAATGTTATGATGGATGATTAATTGCCATAGTTATGGTTGTTCGTTGCCTATTTACCATGTTGGTATACATTTGTCTATAACACATGAATAATGGTAGAGTCTGGTGTTCTGGGTCTTTGGTATTTTAGTGTTGTATGCAAAGAAGTCACGTGCAAAACCTGCATTGTTTCTTGAAATAAAATGTCATGCAGCCCTATGCATACCCTTGTTAAAATAAATGATTGGTCTACCCGTATGCATATTTCAGTCGGGCCAGGTCCGAAGTAAAAAATGTTTTGGGTCAAATCCCTTCCCATATCACCATTATGTTGTTTGTGGGCAACCACAATCTTGTAAAACCCTAGTCATTTTGATTATGGTTGTTGTTCAGAACTGAAGACAAAGAAAGAGGCATCACTGCCCCTGTGTATTATGATTATATTTGTGACAAATGTCATACCAGATTCTGAGATTGTTTATAAGTAACCCATTGGGCCTCGCAAAGTTAATAATTGTTTTTTGGAAGTAATAAAGTTTTGAAACCCCTATTGTTTTGTGACACCTCTGTCGGATTCGATTTCGTGACCTTTTGGCCATAATAGGGGCACAACACCATGTATTTATTGAGTAAACTTAATGCCTACATATGTCTGTCATCTCCTTGCAAATGAAATGGTCTATCCAGTTTGGGGTCGGATTGAATAAGCATTGTTACGATTTGATCATTCAAGTGTTGGTTAATAATTAATGAAATCGATCATTTAAGAGTGTAGAGAAAGAAAATGTTTGTTTGGATGACTCTGTTGATATTTTGAGTGCTCTCTACATGAATATTTCACATTTGATGTTGGAAGTAATATGTAATAGTTTGATTGAAGACAAAAAATGATGTTAAATAGGGACTAATACATGGATTTTGATCCTTTTTAAAAAAGAATAATGTTTGGAATGCGACAGGAAAATATTTTGAGAACTATTCGAGTGATGAAAGAACTATTGTGTGAAATTTCACAACTATGTTGTCAAAGTGGATACTTTATGGGATGAGAGATATTCTGATTTTATTAAACACTATGGTTGTATAATAACTATAATCATGTTTGTTGAAATCAAAAGGATTGAATGATAATGGAGATAATTGTAACATAAGCATTTCCGTTGTATTTTCTAGTCATACTTAACATTTTCCGTTCATTAGAATTCTTGTTCATCAACCCAAATACATGTTTCATTCCCATGTTTAGATTATAATTGTAAGAAATGTTTCATGGTAGAATTATATAAGTTGAAAAATGAGTGTTTAGTTCGTTTGATCTCTGCTCTATTTCATATTAAAATAGGTTGATGATAATGATATCATGGAACTAGACATGGTAAATGAACAATCCGTATTGCACTTCCCGATCATACTTACCATTTTCCACTCATTACAAACCTGATCATGAAATCCCAAGAGCCCTATAAATCCATGTTCTAAGTAACTACTAGTTCTAGAATGTGGAATGCATACTGATTACTTGCATATGTAATGTTATGTATTGATCCAAAAAAGATCCAGAGGAGACTAAGGATAACTCAGAATTCGCAGAAGCACCTCAAGAAGCTCATAATGGCCTCAACATATAGAGAAAGGGAAAAAATTCAAAGTGCTCGAAACTCTGAGAAATTGGCATCATCACGAAGAGCGCATCCCAAGATTTCCAACGTTGCAAATGGATTGTCAAATGGAGTTACGGATCAACATATATTCACGGTCAAAGTTTTGGTCAACCTAGCCCAATCATCAGGGATGAGTTAGCTTCAGTACAGATGACGTCAAAATCAGTACGAATGATGTCAGTGTCTGTAAAGGGCGACATGTGTCATGATGATGTGGAAACACCAGAGGCTACCACATGTCACTCGTTTTTGGGCTTTTTCGATCAGTCCATGGACCAATGGGAAAGTGCCACGTGGTAGTCCATACAACCACGTGGAAGACCATACAACCACCCAACATGTGACATGGCAGGATGATGTGGCAGAGGTGGCATGGCATGTCCGTGCAGTATGGTGATGTGGGCCAATGAAAGGCTTCCAAGTGGTCCAGTCATGGGCTGCCATGTGGCAACGGACAAAATCACAAGGACGCCCAACAACCGAATGTTTAAAAAAAAGGTGAGGTTGGTTGGAACCAACCCAAAATCCTCCATATTAAACTATATGTCTCGCCAAATCTAGCTAGTTGGAGCCACGATCCGTCAAACTTATCACCATAGCCAAAGTTAGCAGGAATCCCATGGGCTTCAAACTATCACACACACACACACATATATATATAACCCACGGTGTATTAAAATGAGGGTCCATAGGTTTGACCCTGGAACCTCCTCCAACAAAGCGCCTTAATATACATCTGCCAACCAATAGGCCAAATGACCACGTTGTTAAATTCACCCCCAATTTTGATTTAAAAATTGGATTTTGTCAGTGCACGGGGTGTCAGACCACGATGCGCGACAGGTCGTACCAGGGCATGGAAAATGATGCAGACGGAAATTCGTTAATGTAGACTACAAGAACACAAACTGAGACAAAATTTCTCATGGGCCTGAATGTGCTAGACTCATATCGAGGCGTGGAGACAATCATTTTTGGGTAATTCGATGCCACGAATTCAATGGTGTTGTTTGTTTTCTGATTTGAGTAAAGCTTCTGTAGCTTAACTCAAGAATGAGGTATACTTATGTATTTTGCCAAATTATTTTGTTGAGTTAATAGAAAGGCCTACCCATTTGAGAGTAGGACCCAGAGACGTAGTCCACCAGGGACGAACTCTATTATCAAGTTTTTGTGTTCATATATGATGCATATGTCTCTTCATTATTGATTTTTTTCTTCTTTATGGTGCACTTCATTTTATTCTCATTTAATACAATTATTTAATAAGTCACATCGATGAAAAGATCCCGGATCATGTTCGTATCAGAGTAGTCATCTTTGACTTGAATTGTTGAGTGTGAATGCTTACTAGGGCCAATCATAAACATGGTGAAGGAACACTTAAGACTTTCAACCCAGAAGTTGTTCATGAATTCCAAAGGAATAAAATGGTCGAAGAGGACAAGCGTGATGAGCATGAGAAAAAATTCCATATGGTCTTTTGTCACATGTCAGAAATGGTCGAGCAAATGTATGGACAGTACGAGAAGAGTATGACAAAGAAAGGGAAGAAAAAGGAAGCACAATAAGATGATAATGCTTCAGTGAATCAAGAGGTTGGAGGAGACCCTCCTGAGCCTTCATCTTCACCATCAAGTTCTAGCTCTTTTTCCTCTGATCATTCTCATCATTCTCATCATTCTAGCCATAAAGATTTTTTTAAGAAACCATTATTAAATCTTGATGCAAAATTTTCTTTACCTATGTTTAATGGAGATGCTAATCCTAAAAAGCTAGATAATTGGATCCGACAGGTTGAAGTATATTGCCATGTTCAACAGATTGATCAAGAGGAAGTTAAAGTGCAATTGGCCTCTCTTTGGTTGGAAGGCACTGCTCTCGTATGGTGGGAGAGAAAACTTCAGGACATAAGTAAGTGTGGTAATGTTCTTTCCTCATGGTCACAATTTAAATCAACAATCAGGAAGTAATTGTATCGATTGGGTTATTTACATAAAGCAATGATGGAATGGGAAACTTTAAGACAAAGTAAATGTCAAACTGTACAAAGTTTCACTGATGAATTTAGGAAGAAATCTCTTGCATTAAACATTTCTTTAGACTCTTATGAAACTTTAATGAAGTATATTGGCGCACTTCACAGTTATATTCGTCATACTTTACTATTGTTTAACCCCACCAGTCTTGACGAATTTTGTGTGCAAGCCACTCACCTTGAGAATAGGGGGAAGCATGTTCAAGAAGATCCCACAAAGAAACCTTCCAATTTCCCACATAAGCAATTTAAAAAGTTTAAAAGGAAGGACAACAAGACAGCCACTGTAAAGAGGTAATAAGTAAGGCCATCTTGCACTAATTGCAAGAAGAATGGTCATGATGATGAACACTATTGGAAATTACATCCAAAGAAAATACCGAAACAATTCGGTGGAAAGGGGAAGACAAAGACCATTGCTAAAATGCAACAAGATCTTGGTTCCAATTTGGGAGACAAAGAAAAAATCACAATAGTTGGAGTACAAGGTAAAGATCCCCTTCATGCTAGTTCAAATTCCAATAATGAATCTCATGATGATGAAAGAAAGAGGAATGAATTATTTCACATAAGGGTTGTATCTAAGCACACTAAGATAGATACATTATTTGATATGGGTTCCCAAGTAAACTTGATATCTAAAGCACTTGTCAAAAATATGGGTCTTGAGACTAAACCACATCCAAAGCCTTATCCTCTTGGTTGGGTATGTGATAAAGCGAAACTTAATGTCACCAAGCAATGTAGGGTCATATTTTCTATTACTTCAAAGTTGATTGATGAAGTGGATTTGGATGTTGTATCACTTGATATATGTGGCATAGTGCTAGGGAGTCCTTATCTTTATGATAGAAAAGTAGTCTTCTTTCATCATAAGAAAAAATATCACCTTACTAAAGGGGGAGTGGAATATATTGTTAGATCCCATAACATGAGGGTAAACACAACACTTGTTAGTGTAGGACAAATGAAGAGACTCATAAACACTAATAAGAGATATGTACTCATGGTTGTAAGGGAAAAGGATGTCGGAACATTCGACGCCTTCCAAGGATGTCGGAACAGTACCAATGATTTTCGTTTAGATCTTCCACCATATATGCAGATTTAATCACTTGTAAATGTGGAAAACTTAAAACTTTTTGAGCCTCCCATGATCACGGATCAGGGTGAGGAAGTTTCAATACCATCAGTTGATGAGTTTTCTCCTGAGTACTTGGACGAGTTGAAGGAATATATCATCATGGAAAAAAGGATGATGACTTCACGCAGGAGTGATGTTGATTATATTCAAGTGGGCTTAAAGGGCACACATCCAAGCAAGACAAAGTGGATTGAGAAGGACAAGGTGAGGGAACTCTTCCCTCACTTATCTGTTGATTGATGAAATATTTTGGTGGTCCAAAAATATCTCAGTGGTAAGGCTTGATCCAAAAAGGATCCAGAGGAGACTGAGGATAACTGTGAATTCACATAAGCACCTCAGGAAGCTCAGAATGACCTTAGTAGATAGAGAAAGGGAAAAAAATTTAAATTTCTCAAAACTTATGAAATTGGCATCATCACGAAGAGCGCGTCACCATCTTTCCAACGACGTAAATGAATCATCAAATAGAGTTACAGATCAAAAGATATTTGCTGTCAAAGTTTTGGTAAACCTAGACCAGTCAACAAGGATGAGTCAGAATCCATACTACCGACGTCAGCATTAGTACGTATGACATCGACATCCGTATAGCGTACATGGAATATGTAGAGGGAGACACGTGTCATGATTATGTCAGCATGACGTCAACATGATGATGTGGCAACACCAGAGGCTGCGGCATGTCACTCGTTTTTGGACTTTTCCGGTCAGTCTGTGGACCAATGGAAATGTGCCACGTGGAAGTCCATACAACCACGTGGAAGACCGTACTTCCACCCGACAGGTGACGTGGTAGGATGATTTGGTAGAGGTGACGTGGCATGTCCATGCAATACGGTGACATGGGCCAATGAAAGGCCACCATGTGGCCCAGTCATGGGATGCCTCGTGGCAGTGAGTAAAAGCACAAGGATGCCCAATAACCGAATGTTTTAAAAAAAGGTGGGGTTTGCTGGCGCCAAACCTCAATCTGCCATATTAAACTATATATCCTGCTAAATCTGGTCGGTCGGAGCCATGATTCGTCAAACTTATCGCCATCGCCAAATATAGCAGGAATCTCACATGCTTCAAACTATCACACACACACACACATAAAACCCACGGTGTATTAAAATGAGGGTCTGCGGGTTTGACCCCAGAACCTCCTCCAACAAAGCGCCTTAATATACATCCGCCAACCAATAGGCCAAACGAACTCGTTGTTAAATCTGCCCTCAATTTTTATTTAAAAATTGGATTTGGTCAGTGCATAGGGGGTTATACCAGGGCGCGTGATAGGTCATACCAGGGCATGAAAAATGATGCAAAAGGACAACCATTAAGGTAGATTGCAGGCACACAAACTGAGACAAAATTTCTCATGGGCATAAAAGTGCCAGACTCTGATTGAGGCGCAAAGACATACATTTTTGGGTAATTCGACGCCACAAATTCAATGGTGTTGTTTATTTTCTGATCTGAGCAAATATTTTGCTGCTTAAATCCAGAATGAGGTATACTTATGTATTTTACCAAATTACTTTGTTGAGTTAATAGAAAGGCTTACCCATTTGAGAGCAGGACCCGGAGACGTAGTCCACTGAGG
>ML788332.1:326672-343049 GCA_009831015.1 Picea engelmannii | reverse complement strand
TCGGGCCTTAGGGGTTGTTGGACCAATAATAGTGGGAGAAACACTGGTCTGAGTCTCATGGGATTCATCAACTTGGTCATTGTCATTGCGTGGCCCAGGTGAATTTTTTTTATCAGAACCAGCGACAAGGTGAGGGTATGCATGTGCAACGTATAGAGGAGGAAATATAATTGCAAGTCTTTCATGATCATTATTAAGATACAATAGGTAAAAGAAAGTTCATTTGACATGTTCAAGGAAGGAGAAAAGGCAACTTAAAATGAAAAGTAAAATGATTTGTAAGAGGTCCCATTTTGAGTACCTGGTTTCCCTCATGATGCCTTCCTCACCCCTGTCAAGGGGTTTCATCTTTCAGTGAAGTTTTTGTCTTGCGCTTGAAGCATTGAGAGCAGGGTCGCCTCTTGGAAATTCAAGATTCTTTTATTTGTGGAGTCGCCAGAGTAGGAATAAAACCAATGTATGCCTAAGTGTCTTTCGCTCTCAGACCTTAGAACTCAACCATGTCGTTTTTCCCAGGGAAATTTTTTAAATTTCATCCCCGACAACGGCGCCAAAATGTTAGCACTCTGTAAATTCTGTCTGGCTGAATAGACAAACTACATAGGTAACTATTTCAACCAGCTTTAGAGCTGAGGCACTAGCTTGCTCAACTCAGAGAGGGCTCTCTCATGTCACTTGATATATCTATGGAAATCGATGGCTAGATTTGGTCTGTTTTGAGGTTTTTAATAAAATTGTTGAAGAGCTGAAGATGACCTTTGGGCTATGGGGTCAAGAATGTAGGATGCATTGCCAAATCATGAAAAAAATTAAGAGGAAAAGGCTAAATGAGGAAGTGACTTCTGAGTTTATGCTTGAAAATTTAGATGGTATCAGAAGAAAAGAAACACACAACTATTATTAGAGCATTATAGTAATGAATTCTGAAATGGTTTAGAGGAGACAAACATAGTCTAAATTGCCAAGCCGAGAGCATTGAATAATGAATTATGGACTTTTAATTTCTCAATTTAGATAGAAGAAGCAAAATGAAATACAAAATAACAGGAATCACACACTATGAGAGAAAATGAGACTCATAACACCACCAATTAGAATCTTTTCATAAAAAGTCCAAAATCTGCCTTTGCATCCATGTATTCATTTCAACCCCAGAGATTTACAAAGTTTTCCTGCACATAAGGCAAGCTCCTCCTTTCTCTCCTTCTTCTATACTCATGAGGCCAAGCATATATAGAGGGATTTCGTGTGGAATTTAAAACGTTCCGACTTCCTCATAATTCTAAAAACAGATACAAGTTACAAAAAGGAAGAACAAATGTATTATTTAAAGGGACCGTTAGTAAATGGTCTGTCATATCAGGACTCCCTTTTCTTAAGCCGACATCTATCCAAAACTTTATGAAATACACCAAAATTTTACCCGAGGATTCACCTCATCTTGGCGATTTCCTCCTCCAAGGTACTCCACTAATCGAGATTTTCCCCGATGCTTTCTATCATCTCAGTTTTGGCCTATGTCCTCCGCCTTTTTCTCCTCTTCTTCTTTGCGGTTGGGTGGCAGGTGTTGTCCGCATGTTTATTTATGATGAGATCCCTCATAACGGGGTTTAATTTGACTCCCGACTCTATCTTAGTTTCAGGTTCGGTATGAAATTTAGTCACCAGTATCTGCAAGACCCATATTTCATTCTTACTTATTGACTTGCTTGGTACATTAGTTGAGAACCTAGTCGCGCCATACACTGTTTGATGGGTATTATCCATACCTTTCGGACTTTGCAGAGACTTTGATTTGGCCACCCTTTGAATTTACAGAATTCATGAACACATGCCGAGCTTGTTTTTCTTACGCATAAGATGGCAATTTCCCAGAATAGGATAAAATGATTTCATATATGAGATTTGATGGTTTTTGTACTTTGATCACAAATTACTGTCACAGTACGTTGGTGTGCCATGCTTCATCAATCCACTTCGAATGATGAGCCTCGAGTTAGTTATGCGACGACGTCCCTTTGGTACGTCATCTGGGAAAGTACCTGGATCGGTGATGTGAGGTGATCTGACCAACCACCATCCTTCCCGTGAGTTATTGATGTGACATTTTGAACCACGTGACATCAGGGCCATAGGAAAAGTGGTTTCGGTCAATCTGTTGTCTCCCATCTCGATGCGTGTGTAAGAGCGCCACACGTTCCCCATCAAAACCAGAGTGGTTTTCCCTGGTCTTCCTTTGCGATGTTAAGTTTCATGCTATTTGTTGGTCCGATGTGGGCCTCGACCATGGATCTGAGATTCTTCAAGATCGACAGTCCGCCGAGCTACTCCCTTCCCGCCTCCGCTATATTCATTCATATGCCGTGGGATATAGCCGAGCGCCCTAAACTTTCAGGCCTCTACTGTGGTATAGCGTCTCATTGAACCTCAGAAATTTTTAGATCCCGATATAAAAAATGTTAAGGTGATAACATGATGCAATATAATCCTCAATGGTCATACCAATTCCTTCTTGGGTCCTGAGGTTGACTACGTTACCTGATCGAGAGAGACCTGTGATGAAGTAAATATCATCAACCTTTATGGTTAGATATTGACCATCCATCATGAGCGCATTTACGCTTGGTGCCCAATAATTTATTAAAAGTTGTAAAAGGCTTTCTTGTTCCCACATGTTTAGGCATTCATAGAATTTTCTCAAACCACATAATCAGAGGGCTTCCAATGCCTCCAGGTTGTCTTCAGTTTCATGTTCAACATCTTCATGCTCCCTCTCTCTCTATTCAACTACCATTGTGAAGTCTACAAGACAAAATAAAGGAGTTAATTCTTATTTTTTCAAAGTTTGTGTACATACACATGCCTTTTTATTATGATAGTCACATATGTACGTGATTTTCATTAAGAAAGGGCACATAGGGGGTTGGGTATATGTGCTTCATACCAAAGCAGGGCGTGTATGAGCCCACCCCATTTTGAAAACTAAAAATGATAACTAAAAAATTGCAGAAACAAGAAAATCATGGATAAAAATGAAGAAGGTGGAGTGCTTGTTTACTCGGTTTTGATGGTGTGTGATTATGACTCCAATAGCTCCACTTATGATCTTCGAAGTTTGAAATCTTTTTTCACTCAATTGGCACAATTTATTAAAAACTCACAATAAGATGTCATTTGGGTCAATTTTTCCTATTATAAAGAATTTTTTACCCACTTTTACATGGTTTTTACTATTTTTTGTTTAAAAACACCGAATGAACCGTAATTGTTTGTAGGAGATGACAATTTGATTTCAGATTTTGCAGGGAAGGTGATTAAAAGGACATTTTTTAATCCATTAGTCCAAAATTTTCGACTCTTTTAGGTAATGTTCTTGTCAGTCGCATATAGGGTAGATTCATTCCACCTTGCATTATGCACAATCAATGGCCTTTTATAAATTCATCATACGGTCAAGCCCACTTATTGGAAACACAAGCCTTTCCAACTAATTTTAAGTGTTCTTTTGTTCATGGTAGAGCCTACCGTCATGGGCATCCTAGATACCACCTTGCCTTGCCTTTTGGTTCCCATACTAAATTTTTTCTTAGGCTCGAGAGTCCTCTTAGCCCCGCCAAGACATTGTGTTGAAACCTCATATTCTTCTCAATCTTATTCTGGTTGTTTTCCAATGGGGCTTCCATACATTTGTGTTCATGTTGTAACTGCATTGCATACTTACTGCTTGCACTTTTGATCCTAATGCCGACTTCATATTGTTGTTGCTCACCCATTTACTTATGCATTCTCATCAGTTTCTAGCCTTGCAATCCTTTCCTTTTAAATTTGAGACATGTACTCTAGGAGGAAGCATTCCCCCGAGTGTCCATATCCTACACATTCTTCCTTGCATTGAGAATATGTATGTTCCTTTCACTTGGAACTAGCTTGCTTGCCTACAACACTTGTTTCCTCTGTGTATTCCAACATTCTTTTATTCTTTTCTCAATCTTTTCAATATGAAAAATAATAATAATCAAATAATAAAAAAAGAGTATGGGAATGAGTCTTCTTTACTTTTATTGGCAGCAATCGAGTTGCCTCTAAACAAAGCAAATGGTTTTGAGTTTGGTCTCAGCAATTTGGGTTAGCATGGATTTAGGAAACTAAACCAGTTACACAGAGTTGTACTCCTTTGGCTGGTTATTCTTCTTGTCACTATGGAGAGCTTTTTTTTGCCTCATGCATCACAAAATTATGTCAATGTTAATTTTTAGTTCATGCTGCCTAAATCACATATTGTGTCATGTTCTTATTCAGAGGAAATTTTAGCATGTGTCATTTGTTCCACGGAGTTCACGGCTTTGCATGTTGACCTTCTCACATGTCAAGTACTTCTCAAAATCAAAAGTATCTTTTTCCTATAATTGTGTTGGTATGGAGGGTCCCCATTGACTTCCTGTTGGCAGGTTAACCTCTTATCAACTACGAAAAATTGATATGATATTTTGACCGAGAGTTGCACTTTGCTATATTTATATCATTGATAGGCAACCTTGTTCTTAGTAGATGACATTCCATCATTGGTCGATGATTGAGTGGTTTCCCTTGTGTTTGACGACAAGAACATTTTCACACAATGGAATTTGTGTAGTACCTTGGATTCCATTTTTCCCCATTGGTGGTTTTCTCACCTTTGTTGGTATTCTAAATTATTGTCTACTATTCATAGGGTCTCTTTCGTTCGATATTTACATTCGGTGCATGCAGGAGACGTACTTTGTGGTGGTCCTTTCAATATTTTTTCCTAGTCCTTCCAAATCTTTGGCCTTTTATTACTCCTCGTGTTGGTTGATGGGGGATTCCTTAATGCCCTCCTTCAAATGGATCTCTTTTTATCGACTTCGACACATATTGATCTGGGACAGGGATCTAGAGTCATTATTAGTACCTTGGGGCTTGCAGTGATCAGTGGCAGGTTCCCTTGCTATTGACAATGGGAACACATCAATGTCCTCTGATTGATAGATTCTACCAGGTGTTCAACATCATATCCTCTATTCAAACTTGTTAGATTGTACTGGGTACCTTAATGCCCATTATCATTACCAGTGGGTTGTCTCACATTTGTTAACAATATACATCAATGAATGCTAATCAAATGGTGTCTCACTATGTTCAACTTCAAAACATCTATTCAGATAGTGGAAACGCGTACCACAATGGTTGATTTGAAGACCTTTGGAACGCAATAGCATCACCCCTTTTATGTTTCTTCCTGAGTTACATTTGGATAGTACCACTCCTCACATCGATACTTGTGAAGGATCAATCATCCATATTTTTCCTCCAGATATCCTTCATTGATTTTGAGACATAGATCCACTCTGTATCTCTTTTGTGGCTATGATCTCTATTTGACATGGATCCACTGTGTACCTCTGTCATGGACACAATCATTACTTTCTATATATACATTCTTCATGGATCTGTAGTGAATTTGATTGGAGGCCATGCTTATCATCACACCTGAGAATGTGTATGCCTGCCTAAGGAATTGAGTATTTTAACTTATTTTTGTGGTTGGTTGTTGTTCTTAGATTGGATTCTGACAACAATGTGCATCAAAGATATGTAATCGTTCGTTTATTTTTTTATGTACGTCAAATTTAATTATCGTATAAAAAACTAATTTCCAATTGTTTTGTTGCAGAAAATAAAAAAATGGAACCCATTCAACACATAAGACATGACAAAAAGGAATAAAAGGGTTGATCGTAAATTTGTGAGTGCTTACGTTTTCGGCCTTACTTAAGATTTCATATTTGCTGTTATCTTTAAATTTAAATAATTAATTTACACTCGTCCATAGATGTCTTCTAATAGGTGTTAAAATACAAACAAGAGCCAACTGAACAATTAATCAACATTGGGTTAAGTGAGGGTTGCAAGTATATGTTGAAGTATCAAGGTTTGAGTGAGCAATTTGTAAGTAGTTATGTTGTTTAACTTCCCTTGTTTCATAATCAATGGAACAATAAAAAAAATCTTTATATTAATTATATCAACTATGCTTTGTCATGGTGTATTAAATATGCAGGAAACAAAGTATGGAGCGAAACCAGCATAAGAGATTTTGAGACACAACATGCAACATGATTTCAAAATCACGTGTATTGTTTATGAACCACTCGTTGTTATGGTACATTTTTTTTATTTAAGCAATGTGGTCTCTCTCTCTCTCTCTCTCTCTCTCTCTCTCTCTCTCTCTCAAGCGATGATAGTAGTTCAAGTGATGAATGACAATAAATATAATGGAATGTTACAACAAGTTGTATGTTTTGGAATAGTTGTTTGTGAAAATGAGGACATGTTACCAATAACTGTAACAATTACATATTTGTTGTATTTTGATTATTTTGGACCTTTACGTTATCCCATTTTGTATGACGATGGGTCTTTTATTCATATTATATAATAAAATGAGTTTCTTATTTTATTGCATTGTTGAATGTTGTAAAATGTTGTGTTGTTGGTTAATTAATATATGGATGATTTATATTGTTACAAATAACAGAGGTGTAAGTTTTTGATAACGCATTAATGCAATCATTATAACAAAACAAAATATAAAAATATAAAAACAATTTTATTATAAAAAAAAAATTGATTTTGAGATGATTAATTAAGAATTTGTAAAAAAAACAATTAATTAAAATATATACATATCAGTGCACTGTATTCTTTTGAACTCACTGAATGACATGTGTCATAAAATAGACCTTTGTGTGTTTTTATGAGTCATAAGCACCAGTGTGTATTAATTAAATGAAGCACTCGTGCTAACAATTGTGAAAAAACATCGTTACTTTAAGCAACATAACGTACTATTGATTACATTTATCATTTCAAAATATTACGATGCATATAATAAAAATGCACACCAATACTTTACATATAATATATGACCTGTTGTTTTATATATAATATACACACTGATGCTTAGTAACAAAAAATTGCGCCAACATCTCATCTCAAATATATGAAATTTCACTATCCTTCGGTGCACATGGTAGTACATTCCCTGGTGCATACTAGAGCAATGTTGATGCGTACAAAAACAACACTTGTCAATGCGTACACTAACATGAAAATAATTGTTTTTTCATATAACATAAAATATGGAACCAATGCATAATAGTTTTAAGAGCATCGATGCTTTTTACATTCGATGTGTGCACCGATGCATGTTACTTACGAACGCATCAATGTGTTTATAACAATACAAGAACCGGAAAAAAAAAACCTCTGCTACAACCTTTACACACCCAAAATTTTGTAGTTATATGGAACATCTGTTAAAATTCCACTAAGACCTTCTCTTTGAATAACAAATATTGTAGCAATGTTTTTTTTTTTTTACCAAATCTTATAACACTAAAAACCTATTCTACAAGATGTTTTCCTTATAGTGTTAAGGAATATATAATAAAAAAATTATATATATCTCACTATATAATTAGTGATTATAAATATCATTTTGAACAATATGAAAAACCCAAACTATATGAAAAATTATGAACCATTCCTGTTACTCTCTCTTAGAAAGCTTGCTGTATAATTAAACTTCTTTTGTCATATAAATTATGAGAGTAAAGAAGACATTTGTAAAAAATTATAACTTTTATGATTAATGAATAAATTAAAAAACTATTAAAACTATTAAGCAGTGGTTACTCTGTTTTAGAGAGTTCATATACAATTAAACTTATTTTTTCATTTTAAAAAATGAGAGAAAAGAGACTAGTTATAAGAAATTATAGCTTATGCTTAATGATCAATGGAATTAGTTGCAAAGTAGTTAGTTCCTGCATTTAGATTACATATTGTTTTTATATTAAACATTATATAAATAAATCAAGATTAAATTAGATTTTATTTAATAGCCTTCAAACTTAATACAGTCTGAGTGGGCCTAATGGTTAAAAACACGTGTTTCCTCTTAAGAGGTCATAGGTTCAAATCCAGAGGGGGTAGGGTATGTATACCTTTGTAGACTTTACCAGTCAAATCGTTGGGCGGAGGGGGTCCCTTGTCCCACAAACAAGGGGGTCTCATACACCAATTTGGTGCCGTGACCTTAAAAATAGATTATTATTATTATGATTCATAAAAAAAAAACAAAAACCTTTTCTATTATGTTTTTCATATAAAAAAACAAAACATTTTTATGTAAAAAGATCATACAAAACTTAATAAATTTGTTTTTCAATATATTTCGTTATTCAACATAAGATTAATAAATTTAATAGATCCAAGTTAGAATAAATTTAGATCACCAACTTAACCTTAGAGAATAAATTTCGATCACCAACTTAGCCTTAGAGATGGTTTTTTTATTTTATCCTATAATAATCTCTTCTTGTCTTTTTTCTTTGCTTATCATCTTAACTCCTCTGCTTGTAAAAATTTCACACATATATAAGGTTGAACATACTCTGAGATTTTATGCAATGTATTATGAGGTTCTTTCTTTGATTCTCTCAATGTGCAATAGCTTCAAGGTTTGAATTTATGCTTTCAATGGTCGTAGTGCTTCGAAATGCAAATGCGAATTAACATATTATATAGTACGCGTGCTTCGAATAAAAAGAAAAAACAATCTTTCCTATAAAATAACTAAATAATAATTATGCACATATTTCCAGCCACTCTTCACACACTAACAATCATAATCACATAACCCACTCTTTATAAACTTAGCCTTGGAAAGGAGTAATAAACAACCACCCACATAAAACACCCAATGTCTAACTTAATGGTATTTGGATCTTTGCTTTGTTATTCTTTACAATATCCATTGCAGACATAAAACACCCAACGTGCCACCCACCACATAAAACTCCCAACGTCTAACTTAATGGTATCTGGATCTTTTCTTTGCTATTCCTTACAATATCCATTCCATGTTACTTTTAGAATAAAGTCACTTCTTAATATACTTGTATACCATGTGTGGACAAATAAAGTATATACACAATTATAAGCCCATTTAAAAAAAAAAATTTGTCATTTTTTCATATAAATATTAATTATATATTAAAAGTATTTAAACAAAACAAAATAAAAAACAGATATGAAAGAAAAATCAATGAAAGAAATTGTATTATGACAATTCTTCATACATATACAAAGAAATCTTCTTTACCCAATTTCCAATCGGATACAATTCACATTCATTCATTTTGTATACTTTCTGATCTTCCATGTTCTCTTGTACACACTTGTCGTATTTGTAAATTGAAAATTGAAAGCATAATATTAAATAAATAACATGACAGCTTCCCAGTGGAATTTGAATCTTGTAATCCAGAGTTTAATGTGATATTTCCATAACACATAAGTGCACATTTTTAACGATTGTAAATCTAAAGCATAGGAAAAAAAAATATAGCAACTTACAAGTAAGATTTATGTATTCTTCTTGATTTTTGTATTAGGGTTTTCAATGTTGTCAACATCATTTTTGTTTTATTTTATACATGCAAGATTGTTGAGAACCAGTTTCTGCATAGTAAGGTAATGTGTACACTCTCTCTATATTTTGATGAAAAGATGCTCAAGGTTTTGGTTTCTTTATCAGATAAAAGAACTCAAAGGCTGCTCTAGGAAACCAAAGCAATTGGATGTCACTTTTGCCCAAAATTTCATCCAACAAAACACTGCGAGGGAAGCTCAACAACACTCAAAAACTGCTTTTGTAGTTATTCAAAAATCTCTTCAGCTTGGGTAAGTAGAGTTGTTTATTTTTGTGAGTATATGTACTCTATATCTCATAAGCGGATTTAAATTTTAACCTAAACTCTGATCGATTTTATTGGATCTGCCTTGTTATGAATCAATATAGATGAGGCTAGAGATGTGATTATTTTATGTGCTTAAGGTAAGAGGAGATGAAACATGTAGATTTATTCCATGAATGACGATTGTTACTAGGAGCAATCAATCGATGAGTTGAGATAAATTATTCGATTCAGTAATGACGTATATAATTAGGGTTGTTATTATTATTATATGAGATGATTGTCCTTATATCAAAGTATTCATTCGTGGAACTGTAGTAATTCCTAATTCTTGGAATCCCTCTCATCCACAACATAATATGGAACCATGTCAAGTTGTCACTTATTTTCTCGAGGAATTCATTAAATATGTATGAATATTATATAGTATGCAACCGTGTCAAATCACCTTCACTTATTTTCTACAGGGAACATTTAGTTTTGTAGCTTTAGGTAGACACATGTTTAAAGAAATGTTGTAAGAGGAAATGACTTATGCAGCATGTCCACTGCTAATTCCTTCAATACCACATGGTTAGCACGCATGTAGCTACAATACACATGCCAAGGTTATGAACTATTTCGGGGAGACAATAAATCCATGTAGGGGAACAAGTGCCCCTCATTGATAATTAATTCAATCACCAAGGAATATAATTAATATACATGTCTGGCCCTCATAAAAATTTAGTTGCAAGGCTAGGTAGAATGTTACCAAATTATCATCATCGGTTGGACATGGTGGTTTGATTAGATAAATCAACAATTGTAAATAGAGAGACAAAGTTTTGCAACTTCAACCCAATGAGGATGCCTGGGAGTACCAGCCAGTGGAAAAATCTACTGCACAATTTTGACCATGTTCCTAATATTAACGATTAGTTACCAGAGTCTTGTACTTGAACCAATTTTAACCAAGTTCCTAAGATTAACAATTAGTTCCAAGAGTCTTAATCTTAGAAATTTTTCCATGCCTCACAACAAATTTTGACAATTTTGGGTTATTCAATCATTGTCTAGAGGGCGAGACAACAAAATAAATTTGTGAGAGATGTTGGCCTAAGTTTTGGACAAGCTCTTCACTACACAATAACGCTGCACAAGTTCTTGACTGCACAATAACGATAGATGGTTTAGTGACCGTAATTGAGAGAGCATTGTGGCAACAATCAACCAATATAGCCTTCACAATGTTTTTCTACCTTAGTGTTGCATTGAATTGGTGGCAATATTTGTTTTATACTTTCCTAATGAATCTTTGTCTTTGTAATTTCTTTATTGAAATGTAATTTTTTTATTGCATTTCAATACGAGGCAAACACAACTCTCTCTGTTAGCCTTGAGTGAATTCCAACTTCAGTTGATAATATGTTGGAATTAAAAATGTGTGAGCACCAAGAAAGATGACACTCAAATTGAAGCCTTCAATGGACCGAGGAGGATGCACTTCATATTGTAGCGGAGGATACCAGTGGATTCCACTCGATTTTCAAGATGTAGGTTGTGTTCACCAGACAAGTTGTGCATATTTCTTTTACATTGGAACTACACTCTTGTCGATCTTCTCATATTAAATCAATCATAGTAAACAAGTTGCAAATGTGCATGAACAACAATATTGAACTATTAACAACAATATTGAAATGATTGAAATAGTTTTATTAAATTTTTTAAAGTAGATCAACAATAAGTAAAAAAAAACATGAATTTAATCAGATTTACTTTGCTATAATAAAAATAGTCCAGTAACTCTTCTCGGAAAGAATTAATTAAATTTCGGGTGTGTTTCCTAACTAGCTTGAGGGAGTAGTAGAACTACAGACATTTGGAATTGATATTATTTCTAGTATATGTAGTTCTTAATAATACTGAAAAGTCTTGAATTAATTGACTTTCTGGTGTGTCGCCTAACTAGCTTGACAGAGTAGTAGAACTACATACATTTGGAGTTGATATTCTTAATAATGCTGAAAAGTATTCTAATTTATCGATAGTAATGGAAAACTGTTAATAATTTACATGAGTTGTGTGCAGAATGAAATGATACCAGATAAGGAATTATAGAATTTGGAAAAGAAAACCTGATAAAAGCAAGTTGGAATGTTGAACAACTTCAATCCTAAAGGAAATATTCCTCCTAAAGGAAAGATTCCTCCAAGCCAATGGAGAATTTTGTGATGAACAAAGGTACAATTAGTGATAATGATTTCATTCCAAATAAGGTCTATTAGGTCTTTCCCTTCCAAGGGAAAGAAAACATGAGATATAAGAAAATAAAATGTTGTTCTTCTTCCCGGCTGTCAACTGTAGACCAGCCTCTCAATATTGACTTGAGGATCATGAACTGTATTCTCTTCACACTTTAGGCTTCACTTTTGATCAAATATTTCTACGGCTTTGGCTCCTTCCTCTACCAATCTTCTCCGAATTTCTAACCTGGTGATTCTATGCAGGAGAGCCAACTATAGTTTATGCTTCCTCCGCCTATGTTCCCATCTTTGTCTCTGGTACAGGGTAAACTAGCCAGGCTTATCATACTTTTTCATTTACCTCACCATAACTAGGATAACGTTCCCTAATCATCTCCTCCATGCGCAAATGAACTTTTGCATTTACCTCACCATAATTGGGAGAACGTTCCCTAATCATCTCCTCCATGCGTGAAGGAATAAGAGCATAGGTGACTGAGTAAAGTAAACTTGTTGTTGTCGACTGTTATGAATCATTATTGTTATGTGTTAGGTGGTGGTAGCAACAGGAAAACGAGGATGGCATAATTGGCATGCAGGTTGCCATGCCCCTAGTTTGCAACACCCACATACTACAACCATAGAGTGCACAACCCTGTATTACAGTGCCAACTCGTAAATAGCCAATGATATAATTCATTTTAGAAAATAATTTTTAACTCTGACAAATAACTTAAAAAAATTGCAACATACCATGGGAATAATGTCAAATCAAAGCTATTTAAACCAATAGAAAATTCAAGAGAAGAATTTAGAAAATTAGGAAAATGTAATGTTTTTGGAGGAAAATTCAAATAATAAGTTTATTTGGAGAACCTTGGCATATTATTTGTAAAAAGAATCAAAATTCACCTTTTAATCACCAAAAACAACCAAATAATAGGCGGTCAACGATCATTGACCGCGAAGCAAAAACTATAGTCCCTAACCGGAGGCAGGGACTAATAAACTACCAAAACCTTTCCTATCAAGCAAAAAAGTATTTGACTATATGCTTAATGAATAAACTACAAGAACCTTTCCTATCAAGCAAAAAAGTATTTGACTATAAGAATAATGGTATGCTTTGTTTTATCCCCACATCCCCCAAAAAACTAGATGAACCTTGAAATGTAGTTTAATCAAAGAGATTTAATCTGTTATTCATGGCATCAAGGTTCTTATTGTTCTTCTTATATTATTTTTATTATGCATTCATTATTTTCCTTAGTTTTGTTACCATTTAGATGAATCTTGAAATGCAGTTTAATCAAAGATATTTAATCTGTTATTCATGACATTGAGATTGTTATGGTTTTTCTTATATATATTTTTTGTAAATAAAAAAATTGTATTTCTTGATTAATCCGTTGTTATTATGCAAAACTGAAATGTGTCACATGCTTGTCACATGTTCCACCAAACTAGTGGAAACTGAAACATGTGGCAGCCTTTTATACTTATGGCTAAAAATAACAACAACCGCCACTTGCTTCGCCATACAGTTGGAAACCAGAGCAAGTGGCAGCTGATGGTGTTAACAGTTTTGTTTGGACATATAATAAAAAATTGATAATTCAAACTAAACAGAAAACCTAAGTAGGAAGACAAGAAAAGAACCCCATTTCCATGCAAGCGAGGCACAGAGGACTGAGAAAATTTAAACATTAGGAGGGTTGTTAGAACAGTGGAACCTGACATCCAGAGAGCTGCCATGAGGAGTGTCGTCACTGGGTATGAGGGCAAAGGGTGGCGCGTAGGTCGAGCACCTCTTTTTGACAGGAGCATTTGAGAAGGCATCGAACAACATGCTGACTCTGTTGCTAATGAGGGTGTGTCGGTGGAGCTGCTCCATCATGTAGCCCCTCATCTCAAAGATGAACTCCAATTTCTCCATACTGAAGAGACTAGGTGGCCTTTGGACACATTCTGCTTCTGGGTTGAGTAGTGGGGGCCCGACTGGGTAGTCTGTCATGGGGGTTTCCTCCTGGATGATGCAAGTGGCTCCTTCCATGGCTGTTGTTGCATCCACTGTTGCAATGTTGATGTTGGGTCTGTCTTGGGCATCCGAGACCACGTAGAGGAGGGATTCTGGTGGAACCTAAATTGGTTCCTACTGGAATTCCTCCTTCATGAAGGCCATTGGAGGCGTAGTCATCTTCTTGAGTTGTTTCTCTCTCCAAGTCGCATAGGCGTCTCTTCCTTGCATAATAACAGTACTAGGAGGGTCCCCTCCAAGTTTCCCTCTCTCATGCAGCATGACCGATCCTGGAGGCTAGAGAAATCTGAGAATGAGGTTAGAGAGGACGAGAGCCGAATCACTGAACAAAGCGAAGAAGCGGGGTGAAGAAGAAGAATGGTGAATTCCATGGCTGAGATGTAGAATTATCTGAGGGGATGATAAGACCGCATCGCTTCCTCCCATACCTGTCTTCATCCCCCTGCCATTACTAAGTGAGGGCACCATTAATCCTGCATGAGGGAGCAATCCTCCCTTCCTCGGTGTGTGTTTATGGTCATCCTCCATCCGAGAATGAGCCTTGGGGTGGCGACCGACCATATTTATGGCATGGATTGCATGGGGGTTGCATGGCCTCCCTCGGGCTACATGTCACCCCATCTGGGGATGTTTCTCCTTATATTATTTTGATTATGCATTCGTTATTTTCCTTAGTTTTGGGAGTTACCAACCATGATTACAAGGAGGGGAAAGAGTCATTCACCAAATTTCACTAAAGGTCCTTATGTGTTCAACAAAATTAGGACGAAAAATTCCATATCTTCAATATACAAAAGATTTTTTTAAGAAAAGATTTAACCATTAGGATGATTTAAATTTTTGATGGAGCATCCAAAAGAAACTAATGATGGGCAAAGATTAAAATACCATATCCTCAATATACGAAAGCTTTTTTAAGAAAAGATTTAACCATTAGGATGATTTAAATTTTTGATGGAGCATCCCAAGGAAACTAATGATGAGCAAAGATTAAAGGTATATTTTGGGATCATTGAGGCAACTTATCAATGATATATATAAGTTTTTGAACAAAACAATTCAATAATCACGATGATTTAAATTTTTGATGGAGCATCCAAAGGAAACTTGTGATAGGCAATGATTAAAGGTATATTTTGGGATCATTGATGCAACTTATCAATAGTGCATATAAGATTTTTGAACAAAACAATTCAAAAATCATGTTGGGGTGAAAGTCTTAGTTATAAGGTAATAATGACCTTCGAGTTTTGTTTCGAAGAAATCATATTTCAAGGGGATTCTCAAATAGGCATTATTAGAATGAACCAAATAACCCATAACCCTTGTTTGGGCATGTCAAAAAGGTGTGAGTGGATTAAGAAAGTGTTGAGATTCTTTAAGGACTATTCCTTCCAACATGTCAAAATCATTCCAATTAGGCCACACATTGCTTATTCATTGAGATATAGATCACAATGTCTCCATACAAAATATGATATGCCCCCAATATGAATGAAGGGAGAAGAACTGGAAGACAAGGCTAAATAATATATTGATGAGGGGAACCCCTCAACTAGTAGGGGTAAATAAAAGCTTCGAGGAAACATTGCATGTAAACCAAAGATATGCAACCTTTTTATAGATCTTTTTGTGTTTTTCACACTTCCAAGAATGCAATGAAAATATTTAATGTTTGTGTGCCATGGATTAGAGATAGTGATATATGTGTGTTTTTTGTGATATATGTGTGTTTTAAACTTCTAATAATATAATTATTGTATGATTATGAAAAGCAAGAATTAAGATGGATTGCAAAGCATTAGAAAATTAATATTTTTAGGGTGTATTATGAATTTTTTTTTTTTAACGAAAACGGTTATAATTTTTATTAGAGGGGTGGCAGAGCCACAATTTCAGATACAAAGTATGTTGCATCACTGTTTCAGCATAAGAACCATCGCTGTTTCAGCATATTTCCAACACTGAGATTCAGAGTCTATTCCAACGCTGTGTTTCAGCATATTTGACAGAACTGTGTTTCTGCATATATGACAAAACTGAATTTCAACATATGTAACAAACTGTGATTCAGCAACTGTTCCAGCACTGTGTTTCAGCATAAGAGACATCTCTTAATTTTAGCTGCTGCAACACCGTGTTTCAGCATAAGATCCAACACTTTCAGCACTGTGTTTCAGCTTCTATGTTCCAGCATCTGTGTTCCAGCATCAGTGTTCCAGCATCTGAGTTTCAGCACTGTGTTTCAGCTTCTGTTCCAGCTGTCTTTCACAGGCTTTACTGCCTTCTACCTTCTTTTGCAAGCTGCTGCCCTTTTCTTTTTAATGAG
>ML788332.1:297065-325568 GCA_009831015.1 Picea engelmannii | reverse complement strand
AAGCACATGCATCGCCCACACTTGTCCCCTCTGCACCACTCTATGTACACTGCAAGACATAAATCACGCAACATTGTTTATGAACATACTTGCATAGGGCTTACACTTCTATTTTCTTCCCTGAAACTCTCTAACCATGGTCAATTGGGACTTGAAAGTATTGATGGCAATAGGGAAAAAAATCATCTATAGATTTAGATGGCGAAGGTTTGGTTCATAGGGCTTTGATACAGGATGAGTTCACTCATTATTCGTAGTAGCGTCTATCTTTGATAGATATGATCTAAATTGGGCATGTTTTGGAATTTTTAACATTTAAAATAAAATAAAATATAGTATTATATTATATGCAATATAATATAGGAACAATCTTTTAAGGTCTAGTCAAAAGTTAACAACAAATTTTATTATAGGGGTGAATCTTTATTAGGTTTTGATAGGGCATAACCATTGTAATCTAGATTATTAGATGTGATATATAATTGACCCAGTGATAATAAACAAACACAGTTATAGTTATAGGTTTGTTTGAAACATAAAAAAAAATTGATATTTGTCACTTTTACAGTGTCTCTTTTAAGGAGTGTGTTGGTGTGTACTTGGTGGGTAGTTTGTTGGGTGTTAGGGATACCAATAGGTTTGTTTTCTCCCATCATGGATAAGGTAATGAATCCTTCATTACCCACAAGAGGGTTGTAGTTCTAGAGAAAATGACATGTCTACTTCTAATATGACTAAGGTCATAGAGAGGGGGTCTGTAGGGGAATTCATTACCTTGCTAATTTGGCTTTGAAGATTTGCATGAGCTTTAAACTCCATCCCTTTAACCCATTGCATTATGTGGCTCAATAATATTGAGGCAAATTCTAACCATACTTAATATCAAAGGTAAAAATGATGTAAGGAGGTGCAAAGATGGCATGCTTATTTTTAATTTGATGTTAGCATCTGGTGGGGGTGGATTTCTGGGAGGATTGGGCAACAAGTTGCATCTTCCTTGGTTATCATCAATCTCTCCTTGCTTGGGGTTTTTCCAGCTCCTCCTTCTCTAAGGCATTGGTGTTTTCTACTTAACTCCACTCTACTATGGGGAGTCAGGAGCCAATCACTATCTCCCTTGATCTCCATCAACAAGACAACATTCTCCTCCTTCCCCTAATTTCTATTGTTGGTAGCCATTATTGCGATGGATACCCATAGATTTATAGAAGGGTGTATGTAAATACTTTGTCTAGAGGAAGAACACCCATTTTATGCTTGAAAATTGTAGGGATGGTTTGTTATGCCCATGGATTCTTCTTATCCTTTTGCACAATTGAGAGAAGAGGTTGTAGGTCATAAATGGGCAAAAGAGGTGGAATTATAAAAAGGAGTGAGGGATGAAGCTTCTTGTCCATCCCTCCTCTCTTTTACTAAGCTCTTCCATATGTTACCTATATGGTCGCACACTTGTCATGTCTTGTTAAGGAGCCACCTTTGTAATCTCCCCATTTTTGGATTCCCTTATGTTGCAGATTGGGATGCTTGCCAGAGTAGCCAATTGGGGGTGATAGGGAGCTCAGGTAGTTTTGAGGAGTTTTATGGGGCCCGACTTACATTATTCATCATATTTCATCATCAAGATCCATTCCACATAGCTTGTCCTTGGTTTTGTTGCATTCCGTCGATTTCCATAATTTTTGGTTATTATTGAGCATATTTTAATTAATTACACTGAAGGTACTATTTGGAGCTTGTTTCTTGGAGAAACACCTTAGTATAATAGCTCGTTGGAATTGGAACGAAAATATCTACTAGATAGGATGATAAAAAGTGACTTTCAATGGTAGGAGAAATTATAAGGGTGAATTAATCACTTTTTGGAGTAAAAAGTGTAATTAAATTAATAAAGTGACTTATGAAGAAATATTAAAAGATGAATTAAAAGTCAGTTGAATGGAAAAAGGTGAAAGAGGGTATAAAAGAGAGACAGGGGTTTCTATTATTTCATTATGTTGATTGATATTTTGATGTCTGTCTTCTTGGCTAGAAAACTCAAGGTACTTGGGGTTTTTGAGGGTTTTCACTGAATAAACCTTAAAGATCAGCAAGAGAGTGAAATATTCTCCCATTCTTGATCCAATCTTGGCCAAGGTGGTGAAATATTCCACCCTCACCATTCTATTTCAGTTTCAGATCCATTTATGGCATTGCTGGTAAAGGAGGGCGCAACTGCTGAAGGATTTTGCAGAGAGAGAGCACTGTCCAATAGGAAGGAGTTCGATTTCGCTTTTGGGAGTGAGATCTTGAAGAGATCTGAGTTGGTTTGTGTTTGGCTCACCTGGAGCAACTTTTCTTGGCACCCTTGGGGGTTTCTAACATCCATATTATTTATTCTCAGAGCTGGGGCGAATTTACTAGAGGGCACACTGAGGGTTTGAGATCCAATGTTTTGTGGTCATATTTGACATCTATAGCCAGATGAACTTCTCATATAAGTTAGCCATAATTAAATCTACAAGATTGCAACCATTTCATGAATATTTTACATCAGATTTATTGTGCATATTTCAGCATGGCGTAAGCAATAATGAGGGCACATTTCTTGGTATGGGAATTGTAGATTTTGCATGATATAACATCTCTTTTGGGCAGCCATCATTAGGGGATTGAAAAGGAGGATCATTGACACTATTTCCTTGCCTTTTGGAGCCATTATAGGCCAATAAAGTGGTTGTTATATTACTTATATCAGATTTGGAAATTACTATCATTGGACAACCATTTATAATAAATAAACAAGCAAGGATTGTGTGGAGGCATTTGTTCTTTTGCGATGTATTACTTGTCATTTACTCTTATGTTTATTATAGTTTATGTTCCACTTGAATTCATGTTGTTTTATACAAGTTAAACTCAAAAACATAGATGGAAATGCAAGCTACAACCATGTTATGTAAACTGTTTGACATAATGCCTCAATGAGAAAAAAATGTCATATAAAAACATCAAGCAAATAATCATAACATCGGACACTTTGGGGGTTCTAAGGAGGTTAGAACTCATCCCATTGACCCTCTAAACACATCAATAATCCACCTTAACAATTGGGACAACAAGAGAGTTGATTTTCCCAAGAACTTTGAGCAAACACTTTAAGTGTTTGATGAATGTTCTCAACTAGTTAGATCTGATTTTTATATCAGATTTGGTTGGGAAACATTAGAGTGGTATCAGAGCGAAGATTCCTCCCAGCCTGAGGGTCTTCATGAAGGACAAATGGTTATTGTAGAGGAGATTATATATTGTAATATGGAATATCAAGCTCTTAGTGAGACATTCAAGGCTCAGGTAACATTTCAAGAGTTTGTATCGATAAAAAATCCTAGGTGGAGTGAACATGATATTGCAGTATGGGCCAAGAAGATTGCAGAAGTGAAATATTGGAGAAGAAAAGAAGAGGAAAGAAGAGCTAACACAGTCAGGAAAGTGGATACATCACCACATGCTAGTGGATCGAAGGGAGCACAAATTGAGCCTACAACCATTAGGAGCATGGAACTTTGATACAGTTGCAAAAATCCTTGGGAGCTAGATCAAAGATGCAGGGGCAAGGGGAGAGTGCATTATATTGAGGTTCACTACGACAATGATGATGAGGATGTGTATGAGGATGTGGTCTTAGATTCCTCATTAGAGTAGTCCCATAAGGACAATGACTCATGCACATCTAATGGACAGTTGAATGGACATGATGGTAACACATATTCTTTAGTTTCCCGATCAGAAAGTGTTGAGGACTCAACACCTCACCATAGTGGTGATACTTGTGAGGATTCAGTCATGTCCGCACGTAGGCATGAGGAGGATCAGAGATTGGATGGTCTACCCTTGGATGTTGATATGAGGTCATGCATAGGGGATGATGAGCCTCTTATGGAGTTGAGAGTGGCACACCCCTCACCTCTTCAATTGTCCATGGTAGTCATGACACATGAGGATGTCAGTGGTACACATGATATGACAGAGGAGCCTCGTGTGATGATTAAGTGTGAGAGACATTTATATTTGTAGTCATGGGTGGAGAGGCATGACCTGGAGGAAAATGATTGTATACATACATCACAATATGGGTACAATGAGTCACATCTTCTCGGGAGACTGTTGACAGATTTGGTTGTGGAACCAGATGTGTCAATTAGGCACATACTTCAGAATCCAACCTATAGTGACGTGTATGCTTCCCTTTTTTTTTTCGGGATGGGCATATGAAATATATGGACATATTAGTGTGGGATCCAGGTTCAGATGACACTAGTAGAGTGAGTGCACAAGAGGATACAACTGTACATACATGATACAAGGCGATTTAGGGAGAGATGACAGTACAAGAGGATACAACTGTACATACATGATACAAGGCGGTTTAGGGAGAGATGACAGTACATGAGGATGCACTGTGGCCTACATGGGCACTCAGTAGAATTGTGGATAGTGAGAAACATGGCTCATTAGATCTTGAGGAGTGTATTGATGAGGGCTCCACTACTGACATTAGCAGCATGAGTCATGAGGAAACACTTCCATAGAGCAGTATTCCTGAGTCACAACATTTAGCAAGACTACTGAGAGTCAGAGAGGACATGATAGTGTCAACCATGAGACACATTGATGATGCACATGCATTGGTGGTAGAGTATTGCTCGAGGGCCACGATGACACAGGGTGGTCTGGATGGGGATTTTTTACTTGAGGGATTTGAAACACTCAGGGAGAGAGTGACCGTGATGAAGACCAACTACCAACAACTACTTTTGGACAAACATTACCTTATGGAGGTTGGTGATATGTACCATGGGGCACTGAAGGGGAAGGAGACTGAGGTGGATTGACTCACTCATGAGTTGGTGAGTATCTCAACAAAGAGTCAAATATATACTTCAGCTACATCACTAGAGGATGTTGGTGGTTTGATAGAGGAGTGCCAATTGATGGAGGAGCATGAAGGGTACCCAATATCACTGATGATTATGGAGAGATGTGACTAGGCGATGCTTGAGGATGTTCATGTGTCACATGGACCACATTTCATGATGAGCTCTGAGACAGTTGGTCCTAAACATACAGATGGGGATTCCAGATCCAAGGGAAGATATGAGGACACATCCATTTGGGTTCCAGGACTAGTTAACATCCATGTAGAGGTTGACCCAATAGTACACTCATGATACATGATGATGCAAGAGGATACATGAGCTTGCATGGATATACACGAGCATACAATGATGATTGGTAATCCACAGTGGCATGAAAAGGTGTATAATGGTATCCAGGGGGATGCATTAGAGTGTAGAAGGAGACATACTTGGTGGAGCATGGAGATTTCCATGGGGAACGATCCTCTCCTTTAAAACAATACATGGACCTTAGAGATCACATTCATAGTAGCAACAATAATAGGAGTGATGATAGAGGGAGTGTGCATGACCATCAATGTGTGGATTCACCTACTGTCGTACACAATAGCATGAGATTAGTGTGGAGTCCAGGCGACTATTCACCATGTATGCCCTGGATGCATTTTTGGTCAAGCCTTTGGGATTAACTAACACATATGACACTTCTCAGTCCTACATATAGTTGTAGGAACTTTTGTTAGCCCTCCATGATACTTTCATTTTATACAACAACATAGGGAAAGATAGGAAGTTGCATGGGACATGGAGAGTTGTTGGGAAGAGACCACCTGACAGGGGATACTTCATTGTATGCAGCAGGATAGGGGAGGTTCACTCAAGACAATGAGATGAGGCCTTGGGCGTGATGGAGAGTATCCTTAGCCGTGGGATAGAGGATATTTCAGAGGTGGATATAGGTTCAGAGTCTCATCGGGATGAGGACGAGGAGCATAGTAGGACAGGTGTTTCCGATAAGGACTATGAGGTCAGTTGGCAGGATGTATGGTCATAGCAGGAAGCGACAAAGATCTTGGGGACTGTGCATGATGTACCTATGGTCAGACAACTTGGACATTTCAGGACCCGTCAACAGATTAGAGAGAGATTCTCTTGGGAGGATCTCAAGGATGATGCTATGAGGCATATGGGGGCATGCTCGGTATGTCAACATCATGAGTCATGGCATGATCCCTTATCCACACCCGTTTTAGGGCAAAGTTGGGAGAGTATGATAGCATCTCTCAACCTTGGTGTACTAGAGCTATATAGTAGGGATGACATTGTAGGGATATTGTAGGAGTATGGGACACTGCAGGAAGAAGTGTGGGTTGGCAGGGAGGCTGAGTTTAGTGATCATGGACAAGACAACATAGCTATCAGTACACTTTGGCTAGAGGTTTACAGTTCAACAGGCATCGAGATATGTGGTATGGCACAATCAAATTTTTTTGATACAGGGTTTGGTACACTTTCAAAACACATGGGAGTTTTTGGGACACTCATGATTGATTCCTTCCATTGTTGGGGGAATTTGAGCACAGATGGAGATGAGGAATCTATGTGACAGGAGGGGTCTCCTTGGTTGAGGATCGGGTACATGGAAAGATTATATTCTTGGTTAGAAAGGGATCATGATACTATTGGAGGTGGTAGCATGGAGACTGGTTTAGGTAAGGGATTCCATGAGGGATGGATACTATATTTACTTGCTCTATTGATTGGGGGTCTTCAAGCGACTCATAGTTTTGACATACTACATGACTATACTTTACAGGGAACTGCAGTTCACATGTTGGTTTGGGATCCAAGGATTAGAGTGATTGGTAATCCAGTGGTTGATGGAGTTGAGATTAGGGTAGAGCAATTGCCTAAGGAGTTGACTGAGGATCTATTGTACATGATTGTTCTACTTATCAGGAGCATTCTAGGGGCATGCATGGCAAGCACTTTGAGGGACCATGTTTTGAGGGGAGAGTACTTCATGTCACACAGGTGGATATGGGACCCTGGGATCATACAAAGTTTGATTTAGTTATTGCTTGAGGACAAGCAATATTCATGTAGGGAGGATTGTAATGTCCCCATTTTTGGATTCCCTTATGTTACAGTTTGGGATGACTGCTAGAGTATCCAATTGGGGGTGATAGGGAGCTCATGCAGTTTTGAGGAGTTTTATGGGGTCCAACTTACATTGTTCATCATATTTCATCATCAGGATCCATTCCACACAACTTGTCCTTGGTTTCGTTGCATTCCAACGATTTCTGTAATTTTGGGTTATTATTGAGCATATTTTAATTAATTACACTGAAGGTGTTATTTGGAGCTTGTTTCTTGGAGAAACACCTTAGTGTAATATCTCATTGGAATCAGGACAAAAATATCTACTAGATATGATGATAAAAAGTGACTTTCAGTGGCAGGAGAATTTCTAAGGGTGAATTAATCACTTTTTGGAGTAAAAAGGGTAATTACATTAATAAAGTGATTTATGAAGATATTAAAAGATGAAATAAAAGTGACTTGAATGGAAAAAGGTGAAAGGGGGTATAAAAGAGAGATATGGGCTTCTATTCTCTCATTATGTTGATTTATATTTTGATGTCTGACTTCTTGGCTAGAAAGCTCAAGGTATTTGGGGGTTTTGACTGAATAAACCCTAGAGATCAACAAGGGAGTGAAATATTCTCTCGTTCCTGATCCAAGATTGGCCAAGGTGGTGAAATATTCCACCCTCACCATTCTATTTCAGTTTCAGATCTATTTTTGGCATTGTTGGTAAAGGAGGGCGCATATGTTGGACGACTATGCAGAGAGGGCACTATCCAATAGGAAGGAGTTTGATTCGGCTTATGGGAGTGAGATATTGAAGAGATATGAGTTGGTTTGTGTTTGGATCACATGGGGCCCAAATTTTATTGGCACCCTTGGGGGTTTCTAGCATCCATATTATTTATTCTCATAGCTGGGGCGAATATACTAAAGGAAGGCGCACTGGGGGTTTGAGATCCAGTGATTTGTGGTCAGATTTGACATCTACAACTAGGGTAACTTATCATATAAGTTATCCATCATTAGATCTACAAGATTTATTGTTATCCATCATTTCATGAATAGTTTACATCAGATTTATTGTGCATATTTCAGCAGGGCGTAAGAAACAAGGAGGGCACATTTCTTGGTATGGGAATTGTGGATTTTGCATGATATAACATTGCTTTTGGGCAGCCATAATTAGGGGATTGAAAAGGAGGATCATTGACACTATTTCCTTGCCTTTTGGAGCAATTATAGGCCAATAAAGTGGTTGTTATATTACTTATATCAGATTTGGAAATTACTATCATTGGACAACCATTTATAATAAATAAACAAGCAAGGATTTTGTGGAGGTATTTGTGCTTTTGTTGTGTATTACTTTTCATTTACTCTTATGTTTATTCTAGTCTATGTTCCACTTGAATTCATGTTGTTTTATACAAGTTAAACTCAAAAACATGGACGAAAATGCAAGCTACAACCATGTTATGCAAACTGTTTGACATATTGCCTCAATGAGAAAAACTGTCATATACATAACAAAAAGAAAATAATCATAGTAGCAGACACTTCGAGGGTTCTAAGGAGGTTTGAAATCATCCCATTGACCCTCTAAACACATCAGTAATCCACCTTGACAGTTGGGACAACAAGAGAGTTGATTTTCCCAAGAACTTTGAGCAAACACTTTAAGTGTTTGGCGAAAGTTCTCAACCAGTTACATTTGATTTTTATATCAGATTTGGTTGGGGAACATTGCAACCTTTTCTGTGTATGAATGCGTGTGTCTTCTATTTGTAATCACTACTAATTGGCGAGGGCAGCAAGGGTCTTTGCAAGATGTTATGGGGTAGCAACATTGTCTTGGATGGGGTAACAAGCATTGCATAAAGGAAGATAGGCATGAATTGGAGAAAATATTTGACTAAGAGAGTGTGACATGTAAGAGATAGGTACTTAAAGGTCCTATTAGAGAGCTTAACTTTAATATTTTCAAAAAGGGATTCCCAAGAAATATTTCTTCACACAATTTCTAGAAGGGGAACACTAAGGTATTTGTAGGGAAGGGTGCCTATAGTAAATCCCTAAAAATTTTCATTGGTCTTTAAACAACCCTTCTAGAGGAAGCTTAGAGGAATACATCTAAATTAGCTTTAAATATCTTGGCTTCCTTGAGAGAAGTAGCTCCTATGAGCATGGTGTCATCAACATATTATAAATGAGACAAGGGGTATTAATTATGGAGTGATTGAAAATCCTTGGAGATCTTGTTTGGTTTTAGCATCAACTAGACTTCCCCTAAGACCTTCCACCATTAAGATGAAAATAAAAGAATAAATGGGGTCACCCTATCAGAGGCCTTAGTTTTGGGCAAAGATTTGTGATGGGCCTATGGAACAAAAAAGTGATTTGACCAAATTCATGATCCATTTTATCTAGTATAGGGAGAAATATTTTAATATCTTTATGATGATGTCCCAATTTAGTATATCATAGGCCTTGGACATGTCAAGCTTCATCACTGTGATTGGTTTTTTGTTGTTTTTCATAGAGTGTATTGTTTTGCATTCCATAATTATTCCTTCCATGATTTGGAAGCCTCCTACATAATGTTAATTCCCTAGACAAAGCCCTATGTAAAGCCCTATATACTGAGTTGTTGTATTTCTATTGTTATATACCAAGGAGACCTAGTTTTAGGATCATCTCACCTTATACATTTGTTCTATTGTAAAAAGAGGTTTTTGTTGGCATGTTTATAGACAAAAGGCAGAGTATGTTTGTTTGTCATTAATGGAAAAATCAGCACGACGAGAGTATGCTTGTTTGTCAATGATGGCAATATCAACAATGCAACGATGATGGAAAACTAGAAAAAGGTTGAGGGCTTCCTTGACACTTAGAAATTATTCCAAGATGGGAATATGCGTAAGCTCAGAAGGAGGAGCAACAATGATCATTGGATCACTCATCTTGATTTCCCAATGGTCGTCATATCTGAATTCAAATAGGAGGAGCACGTAGAAGAGGAGAACAAATCTCAGACATTGGATTTGAGCGTCGAGGACCAACAAGCGTCGGATCCTGTATAACTGCGAAGAGGATAAGGTCGAGTACTATCCTCTAACTTTGCGATATGTGAGGTCATGAAATGATCCAGGCTGTTGGAGCCATAGGACACGTGGCAAGCAATTGGAATTTCGCTAACTTGCACATGGGAGGAGTCAAAGGAGCGTGATATGTGAACTCGCGATATGCGAGGTCACAAAATGATCCTAGCTGTTGGAACCAAAGGACACATGGCGAGCGATTGGAATTTCGTTGACTTGCACATTGGAGGAGTCAAAGTAGCATGACATAGAAACTCGTGATATGTGAAGTCGCGATGAGATATGAGCCGTCAGATCGAAGAAAAGTTATGGATCGTTGATATGGCAAGCGAAGCACTTGAATTATTGGCCCGTGGTCATAGCCAAGGTCACATCGTCGAAGGATGGAGGAAGGAGCTAGTCCATCTAAGCTCCATTTCGGAGATTGTGACTTGGGAGAGTCAAGACACCTCATACCAAGATCCCCGAAGTCGCGAGTTGCAAAGCGATTTCTAAATAAGTGCTTGGTCACCGCCGGTGGTCATGAAAATGGAAGGAGATAGAAGCTAAGCTCCACTTCAGAGATCGCATGTTCGGATAATCGTGGTGATTCAAAATCAATCATTCAAAACGCGAAATCATGAAATCACTTTATGTTTAGCGTTCGGTCACAACCAATGGACATATGGGATAAATGTGAGACCCTGCAGATGTAATCCAATGGTGTTGATTAATCGGGAATTTGATTGAAGGGCTACTATTTCACTTCATGGTTAATTTTTCAGTTACGATTCAGTTAGTAGAATTGAATCATAGTTCTTGTAAATTTGGCGATTCATTAGCTGATGAGTTTTCTGGGAGATTTGAGGTGTAATTGATTGGGGGATATAGCATAAAAGGGAAATACTATGACCGTGTGAAGTTGGTTGTTCTAACTGAAAGATGAGTTGCACTATAAGAAAGGTAAAATTACAGTATGCACAGTGTGAGATCAAACTCAGAGATGAGAAACAGAAGCTGAACAAACAGAAGCAGAGAATAATTGCATCTTAAAGCAAATATATAGAAACATAATAGATTTGCAGAACAGACAAAAGCAGAGTAGAATTGCAGAACAGATAGAAGCAGAGCATATTTGCAGAACAAAGAAGAATCAATAAGAATTGATATATCTGTATTCTTGATTATTCAGTCAAAACTTTCATAATCAGGGAGGTAGGGAGGTGCTAGGGAGGATTGTAGTCCTCTATTATTCAAGTTGGTGCTTGAATACTGGAAGTTGTAGCTTTCATCTAGTTGTGGCTAGAAAACAAGGTGGCAGGGTGGTGCTAGGGAAAACACAGAGTTTTATGTATGCAAGTTGGTGCATGTATAAGTGGAAGTAGTTGCTTCAATCTAGTTGGTGCTAGAACACTTAGGGAGTTGGTGCTTCCTTCTAGTGGGTGCTAGAGAAATCAGAGAGTTGGTGCTCTCAGCAAGTTGCATCTTGTAAAACAGAGGTGGTAGCCTGATTTTGAGTTGGTGCTTAAAGATAGATGATGTAAATAACTTAAAAGTATGCCTATCATTTGAAGAAGAAGAGGTTTTCTCCCTTTATGGGTTTCCTCATGAAAATATGTTTCTATGTGTATCTTATGTGTGAATGATATTCATTATTTATATTGTTAATATCTTGTATAATATTGATGGTCACTTGGAGAAGATTAAAAATTGTTTGAATAGTCATATATTGTTTAATCACAGTAACAATTGATTCACTCCCCCTCTTAGTTGTCTTAGTAATTTCAACAATTGGTATTAGAGAGGTTCCTTTTATTTAAAGGTAGATCTGTAAGCTTAAACATGACAAGTCATGAAGGGACTTCGGCCAATAAGCCTCCTCTGTTTGATGGAACAAATTTTGCCTTCTGGAAAGTTAGAATGAGGACATACATAATGGCCTTAGGTGTTGATGTTTGGGATGTAGTAGAAAATGGATATATAAAACCTGTTGTGCTAGCTTCTAAAGTTGATAAGTTAGAATTTAGCTTCAATGAAAAGACAATGAATGCTATCTTGAATGGACTTGCTGAAGCTAAGTTTGAAAAGGTGATGCATCTTGAATCTGTCAAAGCAATGTGGGATAAACTTATTAGCAATTATGAAGGAAATGAGAAAGTAAAAGATGCCAAACTTCAAACATATAGATTGAAATTTGAACAACTAAATATGAATGAAGATGAAATAGTTAGTAAGTATTTTTTACGAGTTGAAGAGCTTGTGAATGCCATGAAGGGTCTTGGTGAGAAGATTGAAGATGCATTTTTAGTTCAGAAGATTTTAAGATCTCTGCTTGATAGATTTAATCCAAAATTTTCTGCAATAGAAGAACTAAATGATCTTAAAACTCTGTCTATTGATCAACTCCTAGGAACTATAATTGCATATGAAATGAGAATTAGCAAAGATAAATCCATCACTAGAGAAGCATATTTTAAAGCAGACAAGAATACTGATTCAGAATTAGATGATATTGAGGCAAAATTTGTGAGAAGGTTAAAGAAAGGATTAGGAAAATATCAAGGCAAGATGCCCTTCAAATTTTTTAACTATGGAAAGATAGGTCATTTTTCATCTAAGTGTCCTCACAAGAAAATGGACCAGAACTCTGATGATGAAAAGAAATACAAATTTAAGAAATATAGTAAAAAGAAAAGTTTGTGTGCAAACAATGACGACTCCTCATAAGACATAGATAGTGATTCATCTTGCGAAGACAAAGTGAATGATTTTATGCTTATGGCTATGGGAGATATTGATGATGAACACAAAGGAGGTGACATAGACGACGAATAATTTTTGGTGGATATGGAAGGTGAATTAATTAGTGCTTTGGAAAAAATTGACAGACTCAGATTTAATAAGAGAAAACAAAAACAATTGTTGATGTAGTTTAAAATGAATGGTAAAAAACCCGTTGAAGACTTTACCTTGATAAAAGTGGAGTTGGAAGAGGCAAAGAAAATAGAGGACATTCTGAAACAACAGTTATTAGAGAAGAAAGCGAAATGTGAATCCTTGGAAGAAGAGATAGTAAAAAACATAAAAGAGATGGAGAAGTTTAAGGCATTGTATCACCAAAATTTGTCAAGTATTAAAGCCTTAGAAGGATTAACCTCCATTCTAAATCAAAAAAGGAATCCAAAGTTGAAAGCTGGCTTGAGTTATGAAGAAGGATCAAGTAGTGATCAACCAAGTAACATAGAATCCATCAAGTTTGTCAAATCTACAATCATTGACAACAACCACTCTGCAGAAACAAAGAAAGATAATCAACCACCAAGAAGGAATGAAAGAAAAAGTACCAGAACTGAATCCGTAGATCAAAGAAATAACACAAACGCATATACTGGTCAAATAAATCGTCAGCATGGAAAAAACTGACTCGCTCAAAGAAGACAACCATTTTCTAGGTACAAAGGGTTTTTCTATGGATATTTCTTTTTCTGTTCTAACTTTGGTCACAAAGTTGTAAATTGTTCTTTAAGATTTAGATATGAGCAATCAAGATACTCAAGGAATAATTATCTGCCACAACAAAGATTAAGACAACCAAGTAACAAACAACCACAGACTACAAATCATGTGATAGCTGGGAAAACGACGCAGGTTAAGCATAACAACAGTTATGAGCATAACAATCGTTATGATCTGCTATTCAGTGAACCAGAATGTTACACCTACCATAATTATGGACATAAAGCTGCAGACTGTCGCTTAAGGAACTATAAGAAATATTTGAATCCTGCTATTGAAAATTTTAAGGTTTGGAAGAAGAAAGAAGATGACAAGTGTGGATTAGTATTATCAGCCCAAAGACAAAATAATCCCTGGTATATTGACAGTGGATGTTCCAAACATATGACTGGAGACAAAAGTAAGTTTCTAACTCTAAGTGAAAGCAAATCAGGGAATGTAACTTTTGGAAATGATGCACTAGGAAAAATAAAAGGTAAAGGAATGGTAAGTCTAAGTAATGGCAAAGGGAAATCTCAAGATGTGTTGTTTGTAGATGGTCTGAAACATAATCTTGTTAGTGTCATTCAAGTCTGTGACCAAGGATGTGAAGTTTTTTTTACTTCTAAATATTGTAGAATAAAATCTGTGAATTCAGGACAGCTGATTGCAAAAGGCATAAGAACAAAAAACAACGTCTATGTTTTAAAAGAAGAAAAAAAAGAATGTCACTTAAGCAAGTATGATGAAAGTTGGCTATGGCATAGGAGACTTGGGCACCTAAATTTTGATAATATAATCAAACTTAGAACTAGTGGGGCAGTAAAATATCTTCCAAAGATATCAAAGCCATATGATTCTGTTTGTAAACCTTTCCAAATAGGAAAGCTTACTCGAACACAATTTAAATCTAAGAACTTTCCTTCTACAAAAAAACCTCTTCAGTTAGTACATATGGATTTATGTGGACCATCAAGGAAGGAAGGTACAGGAAAAAAAAAACTATTTCATGTTGATTACTGATGATTATTCTAGACTAACATGGGTTTCCTTTCTGAAAGAAAATTTTGAAGCATTCGAAAAATTCAAAGTGTTTAAGGCTCTGACTGAGAATCAAATAGGAAAAAGATTGAAGGCAGTAAGGTCTGATAGAGGAGGAGATTTTAGTTCATGGAATTTCAAAGAGTTTTGTGATAAACATGGGATCAAAAGAGAGTATACTATCCCAAGGAATCCACAACAAAATGGAGTAGTTGAGAGGCAAAATAGACTAGTTCAACAGATGTCAAGATCAATGATGAATGGAAGGAATATTGCTCAGACATATTGGGTGGAAGCAATTCATACAGTTGTACATATTCTTAAAAAATCTCATCTTAGGTCACACATTGACAAGACTCCTTATGAACTATGGTTTGGAAGACCTGCCTCAATCAAGGATTTTAAAGTCTTTGGGAGTACGTGTTATATCAAGAATAATGATGAAAATTTTGGCAAATATGATGATAGGGATGATCAAGGTATCTTCTTAGGTTATGCTACAAACAATAAAGGATACAGATGCTATAATAAGAGGCTGCATAAATTGGTTGATTGTATCGGCATAAAAGTTGATGAAGAAATACCGATATGAAATGTAAGCAATGTTGAATCAACTACAGAAGATATAGTTGAAGTTGAAGATGAACATGTCCAAGGATCCAAAAGAGAATACTATGAATCAGATGAAGATACAAATACTCAGGCATAATCAACTAAGCAGACTGAAACAAAACCACCTCTAATAATTGTTAGAAAGAATCATCCTGAAAATCAGATAATTGGTGATATGAATAAAGGAGTCCAGACAAGAAGAAAATTGATTAAAGATTCAGAACAATCTCATGTTGCTTTCCTATCTATGATTGAACCTAAAATTGTTGATGAAGCCAACAAGCATGATGATTGGATTAGAGCTATGAATGAAAATCTTGATCAGATTGAGAAGAACAACACTTGAGAGCTTGTTCCTAGACCTGAAGATAAGAATGTAATAGGCTCCAAATGGGTATTCAAGAATAAAATGAATGAAAAAGGAAAAATTGTTAGGAATAAAGCCAGATTGGTCTGTAAAGGGTATGCACAAGTTGAAGGACATGATTTTGATGAAACCTTTGCATCAGTGGCAAGATTGGAAGCCATCAGAATGTTTCTTGCATACTCATGTCATAAGAACTTTAAAGTATATCATATGGATGTTAAGTCAACATTTCTTAATGGAGATCTAGAGGAAGAAGTATATATGGAGCAACCTGAAGGATTTTCACTGACAGATAATCCTGACTATGTCTGCAAGCTGAAGAAGGATTTATATGGACTGAAACAAGCACCACGAGCTTGGTATTATAGATTAGATAAATTTTTACAAGACAAAGGGTTCAAGAAAGGTACTGTTGACATCAATCTATATATTAAATCTGAAGGTGATGATCTATTAGTTGTTTTGGTTTATGTAGATGACATTATTTTTGGCTGTACTAATGACTCTTCTGTTCAGTGGTTTTCTAATTCTATGCAAACAGAGTTTGAGATGTCCATGATAAGAGAACTGCCAGATTTTCTTGGTTTACAAGTAAATCAAAGTTCTGCAAGAATATTTATCTCTCAAGAAAAATATTTGAAAGAGATGTTGAAAAAGTTCTAGATGGAAGATTCTTCTCCTGTTAGTACACCTATGGTGGTTGGTTGGAAGCTCAGTAAAGATGATATTTCACTTGATGTTGATCAAAGAACATATCGATCAATGATAGGTAGTATTCTGTACATCATCGCATCCCGTCCTGATATAATGCAAGCTGCTGGAATGGTAGGTCGTTATCAATCTGCTCCCAAACAAAGTCATTTAGTAGATATCAAAAGGATATTCAAATACTTGAAGGGCACAATGAATTATGGTCTGTGGTATCCTAGAAATCATAACTTTTAGTTAAATGCTTATTCAGATGTTGATTGGGCAAATTGCGTGGATGAGAGAAAGAGCACTAGTGGAGGTGCATTTTTCCTGGGTGATTCGTTAGTAGCATGGATTAGTAAGAAACAAGGATCTATTTCTTTATCAACTACAGAGGAAAAGTACATTGCTACTGCTACTTGCTACACTCAGTTATTATGGATGATACAAACTCTTGTAGATTTGAAGGTAACTTATACTGATCCCATTCCAATTCACCGTGATAACACCAGTGCCATTAGTGTCTCCAAGAATCTTGTTCTTCATTCCAAGACTAAGCATATACCAATCAAATATCATTTCCTCGGAGAACAAGTTACAAACAGAGTTGCTCAGTTGAATTATATTCCTTCCACATAAGAGATAGCTGATATCTTTACTAAACCGTTAGCAATGACACCATTTGGATATATTCGTTAGAAGTTGGGGGTTATATCTTCTTTCATCTAATCTGTTCACCTTGTCAGGGTGAGTACTGATTGAATATCTGTTGTATTTATGGTGAATATAGCTCTGGTTCTTCTTTTCTTAGTTGACATAGGGAGTATGTGCTGGTCGCATATTTGATACCTTCGAGATGTACTGCAACAACTCAGGGGGAGCGTGTTTTTTCTTTGACATTGATGTCAAAGGGGGAGATAAAGTGTGGTAAAAGTGTGGTAAGTGATACAATGGTATGGATGCTAATAGTTGTGGATGCTACGGTTGGATGTTCATACATAATAGTGTAGTTCTTCAGGTTCTTCAAGGTTTCCATCAATGCCAAAGGGGGAGATTGTTGGCATGTTTATAGACAAAAGGTAGAGTATGTTTGTTTTTCATTGATGGCAAAATCAACACGACGAGAGTATGCTTGTTTGTCGATGATGGAAATATCAACAACGCAACGATGATGGAAAATAAGAAAAAGGTCGAGGGCTTCCTTGACACTTAGAAATTCTTCCAAGACGAGAATATGTGTAAGCTTAGGAGGAGGAGCAACATTTATCGTTGGATCACTCATACTGATTTCCCGATGGCCGTCAGATCTGAATTCAGACATGAGGAGCATGCAGAAGAGGAGAACAAATCTCAGACGTTGGATCTGAGCGTTGAGGACCAACAACCGTCAGATCCTGTATAACTGTGAAGAGGATAAGGCTGAGTACTATCCTCTAACTTTGCGATATGCGAGGTCGCGAAATGATCCTGGTCATTGGAGCCAGAGGACATGTGGTGAGCGATTGGAATTTCACTGACTTTCACATTGGAGGAGTCAAAGGAGCGTGATATGTGAACTCGCGATATGAAAGGTCGCGAAATGATCCCGACCGTTGGAGCCAGAGGACACGTGGCGAGTGATTAGAATTTCGTTGACTTGCACATTGGAGGAGTCAAAGAAGCGTGACATAGAAACTCGCGATATGCGAAGTCGCGATGAGATCTAAGCCGTCAGATCGAAGAAAATTTCTGGACCGTTGATCTGGAAAGCGAAGCACTTGAATGTTTGGCACATGGTCATAGCCAAGGTCACATCGTCGAAGGCTAGAGGAAGGAGCTAGTCCAGCTAAGCTCCATTTTGGAGATCACGACTTGGGAGAGTCGAGACACCTGATACCAAGATCCCCGAAGTCGTGAGTCACGAAGTGCTTGGTCACTGCTGGTGGTCACGAGAAGGGAAGGAGCTAGTAGCTAAGCTCCACTTCAGAGATGCGTGTTGGGATAATCATGGTTATTCATAATCAATCATCCGAAACACGAAATCAATTTCTGTTTAGTGTTCGGTCACAACCAATGGGCATATGGGATAAATGTGAGACCCTAGGGATGTAATCCAACGGTATTGATTAATCGAGAATTTGATTGAAGGGCTACTGTTTCACTTCACGGTTAATTGTTCAATTATGATTCAGTTAGTAGAATTGAATCATAGTTCTTGGACTTTTGGCGATTCATTAGTTGATACGGTTTCTGGGAGATTCGAGGTATAACTGATCGAGGGATATAGCATAAAAGGGAAATTCTATGACCGTGTGAAGTTGATTGTTCTAACTGAAAAATGAGTTGAACTGTAAGAAAGGTAAAATTACAGTATGATATCGAACTTAGAGATGAGAAACAGAAGCTAAACAGACAAAACCAAGAGCATAATTGTAGAACATATAGAAACATAATAGATTTGTAGAACATACAGAAGCAAAGAAGAATTACATCTTAAAGAAAACATATAGAAACATAATAGATTTGCAGAACAGATAGAAGCATAGTAGAATTGTAGAACAAATATAAGCAGAGAAGATTTGTAGAACAAAGAAGAATCGGTAAGAATTGATATATCTGTATTCTTGATTATTCAGTCAAAAATTTCATAATCAGGGAGGTAGGGAGGTGCTAGGGAGGACTGTAGTCCTCTGTTATTCAATTTGGTGCTTGAATACTGTAAGTTGTAGCTTTCATCTAGTTGTGGCTAGAAAACATGGTGGCAGGGTGGTGCTAGGGAACACACATAGTTTTCTGTATGCAAGTTGGTGCCTGTGTAAGTGGAAGTAGGTGGTTCCATCTAGTTGGTGCTGGAACACTCAGGGAGTTGGTGCTTCCTTCTAGTGGGTGCTAGAGAAACCAGAGAGTTGGTGCTATCATCAAGTTGCAACTTGTAAAATAGAGGTGGTAGCCTCATTTTGAGTTGGTGCTCAAAGATAGGTGATGTACAAAACTTAAAAGACTGCCTAGCATTCGAAGAAGAAGAGGGTTTCTCACTTTATGGGTTTCCTCATGAAAATATGTCTCTGTGTATATTTTATGTGTGACTAATGTTCATTATTTATGTTGTTCATATCTTGTATAATATTGATGGTCACTTGGAGAAGGTTAAAAATTGTTTGAATAGTCATATATTGTTTAAGCACAATAACAATTGATTCACCCCCCCTCTCAGTTGTCTGAGTAATTTCAACAGTTTCCCCCTAAAAAAGGCTTCACATTCATTCTTCTCTCTTTATCAAGGCATGGAGTTACTTCTCTCTATATTTTTATGCTATTTTGGTCGTTTGGTGCATAATATTTGGATTCAATTCATACAATCTTAGGGTTTTTCTCCTACAAGCGAGTCATATTGGAATTTCACTATATTTTTTTTTTGCAGAGACATTTCAAACTTTGAAATTTTTAGTATACTAATCAGACATAGTGAAGTACTTATGGTAAAAAATTTAGGTACTAGTTCTTCATAATTTTTGAGATGTAGATTGTGGAAGTTAAGGTTTGTGACTAGTCTTGAAATTAGTTTCAAAGTAGTCATTTTGAAATTTTCACTATAAATTTTTTTGGCAAGGTTTCAGACTATGAATTTTTCAAAATCCCAAGGATACATTGTAAAGTATTTATGGTAAAAAATTAGTGTTTTGGATCATTTTATTTTCCGAGATACAAGCTATGGAAATTAGGGTTATTTGACTAGTCCTAAAACTAGTATCAAACAAGTGTTGTTGGTAGAAGTGTCGTATTTGAAGTTTTGAAAGTCCAAATTAAGTGACACCGATTTCTTTGTAAAGAAGATAGACAATAGTATTTTAGGTAAAAAAATTAGAAATAGATATGAAATATTGGACACGTGGAATTCTGTACAAGGTCATTCTCCAGAAAGGACCAAAAAACAACAATTTTGGTATAGTTGCCCTAAATTTCACTTAGCACATCAATTTTTTTTCATGCCTATGGCATTACAACGAAGAAACATCATAGTACCACAAAAAAAAAAAAACATACTTAGAAGGTATTGATGGGACGAATGGAAAGTCCTCACTCAATCATTTTTTAATCTCACTAGGCTAAGGTGAGATAGGCGGGAATGTTACCCTGGGATTATAGCTTGTTCGAAATTATCAATCAACCATTAAGAAATATTTTCTTGGTCCTGATGCTATTATCAAGTTGTATGATTTTGCTAAAAAAAATTAAAAAATTCTTATGTATGAATTTTTATAAAATTAAAACGAAAAAACTAAAGAATACATACAATTTGAAAAATAATAACAACCAAATGCCTCTTTTCAAACCCCAGCGAGGGTATGGATGAAAAAAAGAGTTATAAGTCGAGGATGGAATTTTAACAATCATACAAAGACAACTGATGTTTGGAAAAAAAAAGAAAAAGACCAAGACTGAAAAGTATTGGATCAACCAAGCCACAAGCTCATCAAGTCTTGACTTTGCAAAATACTCTTAATCAAAACAAAAAAAATAATTCGGGAATTCTTATGAAACTAAACAAACTGCCAAGATAAATGAATGATCTTCTGAAACATGTCAAAATTCTATTCTTTTTGGTCCTTTATTCTTTGACACCTTTAGAATGATCATGTTGTAAACAAGATGATTTATCTCTTATAAAACAAAGAAAATGAAAGAATGAATATAAACAATCTCACTTGAAACAAGAGAAAACCTTATCAGAAGCATTTCTCTCTAATTCCTCATGTTTTCCTTGTCCTTCTTTTCTTCCTTTTATCCTCTAAAAGGTATTTCTTCAAGTAGTTGAACTATTTTTAGTTACTAAAGTTAAATAAATTTAGTTAATAGATAGCAAAAAATATTTTATATGATAAGGATAATCAATAAATAGTGTAATAACTAAATATGTGGGTCCCCTTGTTGTATACATATTTTTGTTTCAATAATCATTTGTAAATTTTCCTTTTTGCTCCACAATATCATCAAATATAAAAATCAACATCAGAAAATATACCATAACATGCATCAAACATCATGACATATGCCACTTGTAACTTCCAAAATATAATATGATATTTTAAGTCTCAAAATTAAATATCAAAATTTTGTCATTTGTCTAAAAGAAAAAGTGCCATTGTCAAATATCCATTAAGAAAAAAATAAAATAACTAGGGGAATTTCTAAGGAATTATTCCCTTTCCTTGATGAAGTCTTCATACCGAGACTTCTTCTCTTCCAACTGTGCTAATTTTGGATGCATATCCCTTATGTTTCTCTTATCACTGCGTATTGATTTTATCTTGGAGTGAACAGAGGAAGAAGATTTGTCCATGCTCGAAGAGTTGATTGGTTTCTTTCCTTTGTCTATCTGATAGTTATGAAGGGGAGTTTTATGATATTTAGGTGGCGAAGGTGGAGTATTCATAGATGTATTTGTAGCAACAATATGACTGGTAAGGTTGGGTGAACAAGAGAAGGAGGAAAAGATGGATTTGTGGCAACAATATGAACTGGATGAGGAGGGGGGTCAATGGGCCATTGATTGGCACCATAGGATGGATTAACAAGAATGCTACCCCATCCATCATTATGTGGTTGCACAGGGGACTCGATAACATTGGAAATACCAGGGTGAGGCTACAATATGACATTAGGAGGTACTTGGGGTTGAGACAAGGGATGTTGTCAACCAAGATTTAAATTCCTAGTTTGAATCAGCTACTAAAATTCATCAAAATCAACATCAAAATGTATAGATAATCTTAAATTTTTATGCCCCCCAGGTTTCCAAAATGTGTTAGGAAATCTCCGTCTTCTTCCTATGTTTCTTCCTCTACCGAAAAAGCTCATATATATCCATCATAGTCAAATTAGTACATGAAATATAAGACACGATAAAATTAAACATCTAATACAGTTTGTCATCATGATTAATTTGGGTCTGAGATAACACAACCATGCAACACAAAAAGGGAAATGAAAGGGAAAAGTGAAAACATGGACATAAGTGAAACTCGTATTTATCCATCCAACATCATTTAATATATGAAATCCATACATATATACCACCACTTTCAATATATGTACAAAAAATCACAAGGATATTATCAAAACTTCAACTTTAAACCATGTATGCAAGTATCTTTATGAAAACAATTAGTCCAAAAAACATTATGAGTCATTTTCAATCATTTGTGCATGTTGTAATGTAGTTCTTCTTTCAATTAATCATGTTGTCTATACATTCAAATCACATCTATTTCATATGCCTTTTATCTTTAATTATATATACAATGCAAGACTTTAAAAATGATTTAAATGAATGGGTGCTACACATTATTTTCTTCACCCCTATGACCGTTAATGATGTAAACCTATCCCTTGTCTTTATAAGGATTAATGGCCTTAATCCTTGAAGAATAATGAAGATACTTTTTCCCAGAGAAATGAAATTATACTTTTCCTTTGTAAAAACCTTATAAAGAGGGATCATCGCACTTTGTTCAGTGTTTAGGGTGCGAGGATCTAGGATCTTCATAGGCTTCACCATAATGTCTTGCGACATCATCGCACTCTGCTCAGTATTAAGGGTGAGACGATTTTCTGTACGAAGGAAAAAGAGAATCTTCTCGATCCTTCTAGAAGGGAAGCTTCGAGGGTGAGTTGGCATCCGATTAGTTTGGATCTGAGTCACATCCATGATATCATGGGATCATCCTAACCTCCTCACCCTATCCTTTTCAGCTTATAAAAGGAGAGGAGTTCTCATTAGGAAAGTTAGCTTGATTGGGTTTGAGTAATTTTTGTAGCTTGGAGTTTTTGGAGCTTGTATGTTGGCTTTGAGCTTTGCTTTGTCAAGATAGATTGTTGATCTCATAATTCATGGAGTAGAAGTGTGTGGGAAGCAAGGAACTGTTGGAAGGAACCTGCCAACATCAAGGCATCTGGTTGTATCTTTCTTCCATATTATTTAATACAGTGATATATTTCTTTCCCATAAAATTGGTCTTATTTTATTGTATGACTCTTTGATCACATACATAGGTTTTGTTGAGTATACACTATTGCTTTCACTTCATTGTCTTGTGTCTTTTTACAGGTTCAACATCCCATAAGCCTTGGAATGGAGCGAGGATGACACTAGTGAGGACAAATGACATTTAAAAGGCATGTCATTTATCTCTTGTTAGTTAGTATGATTGATAATTAAATCTTAGGGAAAGTTTTATATTATGTCTTGTTTTGTTCTAGTTTCAGGGTGAAACTAGGGAGATCTGTTTTTGTCCGCACTTACCGATTTGTCCGATAACAATGGGATTTAAGGATATTGACTTATGTAAAGTGAAATTAATGAGGGGATATGTGTCTATATAATAATCCTTAAATCATATGAATTTCATTAATTCCATCCAACATATAAGTCATTGTATATAACATGTCCATCATTCTTAATAATCAATCATATGAACATTCTATTATGTGTAAGATTTTAATATCCATGCTCATCCAAAACATAGTCATAAATAATCGTAAAAATTCTAGGTAAACCTTCATCCATTTATTATTGGGTTCGTGTTATTTTATGCTCAAACTTGGAACCATAATTAAAAAGTAGAACCATAGAATAATGCCCAATATAAAAATGAAGTTCAATATGTTGTGAGTTTCGATTCATAAATATAGCCATAACCCATTCTCATTGAATTCTAGTAAATTACTCAATACTTCCAAACAATAATATGATGACCAATCAACATACCATACCAAATAATGAGTGCATATGAAACTTTGACCAAATTTGGGTGAAAATCCAAAAATTTTGTCAACCCAATACCATAATGGGTTGAGGAAGTGATGTAAGGAAGAGCAATTTTTCAACTGGGAAATATAACATACTTTTGAATCTGAGAGACCCAAGTTTGGGCCGATGGGTTTACAGTCACATAGACGGGTTCATAACCCATTTTCCTTTAAAACTATCATATCTAGGCTTGACATGAACAAACTCAACCTGACTATAAAAACCATTTATAAACTTCTCCTCTCAACTCAAATCAAAGTGAAAAATATGTCAACTAGGATCATGCATATGAAATCCAACATTTCACAAATACAGACAACTTAAGTTGGAAGAAAGAGGCACATAAGAATAATAGCTTGAATGGAAGAGCCATACATTGCATGTAACTCAATGGACCCGAGTTCGAGTCTATGAGCCTTAACACAAAGTTAGGTTTTGAATGTGTGACCTTTAAATCAATTAAATCCAACAGTGACACAAATTACTACTCACTAAGAAAGAGTTAGTTTTAAGTAATGTCACAATCATTTTATAAAGCTCAGAACCAATAAAATAATTTGAATTTGACTCAGATTGAAACAAAACACTGTCAACCCAATCCAACAACTCTTATTTGAAAACAAATCATAACAACAACTCAGATGTAACCCAACATAAATACAAGTTTTGAGTTTTTTCACTACATGCACAAGATGGGTTTGAATCAACAAGTACCATGAAAGAATTTTACCTAGTAATGTAAAGAATAGAGGCATGGGCATATTAAAAATTTGAACATAATGAAACCCATTATCTTTTGTTTATAACTTGAAGTGGGTGTGTCCCATTTAGCTCAAAATCACTACAGAATGTACAAAATGTCACAAAAGGTCGAGCTCAAATCCACTTACAACACATATAAACCAAAACTCAATCAAATCTTTTTCCTTTTCTAAATTGTCATGGAAAGTGAAAATATGGAGCATGCAAGACATAACCCAACCAAATTTCGAAAAATAATCATTTCTTTGTTTATTTTCTTCAAGAAGTGACAGAGAAGGGAGAGAGGAAACATTCATGCACACAACAATACTATCCAAAGCCAAACTTCACCAATCTTAAGACAAATATGTTGTAGAATATGTAAAATAGACTATGCACTCATACCTTGACCAAAGATGCTTGTATACCAATGTTAGATATCATTGTTACAATGTCCAAATGGGTTCGCTCCTCAAACCAGTAGAGCTCTTCCTTCACTATCCAATCAATGCAAATGAAACATCCCTATAGACATTGAAAGGTGATAAACGACATGTTGAATTTGCATTAAAACCCACGTCCAATCTCATAAATGCATGGGCAACTCATTGAGGTCTGTATCCGATATGGATCATAATATAACTTTGAAAATGATTTGAAAACCTGATAAATGAGCCAACACAAACATCAAGTGTTTGATACCATAGTTTGGGGTTTATACCATTCGTTGTATGCCAACCCAAAATCATGTCATTGAAATGTATAACATGTTGTAAGGTCACATGATAAACCATATAAAACCTCCTTTAAAATTGAGTAACAAAACCATTATGCTTTACAAACAATGTAACTCATATAGAATTGGATGCATATAAACTATGATATATGCGATAGTCATATGATGTATCCAGTGGGTTTTAAACCATATCAAACACATATATACCCAAACTCTTTTCAAAATCAAACCATATACATAGCATGACATATGGCATAATCACTATTAGTGCCAATCAATTGTCATCGAGTTTAATAATCTAATTTGCATACTCTCAATATGGGGTGATCATTTGCACATATTCCACAGTTATAAATCGATTTTTACATAAGCTTCGAAAAATTATTACAGAGATCATTTTTAATTCTATCATGGTGCCGAAACTTTATCATCTTCATGCAAGTTAAAAAAAAATCATCGATCATTTGCATAAAGGAACATCGGACCTTTACTCTCAAACACCATAGTTGAAGGATGTATCATTTCAAACAGTATGTCATGCTGAGGAAAATATTAAAGTACATTTTTTTTTTCATTTTCTCCTTGGGGACCCCACCTATTAGTAAGATTGAGTTTCTAATATTTTATTGTTAAGATGGTATCTAGTTTCAGATTGGAAGAAAAGCAGGATGATGCTACAAGGTTTCAAAGGTATGCACTTGTATATGCTATCTAAGTTATATAATCTATAAAAACATGAGCGTGTTTGTAGGGAAAGTACTAGAGATCTTGTCCAAGCTGTAATCTTGGATTCAGTGCCTTCAGAAGAACAAGCGCACCCTCCATAGCATTTGAGGCTTTAGGTTCCAGGTTTGATTAAATTGTTCAACTTCAAATTTGTGTATATCAAGGGTGATAATTGCTACATTACAATTTGTGAAAGGAATCTTTGAAAGATTCTATTATTTCTAGGTGCAATGAATACTCGGCTGCATATGAATACTATTAGTATAGATGCTTATTGTACTTATTCACAAGTTGAACTAACATCTCCTCTAGATAGATATTTCTTTTTTTCTCTTGTTGTTCTTATTCCAGGTAAGTATCCTTGTGAAATATGTTTGATGAACAATTCTTGCAGAAGATGTCATAAAAGAAGTTTATAAGGATGACACAACTTCCATATGGGTAACAACCAAAACATATAGAAACAAACTTAAAGAGACTTAGAGGATTCCGAATCTAAGGAAGTCAAGAATCAAAAGGAAAGCAAAATAGGTTTGTGACACTTTGTAGAAAGAAAAGAGAGACGCAACAGAAAAAAGCACAAACTCTCTCAGATGGAGGGAGATGATCATAGAATTCTAAAATAAGAGCATGCATATTTCTCATTCATGCATGACGCTGGGATTAGGAGGGATCTAATCCCCAAAAGTATGATCCATTAAATAATAATTCGTAAATACTATGAAGTATCTATCCATGTTCTTTATTCGAAGTAGCAGTCATGATAAGCAACACGTGTTAAGCTTGACTCTAGAAGAAGTATTCTTTGAAAAGAAGACTTGAATATCCTTGGTTTTCCATCTATATTTATGTTCCTATGGCGGAAGGAAAAAGTTGGAGCCTTCAAGAAATAAGGGAATTCAATCCATAGAAGATTCCATGGAATCCAACATTGAAGAGAAACATGAGGAAGAACATGAAGATTCCAAGAAAGAAAGAAAAGTTAGAACAACAAATTGAACCAGTTTGAACCCACAAGAAGCAATTAAGCAGAAGGAATGGAAGGAAGTTGTGATGAAGAACAACATATGTGAGAAATTGTGAAAAATAATTAAGCATTAATAGATACAAGACGAGACTCAAGGCTAGAGGGTTCTCCTAGTAGGAGGGAGAAGACTATGATGACAACTTGTTCTAGAAACCAGATATACCTCTACCTGAGCCATTATATCTCTTGCAGTATCCATGGGTTGGATTTTACACCAGATGAATGTAAAGACCGTTCTTCTCAATAGAGTAATTGGAGAAGAAGTGTATGTAGAGAAACCTCAAGGTTTTGAGGTATACCAGAAAGAGACCCTTGTATGCAGATGGAAGAAGACCTTGTATGGATTCAAGAAAACTTGGTGCAATGCCTCTCATGTACAACATAAGCGTGGTGAAAACTTCCTATGACAGAGGAAGTATATTGAAATGGTTCTTCAAGAAGTCTAGGATGATGGATTGTAGATCCATGGAAAAAATCCCATGATGACAGATTTGAAGAAGTTGAGAGACTCTAATCCAGTAGACTTGTATCTGTATCGACAATTGATTGGCTCGTTAATGTATTTGGAGAATACTCAACCGAAAATTTGTTTTGTGGGACATTTAATTTATGATATACAACTACATGGATTTATTGATTCAGATTGGGCAGGGAGTGCAAATGATAGAAGAAGTGCTACTTGGATATGTTTCAGTTTGATATTTTCCATGATGTCATGGGCTAGCAAGAAACAAAAGTATGTTCCACTCAACACTGTAGAAGCAAAGTATATTGCATCTTGTGATGCTTGTACAAAAGAAATGTGGCTCTGTAAGTTGGTTTTTGGACTATCTAATCAGTAGTTGGATATGACCATGTTATATTGTGATGATCAAAGCTGTGTGAATCTTTTAGAGAACCCGGTGTTCCTTGACGAGTTGAAGCACATCGAGATCAAACATTGTTTTCTCTATGATAAAGTCTAGAGGTGAGAAGTGGTTCTCCAGTATATCTCCACAGATGAGTAGATAAAAGATATTTTGGTAAATCCTTTATCCAAGATGAAAAGTTTGTGTACTTAAGGGACAAGCTGGGGCTCGTGGAGATGACTTCCTTATTGAAAAAGGAAGTGATTAATCACAGGTTGGGAGGGAGCACTAATATGTTATTGATTTATGGACAATCATTTTCTAGTTCGGAAAATGGTCCAGGTTGGGCAGTTCCTTTCCAGTTC
>ML788332.1:236889-292750 GCA_009831015.1 Picea engelmannii | reverse complement strand
ACTATGAATTTTTCAAAATCCCAAGGATACATTGTAAAGTATTTATGGTAAAAAATTAGTGTTTTGGATCATTTTATTTTCCGAGATACAAGCTATGGAAATTAGGGTTATTTGACTAGTCCTAAAACTAGTATCAAACAAGTGTTGTTGGTAGAAGTGTCGTATTTGAAGTTTTGAAAGTCCAAATTAAGTGACACCGATTTCTTTGTAAAGAAGATAGACAATAGTATTTTAGGTAAAAAAATTAGAAATAGATATGAAATATTGGACACGTGGAATTCTGTACAAGGTCATTCTCCAGAAAGGACCAAAAAACAACAATTTTGGTATAGTTGCCCTAAATTTCACTTAGCACATCAATTTTTTTTCATGCCTATGGCATTACAACGAAGAAACATCATAGTACCACAAAAAAAAAAAAACATACTTAGAAGGTATTGATGGGACGAATGGAAAGTCCTCACTCAATCATTTTTTAATCTCACTAGGCTAAGGTGAGATAGGCGGGAATGTTACCCTGGGATTATAGCTTGTTCGAAATTATCAATCAACCATTAAGAAATATTTTCTTGGTCCTGATGCTATTATCAAGTTGTATGATTTTGCTAAAAAAAATTAAAAAATTCTTATGTATGAATTTTTATAAAATTAAAACGAAAAAACTAAAGAATACATACAATTTGAAAAATAATAACAACCAAATGCCTCTTTTCAAACCCCAGCGAGGGTATGGATGAAAAAAAGAGTTATAAGTCGAGGATGGAATTTTAACAATCATACAAAGACAACTGATGTTTGGAAAAAAAAAGAAAAAGACCAAGACTGAAAAGTATTGGATCAACCAAGCCACAAGCTCATCAAGTCTTGACTTTGCAAAATACTCTTAATCAAAACAAAAAAAATAATTCGGGAATTCTTATGAAACTAAACAAACTGCCAAGATAAATGAATGATCTTCTGAAACATGTCAAAATTCTATTCTTTTTGGTCCTTTATTCTTTGACACCTTTAGAATGATCATGTTGTAAACAAGATGATTTATCTCTTATAAAACAAAGAAAATGAAAGAATGAATATAAACAATCTCACTTGAAACAAGAGAAAACCTTATCAGAAGCATTTCTCTCTAATTCCTCATGTTTTCCTTGTCCTTCTTTTCTTCCTTTTATCCTCTAAAAGGTATTTCTTCAAGTAGTTGAACTATTTTTAGTTACTAAAGTTAAATAAATTTAGTTAATAGATAGCAAAAAATATTTTATATGATAAGGATAATCAATAAATAGTGTAATAACTAAATATGTGGGTCCCCTTGTTGTATACATATTTTTGTTTCAATAATCATTTGTAAATTTTCCTTTTTGCTCCACAATATCATCAAATATAAAAATCAACATCAGAAAATATACCATAACATGCATCAAACATCATGACATATGCCACTTGTAACTTCCAAAATATAATATGATATTTTAAGTCTCAAAATTAAATATCAAAATTTTGTCATTTGTCTAAAAGAAAAAGTGCCATTGTCAAATATCCATTAAGAAAAAAATAAAATAACTAGGGGAATTTCTAAGGAATTATTCCCTTTCCTTGATGAAGTCTTCATACCGAGACTTCTTCTCTTCCAACTGTGCTAATTTTGGATGCATATCCCTTATGTTTCTCTTATCACTGCGTATTGATTTTATCTTGGAGTGAACAGAGGAAGAAGATTTGTCCATGCTCGAAGAGTTGATTGGTTTCTTTCCTTTGTCTATCTGATAGTTATGAAGGGGAGTTTTATGATATTTAGGTGGCGAAGGTGGAGTATTCATAGATGTATTTGTAGCAACAATATGACTGGTAAGGTTGGGTGAACAAGAGAAGGAGGAAAAGATGGATTTGTGGCAACAATATGAACTGGATGAGGAGGGGGGTCAATGGGCCATTGATTGGCACCATAGGATGGATTAACAAGAATGCTACCCCATCCATCATTATGTGGTTGCACAGGGGACTCGATAACATTGGAAATACCAGGGTGAGGCTACAATATGACATTAGGAGGTACTTGGGGTTGAGACAAGGGATGTTGTCAACCAAGATTTAAATTCCTAGTTTGAATCAGCTACTAAAATTCATCAAAATCAACATCAAAATGTATAGATAATCTTAAATTTTTATGCCCCCCAGGTTTCCAAAATGTGTTAGGAAATCTCCGTCTTCTTCCTATGTTTCTTCCTCTACCGAAAAAGCTCATATATATCCATCATAGTCAAATTAGTACATGAAATATAAGACACGATAAAATTAAACATCTAATACAGTTTGTCATCATGATTAATTTGGGTCTGAGATAACACAACCATGCAACACAAAAAGGGAAATGAAAGGGAAAAGTGAAAACATGGACATAAGTGAAACTCGTATTTATCCATCCAACATCATTTAATATATGAAATCCATACATATATACCACCACTTTCAATATATGTACAAAAAATCACAAGGATATTATCAAAACTTCAACTTTAAACCATGTATGCAAGTATCTTTATGAAAACAATTAGTCCAAAAAACATTATGAGTCATTTTCAATCATTTGTGCATGTTGTAATGTAGTTCTTCTTTCAATTAATCATGTTGTCTATACATTCAAATCACATCTATTTCATATGCCTTTTATCTTTAATTATATATACAATGCAAGACTTTAAAAATGATTTAAATGAATGGGTGCTACACATTATTTTCTTCACCCCTATGACCGTTAATGATGTAAACCTATCCCTTGTCTTTATAAGGATTAATGGCCTTAATCCTTGAAGAATAATGAAGATACTTTTTCCCAGAGAAATGAAATTATACTTTTCCTTTGTAAAAACCTTATAAAGAGGGATCATCGCACTTTGTTCAGTGTTTAGGGTGCGAGGATCTAGGATCTTCATAGGCTTCACCATAATGTCTTGCGACATCATCGCACTCTGCTCAGTATTAAGGGTGAGACGATTTTCTGTACGAAGGAAAAAGAGAATCTTCTCGATCCTTCTAGAAGGGAAGCTTCGAGGGTGAGTTGGCATCCGATTAGTTTGGATCTGAGTCACATCCATGATATCATGGGATCATCCTAACCTCCTCACCCTATCCTTTTCAGCTTATAAAAGGAGAGGAGTTCTCATTAGGAAAGTTAGCTTGATTGGGTTTGAGTAATTTTTGTAGCTTGGAGTTTTTGGAGCTTGTATGTTGGCTTTGAGCTTTGCTTTGTCAAGATAGATTGTTGATCTCATAATTCATGGAGTAGAAGTGTGTGGGAAGCAAGGAACTGTTGGAAGGAACCTGCCAACATCAAGGCATCTGGTTGTATCTTTCTTCCATATTATTTAATACAGTGATATATTTCTTTCCCATAAAATTGGTCTTATTTTATTGTATGACTCTTTGATCACATACATAGGTTTTGTTGAGTATACACTATTGCTTTCACTTCATTGTCTTGTGTCTTTTTACAGGTTCAACATCCCATAAGCCTTGGAATGGAGCGAGGATGACACTAGTGAGGACAAATGACATTTAAAAGGCATGTCATTTATCTCTTGTTAGTTAGTATGATTGATAATTAAATCTTAGGGAAAGTTTTATATTATGTCTTGTTTTGTTCTAGTTTCAGGGTGAAACTAGGGAGATCTGTTTTTGTCCGCACTTACCGATTTGTCCGATAACAATGGGATTTAAGGATATTGACTTATGTAAAGTGAAATTAATGAGGGGATATGTGTCTATATAATAATCCTTAAATCATATGAATTTCATTAATTCCATCCAACATATAAGTCATTGTATATAACATGTCCATCATTCTTAATAATCAATCATATGAACATTCTATTATGTGTAAGATTTTAATATCCATGCTCATCCAAAACATAGTCATAAATAATCGTAAAAATTCTAGGTAAACCTTCATCCATTTATTATTGGGTTCGTGTTATTTTATGCTCAAACTTGGAACCATAATTAAAAAGTAGAACCATAGAATAATGCCCAATATAAAAATGAAGTTCAATATGTTGTGAGTTTCGATTCATAAATATAGCCATAACCCATTCTCATTGAATTCTAGTAAATTACTCAATACTTCCAAACAATAATATGATGACCAATCAACATACCATACCAAATAATGAGTGCATATGAAACTTTGACCAAATTTGGGTGAAAATCCAAAAATTTTGTCAACCCAATACCATAATGGGTTGAGGAAGTGATGTAAGGAAGAGCAATTTTTCAACTGGGAAATATAACATACTTTTGAATCTGAGAGACCCAAGTTTGGGCCGATGGGTTTACAGTCACATAGACGGGTTCATAACCCATTTTCCTTTAAAACTATCATATCTAGGCTTGACATGAACAAACTCAACCTGACTATAAAAACCATTTATAAACTTCTCCTCTCAACTCAAATCAAAGTGAAAAATATGTCAACTAGGATCATGCATATGAAATCCAACATTTCACAAATACAGACAACTTAAGTTGGAAGAAAGAGGCACATAAGAATAATAGCTTGAATGGAAGAGCCATACATTGCATGTAACTCAATGGACCCGAGTTCGAGTCTATGAGCCTTAACACAAAGTTAGGTTTTGAATGTGTGACCTTTAAATCAATTAAATCCAACAGTGACACAAATTACTACTCACTAAGAAAGAGTTAGTTTTAAGTAATGTCACAATCATTTTATAAAGCTCAGAACCAATAAAATAATTTGAATTTGACTCAGATTGAAACAAAACACTGTCAACCCAATCCAACAACTCTTATTTGAAAACAAATCATAACAACAACTCAGATGTAACCCAACATAAATACAAGTTTTGAGTTTTTTCACTACATGCACAAGATGGGTTTGAATCAACAAGTACCATGAAAGAATTTTACCTAGTAATGTAAAGAATAGAGGCATGGGCATATTAAAAATTTGAACATAATGAAACCCATTATCTTTTGTTTATAACTTGAAGTGGGTGTGTCCCATTTAGCTCAAAATCACTACAGAATGTACAAAATGTCACAAAAGGTCGAGCTCAAATCCACTTACAACACATATAAACCAAAACTCAATCAAATCTTTTTCCTTTTCTAAATTGTCATGGAAAGTGAAAATATGGAGCATGCAAGACATAACCCAACCAAATTTCGAAAAATAATCATTTCTTTGTTTATTTTCTTCAAGAAGTGACAGAGAAGGGAGAGAGGAAACATTCATGCACACAACAATACTATCCAAAGCCAAACTTCACCAATCTTAAGACAAATATGTTGTAGAATATGTAAAATAGACTATGCACTCATACCTTGACCAAAGATGCTTGTATACCAATGTTAGATATCATTGTTACAATGTCCAAATGGGTTCGCTCCTCAAACCAGTAGAGCTCTTCCTTCACTATCCAATCAATGCAAATGAAACATCCCTATAGACATTGAAAGGTGATAAACGACATGTTGAATTTGCATTAAAACCCACGTCCAATCTCATAAATGCATGGGCAACTCATTGAGGTCTGTATCCGATATGGATCATAATATAACTTTGAAAATGATTTGAAAACCTGATAAATGAGCCAACACAAACATCAAGTGTTTGATACCATAGTTTGGGGTTTATACCATTCGTTGTATGCCAACCCAAAATCATGTCATTGAAATGTATAACATGTTGTAAGGTCACATGATAAACCATATAAAACCTCCTTTAAAATTGAGTAACAAAACCATTATGCTTTACAAACAATGTAACTCATATAGAATTGGATGCATATAAACTATGATATATGCGATAGTCATATGATGTATCCAGTGGGTTTTAAACCATATCAAACACATATATACCCAAACTCTTTTCAAAATCAAACCATATACATAGCATGACATATGGCATAATCACTATTAGTGCCAATCAATTGTCATCGAGTTTAATAATCTAATTTGCATACTCTCAATATGGGGTGATCATTTGCACATATTCCACAGTTATAAATCGATTTTTACATAAGCTTCGAAAAATTATTACAGAGATCATTTTTAATTCTATCATGGTGCCGAAACTTTATCATCTTCATGCAAGTTAAAAAAAAATCATCGATCATTTGCATAAAGGAACATCGGACCTTTACTCTCAAACACCATAGTTGAAGGATGTATCATTTCAAACAGTATGTCATGCTGAGGAAAATATTAAAGTACATTTTTTTTTTCATTTTCTCCTTGGGGACCCCACCTATTAGTAAGATTGAGTTTCTAATATTTTATTGTTAAGATGGTATCTAGTTTCAGATTGGAAGAAAAGCAGGATGATGCTACAAGGTTTCAAAGGTATGCACTTGTATATGCTATCTAAGTTATATAATCTATAAAAACATGAGCGTGTTTGTAGGGAAAGTACTAGAGATCTTGTCCAAGCTGTAATCTTGGATTCAGTGCCTTCAGAAGAACAAGCGCACCCTCCATAGCATTTGAGGCTTTAGGTTCCAGGTTTGATTAAATTGTTCAACTTCAAATTTGTGTATATCAAGGGTGATAATTGCTACATTACAATTTGTGAAAGGAATCTTTGAAAGATTCTATTATTTCTAGGTGCAATGAATACTCGGCTGCATATGAATACTATTAGTATAGATGCTTATTGTACTTATTCACAAGTTGAACTAACATCTCCTCTAGATAGATATTTCTTTTTTTCTCTTGTTGTTCTTATTCCAGGTAAGTATCCTTGTGAAATATGTTTGATGAACAATTCTTGCAGAAGATGTCATAAAAGAAGTTTATAAGGATGACACAACTTCCATATGGGTAACAACCAAAACATATAGAAACAAACTTAAAGAGACTTAGAGGATTCCGAATCTAAGGAAGTCAAGAATCAAAAGGAAAGCAAAATAGGTTTGTGACACTTTGTAGAAAGAAAAGAGAGACGCAACAGAAAAAAGCACAAACTCTCTCAGATGGAGGGAGATGATCATAGAATTCTAAAATAAGAGCATGCATATTTCTCATTCATGCATGACGCTGGGATTAGGAGGGATCTAATCCCCAAAAGTATGATCCATTAAATAATAATTCGTAAATACTATGAAGTATCTATCCATGTTCTTTATTCGAAGTAGCAGTCATGATAAGCAACACGTGTTAAGCTTGACTCTAGAAGAAGTATTCTTTGAAAAGAAGACTTGAATATCCTTGGTTTTCCATCTATATTTATGTTCCTATGGCGGAAGGAAAAAGTTGGAGCCTTCAAGAAATAAGGGAATTCAATCCATAGAAGATTCCATGGAATCCAACATTGAAGAGAAACATGAGGAAGAACATGAAGATTCCAAGAAAGAAAGAAAAGTTAGAACAACAAATTGAACCAGTTTGAACCCACAAGAAGCAATTAAGCAGAAGGAATGGAAGGAAGTTGTGATGAAGAACAACATATGTGAGAAATTGTGAAAAATAATTAAGCATTAATAGATACAAGACGAGACTCAAGGCTAGAGGGTTCTCCTAGTAGGAGGGAGAAGACTATGATGACAACTTGTTCTAGAAACCAGATATACCTCTACCTGAGCCATTATATCTCTTGCAGTATCCATGGGTTGGATTTTACACCAGATGAATGTAAAGACCGTTCTTCTCAATAGAGTAATTGGAGAAGAAGTGTATGTAGAGAAACCTCAAGGTTTTGAGGTATACCAGAAAGAGACCCTTGTATGCAGATGGAAGAAGACCTTGTATGGATTCAAGAAAACTTGGTGCAATGCCTCTCATGTACAACATAAGCGTGGTGAAAACTTCCTATGACAGAGGAAGTATATTGAAATGGTTCTTCAAGAAGTCTAGGATGATGGATTGTAGATCCATGGAAAAAATCCCATGATGACAGATTTGAAGAAGTTGAGAGACTCTAATCCAGTAGACTTGTATCTGTATCGACAATTGATTGGCTCGTTAATGTATTTGGAGAATACTCAACCGAAAATTTGTTTTGTGGGACATTTAATTTATGATATACAACTACATGGATTTATTGATTCAGATTGGGCAGGGAGTGCAAATGATAGAAGAAGTGCTACTTGGATATGTTTCAGTTTGATATTTTCCATGATGTCATGGGCTAGCAAGAAACAAAAGTATGTTCCACTCAACACTGTAGAAGCAAAGTATATTGCATCTTGTGATGCTTGTACAAAAGAAATGTGGCTCTGTAAGTTGGTTTTTGGACTATCTAATCAGTAGTTGGATATGACCATGTTATATTGTGATGATCAAAGCTGTGTGAATCTTTTAGAGAACCCGGTGTTCCTTGACGAGTTGAAGCACATCGAGATCAAACATTGTTTTCTCTATGATAAAGTCTAGAGGTGAGAAGTGGTTCTCCAGTATATCTCCACAGATGAGTAGATAAAAGATATTTTGGTAAATCCTTTATCCAAGATGAAAAGTTTGTGTACTTAAGGGACAAGCTGGGGCTCGTGGAGATGACTTCCTTATTGAAAAAGGAAGTGATTAATCACAGGTTGGGAGGGAGCACTAATATGTTATTGATTTATGGACAATCATTTTCTAGTTCGGAAAATGGTCCAGGTTGGGCAGTTCCTTTCCAGTTCGGAAAGTGGTTTGAGATTTCTGACGGAAAATCATTTTCCAGTTCGGAAAATGTTCTATATCGAACAATCATTTTTGTAATGAAAATGGTTTAATAGATTTTTGATGTACCATAGACAATGATTCCCCTTGTGGCCAGTGTGGGGGAATGGTCTAGGATAATCATTCTTCTTGGAAGTCACTATGAGTAGTGGTCACGTAGAATGGTTTGCCTCACCGGACAATCATTCTTTTTAAGTTCACAATTGTGAGCAGTTTCAAAGAATGGTCTTTTTTGGAGGTTGGTGTAGGATAGTCATTTACATAGGAAATGGTCTAGACAATCATTCCCTAGGGAAGACTCATTATCTCTAGGTTTCACTATGATTAGTGCTGGAGGAATGGCCTAGTTAGGTGAATGTTCCAGGTTCAACAATCAAAGATAAACATTCCCTAGGGTAGAATCATTCTCTCCAGGTTGCACTATGATTAGTGCCAGACGAATGGCCCAGTTAGGTGAATGGTCCAAGCTCATAAATCAGGGACAATTATTCTTCTATGCTTGGGAAGAATCGTCCAGATAGCCTATGGTTGATGTTTTACTTTCTGAGGGAAAATTCTCTTCCAGATCTCACAAATGTGAGTGGAAGAATGGCCCAGATGACTTAATTTGTATCATGATATTGCTTATGCATGTTGATATCAGATGATATGTTTATTTTATAGAGTGTATGTCTCTGGACAATAGTTGCATGCTACTATGATGGATGTGTTCCACTGGTTGTGACTATGTGTCACTGGTTAGTAGTCGTGTGCTACTAGGAGTGGTTGTGTACCACTGGATAGTAGTTGTGTACTACTATGGATAGACACAATTGTGTTCTATTGGATGACATTTTTATGAGTGCCATGAAGACTGCTACTAGTGTCGGAGTTGATTTCTAGCTAGATGGATAGTTAGTTTGCTGGTGGAAAAACATTCTCAAGGCGAAGAATGGTCCAGACAAAAGAGATTGCTAGTGGACAAGCATTCTCTCTATGGAGAATGGTCTAGGTTGACAGTTTTTTGATGTATCATGGACTATTATTTTCCTAAGGCACAGATTGTGGCCTGATCAGGAAAATGGTTCAGGACCGATATTTTCTGAGGCATATAGGTAGATATGGATCTCTATGGTACATATGACCTAATTAGAAAATAGTCCGAGACTGACATTCCTGTAGGAATGGTCTCTGTAGCCCATGGCGTGGCTTTCAACATATTTTGGGACAATCATTATTCTAGTACATATGTATAGATTAGAAGAATGGTCCTTGTATCACTCTGTGGAGTGAGTGAATTAATCAGCACCATGCCCAATTACTTAGGTAGAGTATGCCTTAGAGATATGATGTAGTTGATACTATCATATGATATTGGTAGCGATGATGTTTCTCATGAGTTGATCTACGTGATCATGAGATAGCATGTGTGGTTATGGTGATGTTGTCAATTAAATGGTTTTTTTGTGCTCAATGCCATTTCCTTTAATACCTCCCTAGTTAGGAGGGAGTGTTGATATTATGGTAGTTGCGATATGTATTAAACTCCACGTGTAAACTTTGACAAGACTAGAATATTTTGGGAAGCAAGAGAAACCTTAAAACGTTGGATAATAACCCTAGAAGACAGGTTGGCTCAAGATAATATTTAATATTGAGTTATTAGACTCTTAAATAATAAGTCATCCTAGACATATGATAAAGATCACTATAAATAAGAGGGCACTATAGCTCATTTGTCACTTTTACTCTCACAACTGCGTAATACTAGTGGTGCAAAATTTTGGAGAGGGAGTGCATTTGCAACTGTTGCAACTAGGATTTTGGATTTTGGTTGGACTTTCTCTTGGTTATGGTTTGGAATTTATTCTTGGTCTTTGGTTATTCTTTCTTGGTGCACTGCCCTTGGAGAAAGGTGCGCTACCTTGGTTGGTTATTGGTTTGCTTCTAGAATTATTCTGTCTGTCAAGGTTAAGGTCCTCGGGGGTGGCCTTTGTGCCTATGGTTGGGTGAAAATATTTCCATATTGTCTATGGAAAAAGGAGAACATCTCTTTACTTCTAATAAAAAGGAGGCAATAAAAGAAATTCCTGAAATTTGAAATCCATCGAATACTCTATGTAAGCATTGTCTATAGGGAAAACATACCAAGACCAAGTTCAAATCAAAGGAGTACTCTATGACAAAACCATTGGAGATTGTGCATACTGATCTATGTGGACTGAAGAGAACAAATAGATTAAATGGTGAACAATACCTCATGTTATTAATTGATGACTACACAAGAGTGAATGCAATTTTCTTTCTCAAGAAGAAGTCAGAAGCACTCAAAAACATCAATATATACAAAGAGATGGTTGAAACAAAGACAAACTTGAAAATCAAATGTTTGAGATCATACAATGGTGGAGAATTTACATCGAAGGAATTCATGGGATTTTGTAGCAAACATGGAATCAAAAGGTAGTTCCCAGCAGCCAAGATACCCAACAAATTGGAGTGGCTGAAAGAAAGAACATAACAATAGTGGAAATGGCAAGAACCATGTTGAAATATTCCAACTTGGGTGACATATTTTGGGCGTAGGCAGTACATACAATGGTTCATATCCTAAACAAAGGAATGCTTATAAGTAACAATGATAATACTCCCTATGAGATATGGAAAGGAAGACCAGAAAATGTGAATCATTTTAGAGTATTTGTAAGAAAGTGCTATATCAAAAGAGAAGACGACATGATTGGAAAATTTGACTCCCAAATTGACAAAGAAATATTTGTCAAGTACTCAAGAAAGAGAAAGGCATACAAATGTTTCAATCTAAGAATCAACAAAATAGTGGAAATAATCAATGGACATATTGACGAGACAAATGTATGAAAGGACAAAGAAGAAAGCAAAGAAACAATAAAGAAGGAAGGAGAAGAGGATTTGAAAGAAGAAGTAGAAGAAATAGAAGCATAAGAAGAAGAAGAGTAGCTAGAAGCAGAGAAAGAGGAAGATGAATGGATTTTTTTTTAGATATCTCCCAAAACTACTAGCCGATGAACGCAGAAAAATCATCCACTAGAGAAGATCATTGAGAATAAAGATGGAGGAGTTGAAACCTAAAGAAAATTATGCTCACCAGAACAAAGGAATATAGCACTGTTGTCCACAGTCAAACCTATCTGTTTTGAAGAAGCCAACACTGATGAACACTAGATCAAGGATATGGAAGAAGAACTGAATCAGATAGAGAAGAATGAAACATAAGAACTTGTTCCAAGCACTAAGAATAAGAACATGATTGACACAAAATGGGTATTCATAAAAACGCTAAACGAGGATGGACAAGTAACCCGAAAAAAAATCAAGGTTAGCATGCAAGGGATATTCTTAGGTTGAAGGAATATATTTCTAATAAAATCGAAGTATATCATATGGATGTAAAATCATCCTTCCTAAACAAAGAAAAACAAGAAGAAGTCTACATCGAACAACCAAAAGGATTTCTACGGTTAGAAAATGAAGATTATGTTTGTAGATTGAAGAAGTAACTATATGTCCTCAAACAATCCCTCAAAGAATAGTATTCAAGATTGGACATGTATCTACAAAAACAAGGGTTAAGGAAAGCCTATGCAGACAACAATCTCTACATAAAGGTAAATCAAGATGATTTATTGATAATTGAAGTTTATGTTGATGACATTATTTTTGGAAGTGATGATGACAAGCTGAGTCAAACATTTTCTAAAGACATGCATAATGAATTCGAAATGTCATTACTTGGTGAGTTTTCTTTCAATTTAGGACTCCGCATATGTCAGCAAGATAAAGGTATTTTCATCTCCCAGACCAAGTATATCAAAGAAATGATAAAAAAGTTTGGAATGTGTTTTGACAGCCACTACAACCCTCCATTTTCTGTCTTTTAACTTGCATAACCCCTGGAAAATGGAGCCCCTTATATTTTGATCCTAAGAGAAATTCTTTTGGGTTTCTCTCTCTAAATTAAGATCCTTAGAAGAATAATGTTTCCCTTCATAAATCATTTTTGAATGAAAGAATTTGAAGACTTGGTTTTTAAATCCAAACAATTGGAATCGACCAAGTTAATAAGAACTCCTCTGATAAGAATCAAAGGAGTTACTTCAAACTCCTTCGATTCATATCATTAGAGTTCTTTCCTTCCTCATCGATATCACTTGTTATTGCTTAAGTTAAAAACTCATCCAATACAGTCCCCGAGGTGTAGGACAGTCGGTGACGGAGTGTGTTGTTAAGCCACTCCGTGTTGTTAAAGTCACCGGTTCGAAACCTGCGGGGACAAAAAATCCAACCATGTTAAGGGTTGGTGTGGCTCAGGTCGGGTGCGATCCCTGGGTGATTTTGATGGCTTAGATGCCCCTGAGTCGCGGTTTCTCAAGCCACAGGTTAATCGTGTAGCCAATAGGTCCCGTACAAATTAACAAAAAAAAAAAAAACTCATCCGATACGAATCAAAGGAGTTAGTTCTAACTCCTTTGATTCATATTGGAGGAGTTTCTCCCATTGGCTCTGTTATTATCGTAGAACTTGTTTTCAGACTCTCCGACCTCAACTTCCCAACCTACCCATATTTAATGCTGAAATGGCCAATAATCTATATAAACAGAGCATAACCAAGTTTATTTTTATCTTTCCGAAGAGAATGAGTGAGAAAGGTTCTAAAACATCGAGCGCACAATTCCATTTTGTTTGAGCTCGTGAATTAACCACACCCTCCATGTGGCGTTAGGATTCAGGTAAGGGCATCTTTCCTGTTCCTATTTTTTAAGGTTAGGGTTAGGGCTTCTTTCAAATTCCTACCTATGATTTTTTTTTCCTTTCTTCCTCGCATCAATTCGTCAGTTCTCCCCGCTACCATGTCTTTGGTTAGCTTTGCAATCAACATATGTAAACACACTTTTCACCCTCTTACCGTTACCACGACATTCCTTGCTCGAAAACACTGTTATAGACGACGCTAATAGAAACCATGAAAGCACTTTGACCTCAGAATGAAGATCTCATTTGATGCCCTAAGTATTGCATAAGTCTTGCTAATCAATGCATTTTTCGATGAGAAGAGGTCTTGGTAATCCTCCTGATGAGATCGAAAGAGTTCAAAGAAACTCCTCCAACTCTACACTCATTCCCAAAGAGATCATGCTTAGCTCTTTCTCTTGAAACCCTTAGAGTTCTTGATATCATAATAATTCTTACTAACTCCTACAAACACATCAGAGGAGTTATTACTAACTCCTCTGATGCGGTTGAAGGAGTTGCAAATAATTTCTTCACATTACTCACACCACTTGGATATAACTCTTCTGACCATGTCATAGGAGTTATTACTAACTCCTGAAATATGATCATAAGATTTTCTATTAATATCATTGATCTTTATAAAGCCTCAAGATGCTTGGTAAACCCTTTTGATGGCTTATTTGGGTAATTGAAAGTAACTCCTCCCACCACGATTAGAGGAGTTGTCCTTAACCTCCCCGATCAAATATTTTTTGAGTGGTTTTTGCTTGCACCAGAGGAGTTATTTCCTGGACCTCCGATTTTTTCTTTTCAAATCCTAGTGTCCACCCTTTCCTCCCTAGGTTTTTACCAGGTTGCTTAAACATGCCTACCGTTATCCTAACATCCTCAGAGGATGACTCTCTATATCATAATAGTCTCAATAAATCCTTTGGTATTTCTAATAATTTAGTTGCATTGAATGATACTTTATATCCTATTATGCACCCTAAGATTATCTTTTTGGCAGGTGATAACATGTCACCATGAAAGAAAACAATAGGAAAGGAATTAGGAGCCGAAGCCTCTGGCATTTTCGAACAAGCAGGAGAGATAGAGATTATTGGGGATACGTATGATTATACAGATGGACTTTTGGAAAATGATGGAGAAACCTTGAAATGTAGAGAAGTTTACCACATGTTCAAAAAATCAAATTTCTCTGCCGAAGTTGAAGATATAGATGAGCTTCAAGCGTTCAAAAATATTAGAAAATCAAGGATCTTTAGGGTAGCAACACATCCAAAAATATTCCCTTGTGTAGATTCCATCTCCTATATTTTGAAGAACACTGACATAAGAAGTAGTATCTGCAACACAAGAAAGGAGCCTATAACTTCTTTTAGACCATAGTTTTTATCCAAATGTTATCACATTGAGGAGGGAAGAAGAATATTGGATGGTAAAATCCTTAGTGAGTTTGAGTATACATTGAAGGATTTGTTCCCCAAATGGTCTAAGGTAGACAAGCAATTTAAATACATACCCAAAATTTGGTACCCCATGAGTGCCTTAAGAAGATCCTACTGGTATTTGGTAGCCATGTTGTGCAGGTTATATGGGGAACCCAATGCAACACAATTCCCCTTATCATACATGAATTTGATTTATTACTATGTTGATGTGGGGAATTCATTCAATTGGGAAGACATATTGTCCGAGAATCTCATGGATGTTATCTCCATAGTAAACAAGCCAAACTAGTAATGTTCCCTAGCTTCCATATGTCCTTGTACCTCATGAACATAATGTATACAACTCACAAGTACCCTAACATGGGATGGAGTTTGTTCCTTGTTGACCCTGCAATCCACATATATTTTAAAGTGATCTGGGAGCAAAAATACCGTGTAGAGTACCAAAGGATATGCAAACAGTTCCTTGCTCCATTATATTAGTTCATCTTTTGCACCACTCCCCCATGCATGATCGACAGATCCATAGCAGTTATAAGAAGGATCGAGGATTGGTATCTCATGGAGCATGGCAATTACATAATAATATATGGCACGTTGAAGCTACCACATCCACTTCCATGATTCATACATGACAAGCTCGTCCTTTAGGAAGTAGCATACTAAACTATTATACACAACATTGAAGGGATGTTGTATAGATTGAAGAAAGCAATTCCCCCCCCCACTACCTCTGTATGTAAAATATTATTACTTTGAAAATACTAAACAAACCTAGGAAGAGGTAGATACCCTTCTTTCCTATCACTTTGGGGAAGAGAGATTCAAGAGACATGATCCTAAGGGTGTTTTCAAGGAACATTTCAATAACATCATGCTTCCTTATGAGTATACTACATGTCTTTGGGAAGAGGAAGAAGTACACAAGAACACCATGACATATGATGAAGTTATTTTTAACAGGAGTGGCCAACCGAAGGGAAGAAATGAAGATGAGGAAAAGGTAAGGGAAGCAGCTAGGAAAGAGGCAGAACAAGAAGAAGCTAGGAATATTTCCCCTATCTCCATCTCAACAAACTTGAGATCTGTAGAGGAACATGAAGAGGTACCAGTAGAGAAAAAGAGGAGGGAGAAAGAAAAAGTTAAAAAAAATAAAAATGACACAAGAAAGAAGAAGCAAAAGATTGAGGCTGACAAAGCTAGAGCTAAAGCTAAGGTAGAAGAAAAAGTCAAAACAAAACAATAAATTAAAGAACGAGCAATAGTGGAGCAAGCAGAGAAAGCAACCGAAAAATCTACTGAAGAAGAAAGAAAAAAGAGGACAAAAGAGACGACACACATCCCATGGAGGTGGACATCCGAGGAACATCTGTTGCAGGTATAGAAACAAATTTGACAGGAAGTGGTTTAGGACTCAGGCTCTAGGAGCCATTTCAGCCAAGCAAAGTACTAGATCTAAGGAGCTTCACTTATGACAGTAAGATCGATAGGATCGTGTAGGAATGGGTACAGAAAGTTCTGGTAATTGAAGGGGGTAGAAACTGAAGGGGACCCTATATTAGTTTTTACCCATGTCCCAGTCATAGGATATGTCAAAGAATACCTCGTGGCCACAGCTAAGGCTGGCTCCACATTTATGATGCCAACATAGACAACATATAAATATTATTCCGATAAAATGAAGAAAAGGAGTCAAGGATCAAAGAACTAGAGGAAAGACTTCAACGAGTAAATATTGATGAGAGGAGCCTCCAAAGCATAAAAATCAGTGCTGAAAAGGTCAGAAACAAGCTAAAAGGAGTTATCATTGACATGTATGCCCATTTCCACCTCTTCCAAAATGTGGCTACATTAGTCACTGAGAAAAATAATCAAATACAAATGAAGTTGTTGCAATACAACACCATTCTTAAAGGCATATCAGACATAGACATAGACATGGATAGAAGAGAATCCAGATGCGCCACTTGAGCTCTACTGACCATCAAAATTGGAGAGAAAGACGAACTTATGTGCATTAGACCATTTCTAGTAGATAGGAAAAAAGGCTGATAAATAAGTCACCAAATCCATGGAAATATGCTTGAGGATCCATAAAGATGCTCAGGAATTGATCAGAAATAACCAACTCCCAAGACTAAATAACTTGCGAAGAAACTGCTAACAAAAGAACTGGTAAATGCAATACATGATAGAACCAATCGAAATAAAGAAGTAGTTGAAGCAACTACCTTTGTCTCCACATACCTCATTGATCAACACTTGCTACAGTCAGTAAAGCTTCATACCAAGGTACAAGATTTCATGACGAGATTGGAAAAGGATATGGGAACTCTCGAGGAAAATATCGCTTTGATCAATGCAAGACTAGAAAAATTGACACACATAAGGATTAAATCACTATATGATCAGTTGGAAGTTTGGACAACCTACCTGAGCACCAAAAATCCATAAGAAAAGGAAAAAATATCTATCTTTTGTTTCATCCTTTTCCTAACCAATCTCAATTTCATCCCATTTTGTACACTTGTCATTAGAAATGATAAGGTGAACCATTTTTGTAACTTATTATTCAAGAAGAAGATGAAGAGTCACATAGGAGTTACTAAACATTTGTATAAAATAGAATAAAATCCCATTTGGAAGGAACTTTTGACTTTTCAAGCAATGTATAGACTCAAGAAATGATTCAAGGACTTATACTTTGTTAATGAATATTGAGAAGCCCCGAGGGCCAGTTGTTATAGAAAGAATTATTGTGTATGAACATATTTGAACTGAGAACTACTTCTGGTGAAGATGGACACTCTTCCTATGGACTATAAGAATGCTATATTGTTGTTATAGACTAATTCTCATACAATTTGTACTATTCTTCAGTTTAGAGTATTTCTTTAAATATCTTAATGCCTTGAGATTTGTGAGTTTTTAATGTATGCATTATTGTAATCTAGACTACTCTGGTTTTACTTATTTGTATACACTTGTTTCTAATATTTCTCTTTTATATCAGTTATCTGTGTAGAAGTAGTGCAGGATTTGGTTTCAATTTACAACTCACTAGTCACTTTAGTATGCTCCTACCTAGGATAGGTTAAAGTAGGTTAGTTTTAATTTAGCTTGTATTTCATACATTATCTTCATCTACATATTTACATTGCATATCCACTCATCATCCACCCTCATCGACAAACTGGTTCGCAACCGAACAAAAAAAAAATACCCTAAAAATAATAACAATGGCAGTCAAGCCACATTCCGAATGTGTCTCCTAATCCAAACAAGGTATAGTCTAGTTGGGATTGTGTGTAGGGAGAACCCCTTAGTGTTGTCGGGCAAATTTGGACCCATCAACAGAATTGGTTCTAGAAGGAGGGCCATCTTTTATGGCTTACATACATGAGTAAAAAATAACTGAAATCAATATTCAACAAGTAATTTCGATCCCCAACCCACCATGTTTCCTCGAGTCGAGTATGAACAAGAAGTTATTTACGAAGACTCAAAGCCTAATTTTGGAAGTGCGTCTCGTAGTCTGGAAATACACAATGAGACTTGGTTTCACATACCATGGGAATAGCTCCACAAAACCCGTAGGATTACACGTTCTTACGCAAATCTCCTTGGAAAGTTACCTACAGCTTATGAGCTCCCCAGGAGAAAAACAACCCGTGTAGAATGACACAAAACAAATCCTGATTTTTATGTTGACTTCGTAGACGACCTCATTGAAACTGCTTTACAAGAAGTTCTAGTACCTTTGAGAAGGGTCGTGTGTTTACTTATTGAACATGAAGAAGAATTCGAAGGCTAACAACTAGAAATTACTTTAGAACAATTAATGGGAGAAAACAAGGTCCACAAAGAAGTTATACCTCGATGGAGGGTCGAAGGAGCTCTCAATATGGTTGGAAAATTTCATGAAATGCCAAGGAAATTTGATAATCTCCTTCCAAAATTTGACCCAGATAAACCCAGGTCCCTAGAAGATCATGTGAATAATTTCTTTTTAGCCATACATCTTCTAGGTGTTAAACATGATGAAATAGTTTGCAGGTTGTTTCCTTAAACTTTTTCCAGGAAAGTCGCTGCTTGTTTTTTCACCTTATCTTTCGGGTCTATTACTAATTGGGACAGTTTTGAAAGGCTTTTATGAGAAAATTTGGAGAAAGAAAAACAACTACGTCTCTACATAATGAATTAGGGGCTATCAGAATGGACAAGAGAGAAAGAGTAAAGGACTTTAACCAATGATTTCTTAATGTCTTAATCAAGTTTCCTCATGTTGTATCTCTCGCTCAGTCGTTAGCTATTGAATATTACATAGTTTCATTAACCCCTTCCATAGGGATGAAGCCGAGACTGTGGAAAGAGATGTATCTGCGTATGATTGACATCCATGTTACAAAGAAACTAAGTCAACTTGAAATAAACCATTGATATTAGCTAAACCACCTGATAGAGAGTCAAAGGAAATTGACAATGTGGTAAAAATGGTTAAGAAGTTATCTAATGAAGTTATGAACCTTAAAAATAATGTCAGTGAAGGATCATTGAAGCCATGGATTTTCCACTCATTCTTTAAGAAACTGGACAACCCACCACAACCAACTGAACTACCACACATGTTTTTCAACTTAGATAACTTTAGTAATGATAATTTTTGTTCTTATCATCAACAGAATCACCCAGAACAAACTTTCCCTCAGTGGGTCAGCTCTATGACCCTAGTGATAAATCATTTACTATATCAGTAGAGTTTGGATGATGAAATCCATGCACATGCTCTTGTTGATGTTTCTTATGAAGCTCCCCTGAAATTTGTTATGCCCTTTTGGGACTAGTGCCCATAATTAGATGATGAGTAGATTGAGGAAATACTTGCCAGAGATATGCAAGTTGTAAAAGTTGCTTCTCTAAAAGGTTATAACTTACGCAACAAAGGTCCAATACCTCACTCTCCTTCCTTCAAAGAAGATAACATCCCTCTTAGGAAAATAACACAACTCCCTATCCTTCCAAAACAACATGATGCGACCCAGGGGAAAACTAATAATAAAACTTGAAAAACCGCCTTAGCAAACAATGACAAACCAATCACATCTAGTTCAACCATGAATGACACTAATATTAACTTGAAGAAAAATAATGAACAAGTAGTTGAGAAAAAATCTGGTCATGCTATCAATTACCTTGACTACAATGTAATTGAAGACATGAAGACCAAAAAAGCTAATATTTCCATGTTTGATATATGTTCCTTAATTTGGCAGCGAGAGATCCTATGTGACACTTTCAAGCCTCATGATACTTAGAAAGAAAATGCCGTTGCTACTGAAATCCTCATCTCTGAAAGTGATGCACAAGAGATACACAAAGTGGAGATAACAACAGCTATAAACGCAAAAATCATAGGCTCCTTTTCAAAATCTCAGGTACCACCTTTTCTGCTCACGTATGAAATTTTTAATTTCGATGTACACAATTGTTTAACATATTCAGGTGCCTCTTCTCATATCATGCCTTTTTCTGTTTTCCAAAAAAGAAATGTTGTTCCACAAATAACGAAAACCAAGATCATACAATTAGACAGGATGAATGTTAAAGTGAAAGGTGAAATTAGATATGTTTTAATCAAGTTATCATTCGAACCCAGGGTTCATCAGACTATAGACATAGTTGTTGTAGACATACCAAAGAGCTACGGTTTTCTGGTTTTTTCTATTGATTGGTCTCATCTATGGCTTCCTTATAAAGGAAAAGCCAATCAAATTCGTGTAAACAATGAGACACACATGAAGCACACAATGACAAAATTGGAAGGTAAGAAAGAACCCATAAGATTTTCCCATTCCTTTTTGGGTAATTACTTTTTTGAAACTGACTACGGTTTTTATGAAGCACAAACATTTGAAATACCATCATAATTACACTCAGGACTCTGCCCACGAATCCATAACAATGCCTATCTAGTACTAACTAACTTAGGATTTAGTTCAACTAACAAGACCAAACTTCTTGACATTTGGACCATGTTCTTCGATAGCTCTAAAACACAGGATGGAGCTAGAGTAGGACGTGTTCTAATCGATCCTAGTCAAGGAAAAATGCTAATATCATGTCGCTTATAGTTTGAATGTACCAACAACACTGCTGAATATGAAGCAAGCCTAATTTCAAGGACTTAAAAAATCCATTAATCTTCAAGTTAAATATCTTAAGGTGTTTGGTGATTCCAAAATTATTGTTTGATAGGTAAGAAACACTATTCATTGTCTGTCTCTGCATATAAAGGCTTATCAACAAGAGGTATGGAATCTGATTTATTTGTTTGATGCATTTAATATTTATTCTATACCTCATGATCAAAATATAGATGCAGATATATTGGCCAATGCAACATCTAGATTTATGCTCCCTGATGATGGTTTTTTCGTTTAAAATGATGTTCATGCCCCATGTACCAGACAATATCATGAGTTGGAGAGTATTCGATAACGAATCATAGATTATAAACTTTCTTACTAGTTTAGAAACATTCCGAGATTCAGTGATAGATGATGAGGTACATCAACAAGAGTTACAAACTTATCGAGAAGAGACTAACAAGGTAAAGAAAGATTGTGTTATAAAGAATGTTTTGAATCTTGAGAAATTATTTGATTTACAATCAAAGTTCAGGAGGCCAACCAATCTGAATATTAACAGTTCTACTATGATGCATTTCTTGGTCAATTTGGGAACATCTGAGTGGCCTAAATATGTTAATCTAAGCACATGTTGTTCAGATAAAAGCACACATTTACAAAGTTGTTTAAGAATTATTGAGATGTTTTTTCCTGGATGTATGATGGTTGGAGAACATATGACATGCATATAATACAAAGACAATTACCCAGTTCCCCCAATGGAAAAAATACTACAACTTGTCTCTAGATCCAAACTATTCTCTCTATTAGACGAGTTTTCATGATATAATCAGGTTCTTGTGGCGGAACCAAATCGATCGAAAACCACCTTCCAAACCAAATGGGGAACTTATAATTACATACATATGCCCTTTGGTCTAATGAATGCAGGAGTTACCTTCCAAAGGGTAATGGATATTTATTTTAAAGGATTGATATGTCAAAGCGTGGTAGTCTACTTGGACGATGTTATAGTTTATTAAAAAAAAATAGGAAGACCATTCGAAACATCTGATAGAGATTTTTGAACAATGCAAAAAATATGGGATTTCTCTAAACCGAAAAAATATTGTATTTTCTATTTCAGAAGGAATTTTGTTAGGCCACATCATTTCTAAAGATGAAATTTTGGTGGACCCAGAAAGAACAAAGGCTATTCTACAAATTCCTCCACCATACAATAAGAACTCTATGCAATCATTCTTCTACATAATCAACTTTGTAAGAAGATTTGTTCCATATTTTGGAGAGATTGTGAAACCGCTTCAAAGAATGATTAAAAAACACGTTCAGCTTAAGTGGACATTGTTGGAAAAAGAAGTGTTCGAAAATATTAAAGATTCTATAGCCACTGCTCCATCTCTACATAGTCCAAATTTCTCCAAAGATTTTTTGTTGTATAAATTCGCATCCGATCATTCTTTAGCAGCAATGATCACCCAAAAAGATGAACAAGGGGATGAATATCCTGTCGTATTTATGAGCACTAGGTTACAAGGTGTTGAACTGAGTTATCCTGTAGACAAACACAATTTTTCTATTCATAAATCCATCAAACAATTCAAGCCTTATATCCTTAAAAATCATACAAAAGTTATCATCCCACACCCAAAAGTAAGATCTCTATTCATTCAAAGAGAATTGGGTGAAGACATGGAAATTGGATGACATCTCTATAATAGTACAACCTTGAGTTCAAATTGTCAAATGTTGTAAAATGTCAAGGCTCATGAAAGTTAGTGACACGAGGATCTGATGCTGAAAGACAAGAGGAATATGGTTGGCAAGATGAGCCAACAATGTATGCTCAACAAGTCCCATATGTTCCATCCATTGAAGGGTCATGAACCCTAGAAAATGGAGCCCCTCATATTTTGAGCCTAAGACAAATTATTGTGGGTCTCTCTCTCTAACTTAAGATCCTTAGAAGGATCATGTTTCCCTTAGGAAATCATGTTTGAATGAAATCATTTGAAGACTTGGTTAAAAAAAAACAATTGAAATTGGCCAAGTTAATAAGAACTCCTCTGATAAGAATCAAAGGAGTTACTTAAAACTCCTCCAATTCCTATCAGAGGAGTTCTTTCCTTCCTTTTCGATATCACTTGTTATCATGCAAGTTAACAACAACTCCTCTGATACGAATCAGAGGAGTCAATTCTAACTCCTCTGATTCATATCATAGGAGTTTCTCCCATTGGCTTTGATATTATCATAGAAATTGTCTTCAGACTCTCCGACCTCAACTTCTTGACCTACCTGCGTTTAATACCAAAACGCACAATAATATATATAAACATAAGATAACCAAGGTTATTATTATCTTTCCGAAGAGACTGAGTGAGAAAGGTTCCAAAAAGTTGAGTGCGGAAATCCATTTTGTTCGGTCTCATGACTTATCCTCACCCTCCACATGACGTTAGGATTTAGGTAAGGGCATCTTTTATCTTCTTATTTTTCAAGGTTAGGGTTAGGGATTATTTCAAATTCCTACCTACCACTTTGTTTTCCTTTCTTCCTCACATCAATCTATTAGTTCTCCCCACTACTATGTATTTGGTTAACTCTGCAATCAACATATTCCAACGCACTTTTCACCCTCATACCTTACCATGACATTCCTCGCTCAGAAAAACTATTTTAGCCAGCCCTAATAAAGACCACAGAAACATTACAACCTCATAACAAAGATCTCATTTGAGGCCCTAAGTATTGCATAAGTTTTTCTAATCCATGAAATTTTCAATCAGAAGAGGTCTTCGTAACCCTCCTGATGCAATCGAAAGAGTTACAAGAAACTCCTTCGACTCTACACTCGTTCCTAGAGCTATCATGCTTATCTCTTCCTCTCGAAACCCTTAGAGTTATTTCTATCAGAATAATTCTTACTAACTACTCCGAACACATTGAAGGAGTTATTACTAACTCCTTTGATGAGGTCAGAGGATTTGCAAATAATTTCGCCGCATTACTCAAACGACTTCGATATAACTCTTCTGACCATATCATAGGACTTATTACTAACTCCTCCGATATGATCAGAAGAGTTTAAATTAATATCACTGATCTTTATAAAGCCTCAAGATTCTTGGTAAACTCCTTCGATGTCTTATCGGGGTAATTGAAACTAACTCCTTCGACCACGACCAGAGGAGTTTTCCTTAACCTCCCTTATCGAATATTTTTTGAGTAGTTTCCACTTGCATCAGAGGATTTATTTCCTGGACCTCCAATTTTTTCTTTTCAAAGACTAGTATCCACCCGTTACTCCCTAATTTTTTACTAGGTTGCTTATACATGCCTACCATTATCCTTACATCCTCATAGGATGAATCTCTATCTCATAATAGTCTCAATAACTCCTCTGGTATTTCTAATCATTTAGCTGCATTGACTGGCCCTAAAATTATCTTTTTGGTAGGTTCTAATATGTCATCGCGAAAGAAAACTACACAAAAGGCATCAAGTGCCGAAGCCTCTGGAAGTTCCCAACAAGAAGGAGAGATAGAGATTATTGGGGCTACATATGATGATACAGATGGACTTCTGGAAAAGGATGGAGAAACCTTGAAATTTGGAGAAGTTTACCAAATGTTCAAAAAGACAAATTTCTCCACCTAAGCTAAAGATTTAGATGAGCTTCAAGCATTCAAAAATATTAGAAAATCATGGATCTTCAGGGTAGAAGCACATCCAACAATTTTCCCTTGCACAGTTTGCATCTCCTGGATTTTGAAGAAGATTGACATAAGTAGTAGATACGTCTGCAACACAAGAAAGGAGCCTATAGCTTATTTTAGACCATATTTTTTAGCCAAATGCTATCACATTGAGGGAAGAAAAATATTGGATGGTAAAATCCTCAGTGAGTTTGAGCATACACCGAAGGATTTTTTCCCCAAATGGTATAAGGTAGAAAAGAATTTTAAATATACACCCAAAAGTGGTTACACCACGAGTGACTTAAGAAGACCCTACCAGTATTTGGTAGCCATGATGTGCAGTTTATATGGGGAACCCAATGCAACACAATTCCCCTTATCATACATCCCTTTGATTTATTACTGCGAATATGTGGGGACTTCATTCAATTGGGCAGACATATTGTTTAAGAATCTCATGGTTGTTATCTCCACAGTAAAGTAAGCCCAACTAGGAATGTTCCCTAGTTTCCATATGTCCTCGTACCTCCTAGACATAATGTGTACAACTCACAAGTACCCTAACATGGGATGGAGTTGGTTGCCTACTAACCCTGCAATCCACATATATTTTAAAGTGCTCTGGGAGCACAAATACCATGTAGAGTACCAAAGGATATGTGAACACTTCCTTGCTCCATTATATGAGTTCATATTTTGTACCACTCCCCTATGCATGACTGACAAAGCCATAATAGTTATAAGAAAGATTGGGGATTGGTATCTCATGGAGCATGGTACTTACATAAGAATATATTGCATGATGAAGCCACCACATCTACTTACATGATTTGTACCCGACAAGCTCATCCTTCAAGAAGTATCATATCAAAATATTATACACGGAGTTGGAGGGATGTTATATAGATTGAAGAAAGAAATTTGGCCCCAATTGCCTCTATACGTCGGTAATTATTTCTTTGAAAATACTAAATAAGACTAGGCAAAGATAGATACCCTTCTTTTCTATCACTTTGTGGAAGAGAGGTTCAAGAGATATGATCCTAAGGGTATTGTCAAGGAACATTTCAATAGAATCAATATGCCTTATGAGTATAATACATATATTTGGGAAGAGTAATAAGTACACCAAAACACCATGACATATGATGAAGTTATTTTCAACAGGCATGGCCAGCCGAAGGGATGAATTGCAAATGAGGAAAAGGCAAGGGAAGTATCCAAGAAAGAGGGAGAACAAGAAGAAGATGAGCACATTGACCCTATCTCCATCTCAACAAACTCGAGATCTATAGAGGAAGATGAAGAGGTACCAACAGAGAAAAAGAGGAGGGACAAAGAAAAATTAAAAAAAAGAAAAGAAAAATGACACGAACATGAAGAAGCAAAAGATTGAGGCTGACAAAGCTAGAGATAAATATGAGGTAGAAGAAAAAGCCACAATAGAACAAGACGATTCAGGAATGAGTAACAGTGGAGCAAGCAGAGAAAGCGACAAAACAAGCAACAAACAAAGTTGTTGAAGAAGAAAGACAAAAGAAAACATAGAAGACAAAAGAGATGACACAGGTCCCATGGAGGTGGACATCCCAGGAACAACTATTGTAGGTATATAAATAGATTTGAGGGGTAATGGTTTAGGACTCATGCTCTGGGATCCATTTCAGAAAAGCGAAGTAATGGATGTAAGGAGCTTCACTTATGACAGTAAGAATGGTAGGATCATTCAAGAATGGGTGAAGAAAGTGCCAGTAATTGAAGGCGACCATATCTCAGTTGTTACCCATGTCCCAATCACTGGAGATGTCAGAGAATACCACATCACCACAAATAAGGCCGGGTCCGCATTTATAAACACCAACATAGATAACATATAAATAATATTCTGACAAAATGAAGAAAACTATTCAATGATCAGAGAACTAGAGGAAAGACTTTAACATGTAAAGATTGATGAGAGGAGCTTTCAAAGCTTCAAAATCAATGATGTAAAGGTTAGAAATGAGCTAGAAGGAGATATCGTTGAAATGTACACCCATATTCACCTCTTCCAAAATGTGGTTGCGATAGTCGTTGAGAATAACGATCAAATACATATGAAGTTGTCACAATACAACACCATTCACCAAGGCATGTTTGACATAGATAACTAGATAGAAGAGAACCCAAATGCGCCACCTGAGCTTTAACAACCATCAAAAGTGGAGAGAAATATAGACTTATATGCACTAGATCATTTCCAACATATAGGACAAAAGGATGATAAAGAAGTCACCAAATCCCTTGCAATATGCTTGAGGATCCATAAAGCTGCTAAGGAATTGATAAGAAATAGCCGACTCCCAAGACTAAATGAACTTGGGAAGAACCTGGTAACGAAAGAACTAGTAAATGCAGTACATGATAGCACCAATCGAAGGAAATAAGTAGTTGAAGTGGCTACTTTCATCTCCACAGACCTCATTGATCAACACTTGCTACAACTAATAAAGCTTCATACTATGGTACAAGATTTGATGATGAGATTGGAAAATGATATGGCCACTCTCGAGGACAATATCTCTTTGATGAACGCAACATTAGAACAACTGATGTACAAAAGGATTGAATCACTATATGATCGGCTGGAAGTTTGGACAACCTACCCGAGAAACATAAATCCATAAGAAAAGGACAAAATACATATACTTTGTTGCATCCTTTTCCTAACCAATCTCAATTTCGTCCCATTATATACACTTGTAATTAGGAATGAGAAGGTGAACCATTTTTGTAACTGCTCCTTCAAGAAGAAGATGAAGAGTCACATAGGATTTACTAAACATTTGTATAAAAATAATAGAATACAATCCCATATGGAAGGGACTTTTGGCTTTTCAAGCAATGTATAGACTCAATAAATGATTCAAGGACTTATAATTTGTTAATGAATATTGAGAATCCCTCAAGGCCAGTTGTTATAGAAGGAATTCTTGTGTGTGCACAAATATGAGATGAGAACTACTTTGGGTGAAGATGGACACTGTTCCTATGGATTATAAGAATGTTATGTTGTTATATACTAATTCTCATACAATCTGTGATATTCTTCAGTTTAGAGTATTTGTTTAAATATATTAATGCCTTGAGATTTGTGAGTTATTAATGTATGCATTATTGTAATCTAGACTACTATGGTTATACATATTTGTATACACTTGTTTCTGATCTTGTTATTTTATATCATTTATCTGTGTAGAAGTAGTGAAAAATTTGGTTTCAATTTATAGCTCACTAGTCACTTTGGTATGCTCCTAGCTAGGATAGGTTAAAGTAGGTTAGTGTTAATTTAGCTTGCATTTCACACACAATATTCACCTACATATTTACATTGCATATCCACTCATCATCCACGCTCATTGGAAAACCAGTCCATAACCGACCAAAAAAGCAATCCCTTAAAAATAGTAACAATGGAAGTTGGGCCACATTTTGGATGGGTCTCCTAATCTAAAAAATGTATAGTCTAGTTGGGACTATGTACTAGGGAGAACCCCTTGCTATTTTCGGGTGAATTCAGATCCATTAACAAAATGGTAGATTGCAAGCTCGTAAGTACTCCCATGCAGACTAATTGAAAATTGAGAAAATATGATAAATCCAAGGATGCATATCAGAGACTCTACAGATCGATGATTAGAAGTTTACTCTATGGGACAACATCAAGACCGGATGTGATTCAAGAAGTTGGACATGTTGTAATATTTCAAGTAGCACCAAAGGAAACACATGTTATGGCAGTAAATAGAATATTCATATATCTCAAAGCAACAAAAGAATATGGATTATGGTATTCAAAATGGAATGATCTATCTCTATTGCATACACAGATGCACATTGGGCAGGAAGTGTTGATGATAGAAGAAGTACAAGTGGAGAAACCTTCTACTTGGGTTATTGTATGGTATCCTAGCTAAGCAAGAAACAATCTTTAGTATCATTTTCCAAAGAAAAAAAAAAGTATATTGCGGCACTATCATGTTGTACATAGGTTCTCTGGATGAAGCAAACTTTGCAAGACATATAAGTGGAATATGACAAGCCTATTCCAATATTCTGTGACAACACTAGTGCTATAAGCATCTCTAAGAATACAATGATGCATTCCAAGACAAACACATTCCTATCAAGTTTCACTTTCTACGAGAACATGTTACGGAGAAGAACATCAAGGTAGAGTACATTGGAACAAAATAACAGATTGTAGATATCTTCACCACACCTCTTCTGAGGAAGACTTTTGAGCATCTTCAACAAAAACTTAGAGTAGTTTCATCCCCACAATGATATACACAACATTTGGCACAATAAGATAGGGGGAGAGCAACAATAATCATGAGATACTTGAATTCTTTTGGAATTATTTTTATATCAAATATTTACATGAGGAAGCACCATGAAGAGAAACACCAGTAGAGATAAGAGGTGTACAAACATGGGGAGAAACCCCAAGGAGAAGTCACCCTTTTCCATTGATGTCAAAGGGGGAGAGAAAAATAGAGGAATGGAAACAAAGATAATATGCATGAATATAGGGGGAGCCATCATGAGCATGAGTGTTTTCCATGTTTAAGTGTTGGGTCTAAGTGTTTCCATCAATGCCAAAGGGGGAGATTGTTGAAACATTAGTTGTTGAAATATGGGTTGTCATTGAATTGTTGAAATATTGGTTGTCATTGATTTCAACCCTTGAACATGAAGTTAACAAGATTCATGTGAAGTTAAAATTTTTCATGTAATTTTCATGTCATTAACAAGACATTATGCGTTGGCCCTAAATTAGGAAAAAGGTAAATTCTCGAAGAAAAAAAAAGATAATTATAGAAAATTCTTGGATGAATCTAAAACTGATCAATAACTAAGATCTAACTAGAGTTCCACTATTCGTCAACTCACTTTTTACATGCATAAATGAAGAAATAATTGATAGTTAAAAATAATTTAAAAAACCTGCAAAAACACTAAAACTAGAATTTGAGGCATCATATGAAGGAATTTGGCTCCCAAAAGGTGACAAAATGGATTCCAATCTAATAAATCCTATCAACACCACAATGAACTCTTTGAGACACAAGTCCTGTAAAATTTTAGTCCAATCGGACAAACGAGCCAAAATTTATGACTCTCAGAAATCCCTGCATTTTTTTAATGAGATCCTCATTGGAAACACATATATACAGAGAAGAGTCAATTTAATATTTATGTGTGAATATATATTGAAAGATTTGAGGTAGCGAGATGAAGGCAACGAAGTTTAGCAAAGGGAGAAGTTTACATGAGCCAAGTGTATGAAAGAAAAGTTACTGCATCGGTGTCTTTGAGGTAATCCATGAGTTGCAGAAGGGAAAAGTGCGAACATCCGTGAGCATGTAGTGTACAGGTCGCAGATCTATGAAGAAGACAAGCAAAATATCAAAGATCTAATCCACCAGGTCAACTATAGATTGAAGGTATGTCTTCATGTGTATGTTAGGGTGTATATTATGAATAAATTAGGTACATACATGTCTTAATGATTCATAAGAATTTGATTTGGAGAACCCTCTTGTGGATCTTGTTATGAGGTATGTGTGGTTGCATTCTTGATGATATATCGATATCAATAGAAACAACAAAAATATCAGAAACACCAACAACAATAATTTATCAATTAAACCGACAGTGGTAGTGACATAATGGTCTACATTTATATTTCAGGGCAGTTGGATGGGGCAATGAAAGGGGGTTGTAGCCTCCTTGTTGTTGGAGCCAGTAAATCAGGGAGTTGGATCTTCCTTCAAGTTGTAGCCTAGAAATAGGGGGTTGTAACTGCCTTCAGGTTGTAGCTGGAGAAATAGGAAGTTGGTGCTTCCAATGAATGTGGTTTTCTCCCACATTATAAATAAGAAAAGCATTATGTGGTTTTCTCCCGCATTGGGTTTCCACGTAAAATTCTAGTGTACTTTATTTATGTGATGTTTATGCATTGAATTATGGTGTTAATGATATATTGAGTGCTAATGATAAACTATTGAACATTATTGTAGGTTTTATATTGTGGTTAAAAGTAACAATTGTGCTCATACTGATTCACCCCCCCCCTCTTAGTATTCCAACAGAAAGGATTTTAGGAAGTCCTCATGCAAGATGGCTGACCTTTGGATTTCACTAAGAAACAAGTTTTGGAGAGACATTTGGGCCAATTAACCTATGAAAAGGAAATGTTGGCTATTCTACATRCAATGGATCTCTGGCATCCTTATCTATTGGGGAAATACTTCCAAATTAAAACTGATCATCAAAGMCTCAAGTATTTTTTGGAACAACAAATTTCATCCCCAGAGTAATAAAAATGGGTGACCAACATACTTGGATATTATTATGAGATCATTTACAAGAAGGGAAAATAAAATCCAGTTGTATATGCTCTTTCTAGGAAGTATGAAGAAGAAGGGTCCCTCTTTTCCCTCTCCTTCATTGTACCAAATTGGATTCAAGTCCTGTGACATGAATGGTTGCAAGACCCCAAAATTTCTCACATGTTCCAACAATTGCAACACAATTCTCAAGATTCTTCAGGGTACTTTTGGAAGAATGAAGAGCTTCCCTATAAAGGAAATTTGTATTTAAGCAAATAGTCATGAATTAAATCCACAATGCTTTTTCAGCTTCATGCTTCACCCACAACTGAGTATTTAGGATTTACTAAAACATATGAATGGGTCAAATGTTCTTTTTTGGGGGAAGGTATGAAATAGGAGATCTACACCTTTGTGGATGAATATGATACTTGTCAATGCAATAAATGAAAAATTGTCAAGGCTCCATGCAAACTCCAAATTCTCCCTATCCCACCTACTATTTGGATGGATATTTCTATGGACTTCATTGTTGGCTTACCTAAATCAGGAAACAAGACTGTCATCAGTAATAGATTGTCTATCCAAATATGCTAATTTTTGTGCTCTTCAACACCTATTCATCACATCAACATTGGCTCAAATATTTTTATGGATAATATCTTCATACTTGAAAACATTCCTCATTCTATTGTCTCTGACCATGATCCAACTTTCACCAAGAATTTTTCACCAGAATTATTCTAGATCCAAGGAACCTGATTGCATCTCAGCACCTCCTATCATCGACAGACTGATGGACAAACTAAAGTTGTAAACAAGTGTTTGGAAACATATTTTTGGTGTTTTCCATCCTACCAAAAATATTTGTGGGATTAGTGGTTACCCCTTACTGAATGGTGGTACAACACATCTTACCATACTACCACTTGCATGACCCCCTTTGAAGAGGTCTATTTTCCACCATCGATTCTCTCATACATTCCTATTTCTCTAAGGTTCAAGAGGTTGAAAACACTCTTATAGTCCACACAACCATTCTTCGTACCCTCAAATAAAATTTTGTCATGGATTAGAATCGCATGAGGCAAAAATTAGATCAGGGATGTTCAAAACACCAATTTGTTGAAGGGGACCAAGAGCTTATTCATCTACACCCTTATAAACAAAATTCACTCAAATATAAACACTATCATAAAATCTCCCCCAATTTTTATGGTCCTTATACAATTATCAAACAAGTGGGGCATGTGGCCTGGCAGTTGGCTCTTCCCAATCACTCTAAGCTCCATCCTATCATTCATGTCTTGTCCTTAAATAAAGTGATTAGAACTAAGTGCCAGAATCAAACCAATTTCCATGAGTTAGATGAAGAAGGATCCATTTGGTTTCATCCACAAGCCATCTTGGACGAGTGAGAGAATTGCCTCTATCAACACACCATCAAGGAAGTCTTAGTTCAGTGGAAGGATACACCACCAAAAGATGCCACTTGGGAGCCGACTACCATTCTACATTGATTTACCCATCTCAAGAATTCAGGTCAAGGCTATTTTTCAGGGGGCACAAGTTAGGGAACTAACCTCCCTAACCCTTCATGTACATAGAATAATATGTTTTCTATTTAATAAAGGCTGACATTAGTAAATAAGGCCTATATTATAATGCGAACAAGTCAATGTAAGAATTAATAGAAGCTTGTGCTTCTAGAATATCTTCCTATAGAATGTTCTTTAGAAGATTAAATTAGTATAAATACAATTATAAGGCATGGGGAATTATTTTCTTGAGAATTATTGTAATAGATATCTTCTCTACTGGAGGTTTCCCCATCAAAGAGGCAAGTGAACTTAGCTTTGTATTAATAAAGGTATCATTTTTTGCATTCTGGTTCTCTCTATTTTATTGTTCCATTGGTATTTTCTACAATATTTCTATTTTCTACTTATTATAATACATATGGTACCTAATAGGGTGACCATTTGTATCCACTTGGATCAAATTTTTAAAGGTTGTTGGTCATGTAGATAGGAGCCGAATTGAATGCACGATTATTTTTTTATAATACAAGAGAGTATGATGTAAATTGTGTCTTAAGTGTACACGAAGGTTAGTCATGTAATCTTTATTCTGAACGAAATAGACAACAAGAGAGAAAGGAACTCAAGGAATGATGGTTTTCCTGAGTTGGGTTTCCAAGGTAAAATCTTTGTGTACGATGTGATTGTTTTGTCATTTACTTTCTTGATTAAATATGCCTTCTTATTTGCTACTAGGTTTAGCGTGGAAGTCTATTTCCTAACATGTGGTGTCAGAGAGTAAGTTTGTAGATCTTGGATTTGAGTTAAACCCTCGGTATTGTGAGAGTTGTAAGTTAGGAATATTTAAATTTGTGCTTGAAATAATGACAAGCAGTTTGAGGATAGAGATAGAACAATTTAATGGACAAAATTTTGAGTTTTGAAAGCTTAAAATTGAATATCTCCTTGTAGATCGATAACAATGGGAATATATCTATCCACATACCATGATGATAGGTATGTTGAGAGAATAATGGTAGAAACCCGAAAGAAGGAAAAGGAGCATGAATTGAATTTGTCTTGTAGATTTGATGTTGTTGAATGTCTCAAGTGAAGACTCAGAAAATAAACTATCGAAAAAGTTGGGAAGCTTGTACCAATTGAAATCCATGGAAAATCATTTTTTCCTTACAAAGAAACTATATCTTTTAAGGATGAGTGATGGGAGTTCAATAACTGAGGATTTGAATGCATTCAATACTATAATAATCAAGTTATCATCTATGGATATTAAAATCACCAAGGAGGAGAAATGTATTAGCCTATTATGTTCTTTGCTAGACTCATGGGATATCTTAGTCGCGACTATAGGGATTTATTCGACCACATTAGCGCTACAAGACATGTTTTCATCTCTATTATGAGAAGAAATTATATGGAAGGACATGGAAGGATCGACCAAACATTCCTTAATAATGAGAGGTCGACTAGTTGACAGAGATAAATGGAAATTCTATGACAGAAAGTCTAAGTTGAAGGGTAGATCTAAATCCTTGGTTCAATTCACAAGAATATGTTGGAAATGTGGTAAATTTTGGAATTACAAAAGGGAATGCAAGTCGAAGGAGATATAAAATAATAAAGGATCTGATGAGAAGAAGTCAACTAAGAGAAAGAATACTTTGGAATAAAGGAAGTGGCATGTATCTAGCATTGACCAATACACAATCATATCAGAATGTTTGGTTGATAGACTCAAAATTTTCCTTCCATATGACACCACATAGAGAATGGTTCTATGAATATGAGAGATATGAAGGGGGAGATGTGTTCTTGGGGGACGACTCGACAACCAAAATTGTTGGATGGGGTAGACTCTAACTGATACTTCAGGATGGGAAGAGTATAACCCTTTCGAGTGTGCTAGATATTTTGGGTTTGCAAAGAAACATGATATATGTAAAAAAGATGAGAGATGTAGGTGTGAACACTCTATTTCAAAAGGATAGGTGCAAAATGGTTAGGGGTGCGATGGTCTAAATGAAATGAGTTCAGATTCAAACCCTATACAAATTGTTGGGGAATGTTAACTCAACTAGATCTAACAACATTTTGTTCCTAAATTCAACTTGACTTTGACTTGACTCAAATCATCTCGGGATGATTTGATTCAAACCAACTCGACGGTTCCTCATCCATTTGACCCAACCATTGTATGGCACATGAGAATGGGACACAATGGATAAAAAGGAATTTTAGCTATGCACAACAAAGGTCGAAGGTTTTCCTTATTGTAATATGGAAGTCAATTTTTGTGACCATTACATATATGGAAACAAAAATCAGGTTAGGTTCCCATCTATAGAAACAAGGGAAAAGGGGATTATGGAATTGGTTCATAGTGATGTGTTTGGGCCTGTAACAGTCCCTTCACTTGGTGGATCCCTCTATTGTGCCTCCTTCATGGATTATTTTTCCCAAAATACATGCATACATTTCCTGAGGAAGAAATCAAAGTTTTTGAGAAATTCAAAGAGTTTAAATATATTGTTGAAAACTAGACATATAAGAAGATCAAGGTGTTGAGAATTAACAATGATGGTGAATCATTTTGAAAGTATTTTTGTGGTCAACTTGTTGTGGTGTTGTCGTGAGTTTGTTGGGGTTTATATGTGGACCTAGGATCTCTATGTGGACCCAATTTTATGATGATTATGTATCAATGATAGTGACAGAGACAATGATAGTGACATTTACAATGATAGTGACATGTTGATTCTTGTATATAGACATTTGAGGGTGGAAGGAAGGGAAAAGGAAAGGGGGTTGGAGCCTCCTTCTAGTTGGAATTGGAGAATCTAGGGATTTGTATCTTCCTTCAATATGGTGCCTATAAATCAGGGGGTTGGTGTCTCCTTCCAGTTGGATATGGATAATATTGGAAGATGTAGCTTCCTATTATTGTAATATTGTTATTAAATAAGAAAATAATTATGTGGTTTTATTCCATTTGGATTTCCACGTAAATTTATTGTGCACTGTGTATTTGTTCTTCTGCTCTTTACAATATATTGGGATGCATTTATTTGATTGAAAAGTTAAANATTGTAATATTGTTATTAAATAAGAAAATAATTATGTGGTTTTATTCCATTTGGATTTCCACGTAAATTTATTGTGCACTGTGTATTTGTTCTTCTGCTCTTTACAATATATTGGGATGCATTTATTTGATTGAAAAGTTAAAGTTTTTAAAAGGTGCTAAATTGTGATTGATATTGATTCACCTCCCCTCTCAGTATCAACAATTGGTATCAAAGTAGGTTACATTTAGAACAGTCTAATCACTGTAAAGAATATCGTGAGAAAAAATGGAAGGACACATTCGAAATGGGATTCCACCATTTGATGGAAACAATTATGCATACCGGAGCAACAAAATGCAAACTTACTTGAGAGATTAGGGAGTGTATATCTAGCTCTTAGTTGTCAATGGTCAAAACGTTTTGAAAAATACTCCAACTGATCTAGATGAGAAGAAATTAATGAGTTATAATTAAAAGGCTAGGCATGTTATCATAAGTGGATTGACACCAACTATTTCTAGCAAGGTGATGGGTTGTAACACAACTAAATAGGTTTGGGATAAACTTCAAAATATTTATGAAGGAGATATGAAATTCAAGCAGTTCAAGCTTCAACGACACATGGCACAATTTTAAAATATGAAAATGAATGAAAAATAATATATTGCAACCTATTTACTCAGAGTAGATGAAGTTCTCAATGCCATCAAAGGATTAGGAGAAAAATTCAAAAAATCCTTGGTTGTACAGAAAGTGTTGAGATTATTTCCTTTGAGAATGATGCCAAGGTCTTGACCATTGATGAAACTTGGGATTTGACCAAAACAACAATGGATAAACCACATGGGACCCTCACAACATATGAAATGATAACATATACAAAAAATGGACATCCAAATAGAGAAGCAACTTTTCAATCCATAAAGAAAACAAGGAACAAAGAAAACATGGTAGAAGAAATACCAGGCGATAAATCAGATGAAGAAGAAGCATATTTCACAAGGAGGATCAAGAGGGGAACCGGCAAATACAAAGTTAAGTTACCTTTGAAATGCTTCTATTGTTCTAGAATAGGACACTATGCTAAGAAATGTCCTTTTGAAGAAAATAAAAGCTTCCACAAGAAAAAGAGTTTTTGCTCCAAGGAGGACAACACTTCTTCAGATGAAAGAGATGGAGAAGAACGAGAAGTTATCTTCATAACTCAAGAAACTCAGAATGATGACCAAAAAAATTCTAAAAAAAATGAAATTCATTCTGAAGAAGAGTCTGATGCAGAGACAGAAGGAAAAAACACAAAATCTTCGTGGGGAAGAATATACATGACATAAAGTGAACAAGAATATGAATAAAATATTAAAAAATTGAAGTATGATGGAGAAGAAAATATGAAGCTCAAAATAAATAAATTAGAGAGTTAAAAAACGAATTGAAAATTTGTGAAGAAGAGAATCATGAGCTTGAAAAGACAATTGATGACTTGAAGGAGCAGTTAGATAAATCCAAGAAGACTGAATATTATGAGAAATTAAAAGTAGAATTGGATCACACAAGAAAATAGTTGATGTGGGCAATGAAAAAGTTGAATTACTACAAGAAATTCAAAAGAAGTACTGAAAAAGTTTGATGGAATTCTTAGAAAATAGATATCACCTACTGATAAGACAGGACTTGGATATGAAAATAGTTTGAAGACAATAGACACATATAAAACAAACATGGAAGATGAAGGAAATTCCATAAAATATGTAAATGCCTTAAGAAGTGGAATCAACAAACAAAATGGAGTTGAAGAACAACTTGAACATGACACCTCTAGCTGGAACATAAGATCATAATTCAAAAGTGGTGAGACACCAAGAAGGTCCTTTTCTACCAGGTATGAGAGTATTTTTCTTGGTCATTGTTATTCTTGTAGAAACTTTCGACACAAAGAAATCCACTGTAAAATAAATGCAAGAAAAAACTATATGAGAAACATAAATGATTATGGATATCATTAGGAAAATCATGTAAATAGTAGATATGGAAATGCTCATGGATTTGTCAATATAAATTACAATCCATTTGATCCATTGATGGATCAGAACATTGTATGCTACAAATGCAATAATCTTGCTCACAAAGCACGATATTGTTGAAATATGAAAGAAGATGATCCTATCATCAAGCCAACTATAATATGAGAAAGGAAAGATAATTCAAAGAAAGAATATTGTCGATTAACATTGTTTGTTGAAAATAAAGAAACAAATAGTACACAGACAGTGGGTGCTCAACACACATGACTGGAAACCAAAATAATTTCATCAGCCTAAGTGAAGGAAAAAGTGGCAATGTTGCATTTGGAAATGACTCCTCTATCAAAATAATCGGAAAAGGTGTAGTGAGCCTTGGAAGTGAAAATGTAAAAGAAACAAATGTCTTACTGGTTGAATATTTGAAGCATAATATCCTTAGTTTCAGTAAAATATGTTATCATGGATACAATCTTAAGTTTTATTCCCTAAGATGTGAAATCATAGAAGAAGACTCAGGAAGATTGGTTGCAACAACAAGAAGACGACTAAATAACATATACATCCTAGAAAAAGAGGAGAGAAAGAGGATTGAAGTCACAAAAAAGAGATACAAGGGCTATAACAAGGAAGGAAAGGATAAGAAGACATAAATGGAAGGTGAAATACTATTGAGTGCCATGAGTCAGGGGGTGTAACCCCAAAGAGAAGAGTTACCCTTTGCCATTGATGTCAAAGGGGGAGAGAAAGATCATGAGCATGATGACATGGGGAGTATGATTGTTTCCATAAATGACAAAGGGGGAGATTGTTGAATGGTGTTGTCATTGATGTCAAAGTCAGTGATTGGTGATCAACATGAAGAAGCCTATGGGTTTACTTGAAGGAGTCCCCAAGGTGGTCCCCTTATGTCATAGCTTTAAGCATGGCCCTCACTGGAAGATGATTTTAAGAAGCCCACAAGAAGCCTCAGAGGTGTGGTCAAGAATCCCCTATAGTCAATTGAAGAAGCCTATAGATGTCTAAGATCGATATTGCAAGATGGAGATTGTTGAAAGTATTATTTGTGGTCAATTTGGATACCTTATCTTTGAGGGAAATTTTAACCTACATAAATAACTCAAATAGATGAACAAGTTAGACAGTTGGAAATATTATTCCGATACCTTTCCAACAGTATATTGAAGTCCCTCTAACTCTCTAGGAATAAAGATATATGAATTTTTATGTCCACCAAATCCAGCCAGAACATTGAGGTTGACTCATGATCTAGGTGCATATTGGTGGCCACCCACCTATTACAACTGGCTCCTCTTGACAGTTTTTAGTTCAACACATTCTTTTGTACTTCTTTGTAATTGTGGGTTGTACACTTACGGGTTTGTATGGATCCCTACACATCTTCTAGGTGGATATTGCTGGCCTCCCACCTAATCCAACTGGATTATTTTGTGTGTTTTCATGTTAGCACATCTTGTTGTACTTCCACGACCGTTTTGGGGCCCCAAACAATGTTTTTTTGGTTCGCCACATTCAAATTGTAGACAGGGTTAGAGTTTGACGATGTAATGTGTAGTTTTCTAAAATACCTTTCCAATGGGCTATCACACGCCTAAAACAGAGGTCGTATGCAAAAGTTACGACCCCGAGAAGTTGAGGTACCAACTTACCCATAGGGGCCCACATAAATTTTGGTGTTTCATCTCCTAGGGTTAGATTTTTGGATGTCTAGGGTTTTGGAATTCATGAGTAATATTAAAAATGCCTATGGAGCCTCATTGTAATCATTATTCTCAGTCAGATGCGCATAACAGCCACATCTCTTCTCAGAGATAACTACCACCATTCAAGCAAATGTTTCAGTTCTATAGTTTTATAGTTTCATCATATTTCATTTATTCAATAGAAGATATTTTTCACTAGATATCTGTGTTGTTCTTCATATCTATGTTTTTATTGTATTCAGTCTGTTAATTAGTTCATTCTGCTCCTAAATCCGGATCAGTGGTATTAGAGTGATCTGCTCTTCATTTATTTTTCTTCGTGCATGTCCCCAACAAGATCTAGGTACAAGAAGTTGGGACTCGAACCAATCGAGTCATTGCAAGATCGGTCGCGTTGATCACAACAAAAACCCATGGGGGAAAAATAAATATGATGGAGTAGGAGATCCTTTTAAAATGTTTCTCAAGGAAGCCCTCACGCGACAAAGGAATGAAATGATGGAAAACTTTGTGCAGATCCTTCAATGACTACCCACAGGAGAAGCATATTCATCAAGCGGCCATGCAACCCCTTCAAGGTACATGTAAATTTTGATATTCCATTATTTGAATGACTGATAGATGTAGATGTTGTAGATAACTGGTTGAATCTGCTCGAAGGGTATTTTTCGGTCCACAATTTTTCTGATAGGGAAAAGATTACTTTTTCACTCCTCAAGGTCCTCCCCCATGTTAAGGACTGGTGGGATACTTACTCAGAGCAAAGGGACATAGAGGAATCTACAAATCTGTGGTTTCCCTTACATGGGATTCCTTCTGGGATGCCATTAAAGAACAATACTACCTCGTTATAAGCTACGAGGACCAGTACACCAAATGGACCACCCTGTGTCAAGAAAGGGACCAGAAAGTACCAAATTTCACTAATATTTTCCATACCCTGCGCACCAAATACTCAAATACTCAAAGACTCTCAAATACTCAAATAATCAAATACTCTCAGTGACATCTGGTGCTCAAGTACCGCGGTTTTTTGCATAGATACATTAAAAAATAAATGGAGTTTTTGGACATCACCTCCTTGGGTACGAATTATAGATATGTTGTCAAGATCGAGCAAAAATTTAAGAAGAAGAGGTGAGAGTTTGGATCTGCAAACTCCTCATAGCCGAAGTAGGGAAAATGCGACCCTAACCCACACAACAAGAGACAGAGCAAAGATGGCCACTCTCAGGAAAACCATTCCAAGCCGCAACAAAATAAGGGAAATGAAAAGATGAAGGAGGACACGAGAAAATGGTGTGAATACCATAAAATACCTTGGAACAACATTAAATAATGTTTCTCCAAGCAGTCACTTGTGGCCGAGCTGAAGGTGTCTGAGTCCGAGGCTGATTCTGATTCTAAATCAAATCCAGAAGGAGGGAAGTAGATCATTGATGTTGAACCTAGTGCCACTGTCGCTACTACTAAAGTCCATCCAAGCAAACCAGAAGAAAAAGAGGAAGGGGAACACCTCTTTCACTCATAGATGTAGGTAAAGGGGGCTCCACTCGATTTCATTGTCGATAGCAGCAGTAAGAAGAACATGATCTTAGCAGAGGTCGTCAAACGATTGGACCTGCCAAAAACACCACACCCACATCCCTACACTATCGGTTGGCTTCGCCAAGGAAGAGATCTTTGTGTCAACGAACAATGTCGTCTTCCCTATGGCATCAAGCCTTTCAAAGACGAGGTATTGTGTGATATTTCTCCCCTTGAAGTTTTTGATGTTATTTTAGGACAACCATATTTGTGGAAGTGCCATGCTGCGTATGAGTCTAGACCATGTAGTGTTATTATTAATTTGGGTACACAATTGTACAGGATACCAGAGGTAGCGCCACCTACCGTTATTTCTTTAATCTCTGCTAAACAATGTAGTAAGTTCATTTCATAGACCGAGAACTTTGTATTCTTTGTGATTCGTGCTCACAATAATCATAAGGTCTCTGCCACATCCATGGCCTCTACACAGAGCCTCTCTTTGCAACATAAGCAAGTGGATGAGATCGTGGAAGAGTACAGAGACATCTTCTCCTCATCCATTGAGGTATCGACGCACTACCAAGTCAAGCATTCAATTGATATAACTCTTGGTGCAACTCTGCCTAATGGACCAGTCTATCATCGCTCGCTGATGGAAAATGATGAAATCAAGTGTCAAATCTAAGAGCTTCTTCAAAAGGGGCACATCAGACCCAACTCCTCCCATTTTGGAATCCTGATTGTGCTGGTGCAGAAGAAGGACGTGACCTAACAAATCTGCATTGATTACAGAGCATTACACAAAATTATAGTTAGGAACCGACACCCAATTCCCAGGATTGATGACCTTCTTGACCAACTCAAGGGGGAAAATTTCTTCAACAATATTGACCTAAAGTCTGGCTACCACCGCGTTCCCATCGAACCAACTGATGTATGGAAGACAACTTTCAAATATAAATAAGGTCTCTTCGAATGGTTGGTCATGCCCTTTTTCTTAACAAATGCATCGACCACTTTCGTGAGGTTGATGGATGATGTATTAAGACCCTTCACCAAGTCTTTTGTGGTGGTATATTTGGATGGAATCCTCATCTTCATAATAACTTGGGAAGAGCACACACGACATATTCAACAGGTTTTGAGCACTTTGTGGCAACAAAAGCTATATGCCAACTTGGAAAAATTCTCCTTTGGCATGAACAGGGTCCAATACTTTGGCTACATTGTTGATGAGCATCGTGTACATATTGATCCAGCTAAGATCCAAATCATCCATGACTGTCCTGCCCCAACCACACTAACCGAGCTTATAAGCTTCTTGGGACTATCCAACTTCTACCGACGGTTCATGTTAGGATTCTCCCATATTACATGGGCCCTCAGCCAAGTGACCAAGGGTGGTGGCAAGAAAAATTTCGTGTGGGGGAAGGACCATAATGAGCATTTGATGATCTGAAGCATCACTTGTGCTCAGCTCCAGTATTCTCCTTTCTTGTTCTGCAACAATTGTTTGAGATTGAGACTGATGCATTTGACTATATTATAGGCACATTTCTCACTCAACACGGTCATTCGGTGGCATACCATAGTGAGACACTCTTAGATATTGTTCGTAAATGCCCCACCTATGACAAGGAAATGTATTCCATTGTACAATCATGACAAGGAGATGATCATCCACACTGATCACAAGCCTTTGCAGTTCATACAGACATAGACGAAATTGCAGAATGACCACCATCATAAGTGGTCCACCTACCTGCAACAGTTCCATCTCAACATCAAGTATAATACAAGGAGAAAAAATCGTGTTGTTGAATGCCTCAGTCGACCTCCCATGTCTGCACTCACCACTATGCTCCATTCTTGTGGACATGAAGAATCTGAGTGGCCCCAACTTTATCAACAAGATCTGGACTTCGCCACCACCTATCAACTCTTAGGTACATGCGTGAAAGTCACCGATTTTTACATTCATGAAATATTGTTATGCTATCTGGGCCATCTCTTTGTTCCTGCAAGAAAGCGTTCAAAGATGATTTGGGAATCCCACTACAATCGGATGGAAGGACATTTTGGCATGGAGAAAACTTTGGTCGTTCTACAAAAACATTTTTATTTTCCAAAAATTTCATAGGACGTCAGCAAGCATATCAGGTCTTGCACTACATGTGCCATTGCCAAGCCATCATCAAGAAGCAAGGCTTATACACCCCTCTTCTTACTCCCCAGAAGCCTTGGGAATCCATCTCGATGGATTACATGTCTGGTCTTCCATCCACCAAGCAAGGCAATGATTGTGTATTTGTGGTCGTTGATCGGTTTTCGACAAGGGCCATCCTCACATCCTATAAGAAGAATATCATAGCAGTGGATACTGCCAAGATCTTCTTCGAATGAGTGTGGGTCCATTTTGGGATACCAAATACCATCATATCCAACCAAGACAACAGATTCCTCAGCACATTTTGGTCGAGTCTCTAGTCACTGTTGGACACCAAGCTCACTAAATCCACCGCTTTCCACCCCCAAACAGATGACCAAACATAGGTCATCAATCGGATGATTGTGCACATCCTACGCATGTACAACTCTAAGCATCCACATACATGGGATGAGAGTCTCCCCTATGTTCAACACAGTTACAACAAGGCTCTCCATATCTCCACTGACCATAGCCCATTTCAGGTGGGGTTGGGATTCCAACCCTTGGGTCCCATTGATGTTGCACTACCTCTTGCAACCACACAGACAAACTCTTCCAATGTTCATTATGAGACCGACAAGGCCACCAAATTCATTGAGAGGATTCAACACATTCTCCAATAGGTCCATGAGATTCTACAGAAAACCAATGCTAAGTACAAATAGCGCCATGATCAACAAAGGGTACCGCACCGGTTTCAAGTTGGAGAAAAATTCTGGTTACATTTGTAGAAGGAGCGTCTTATAGGGCCCCATCGGATTCTTCACCCACTTTGCTATGGGCCTTACACTATCACCAAGGCTGTGGGTAGCAATGATTTTGAGCTCAACAATCCACCCTTCCTTAGCTTGCACCCAATATTCAATGTGGACCTCCTTCGGCCATATTTTCCACCATTATTAGACACTTTAGAGATCGCAGAACAACTGACACCAACAAATCTCAACCATGACTGCATGGAACATGAATCCACTGATCAGATCATGGAAACACAGGTCAAGGGCACTCACTAGCAAAGGATCTAGCTTTATCGAGTTGTTAAGGTAGGGAAACTCCTACACCAAGGAAAGTGGCTCACCTAGGGCCAAATTCAGCGAAAGTTCCCTCACTTGATGGGAGGACTTAATGTAATGGATACCATTGATTCCTAAGGGGGGAGGACTGATCCAGGTGGATATTGGTGGCCACCCACCTATTCCAACTGGCTCCTCTTGATAGTTTTTATTTCAACATGTTCTTATGTCATTATTTGTAATAGTGGGTTCTACACTTCTGGGGATGTCTGAAGAACTACACATCTTCCAGGTGGATACTGGTGGCCTCCCACCTAATCCAACTAGATTTTTTTGTATGTTTTCATGTCAGCACATATTGTTGTACTTCGAGGGCCGTCTTGGGGCCTTAAACAATGTTTTTTGGTTCACCATAGTTAAACTATAGGTAGAGTCAAAGTTTGACAATGTAATGTGTATTTCTCTAAAAGACCTTTCCAACGGGCTATCACACACCTAAAACGGAGGTCGTATGCAAAAGTTACGACCCTGAGAAGTTGAGGTACCAACTTACCCATAGGGGCCCACATAACTTTTGACATTTCATCTCCTAGGGTTAGGTTTTTGGATGTCTAGGGTTTTGGAATTCACGAGTAATATTAAAAATTCCTATGGAGCCTCAGTGTAATCATTCTTCTCAGATGGATGCACATAGCAGCCACATCTCTTCTCAGAGATAACTACCACCATTCGAGCAAGTGTTTCAGTTCTGCAGTTTTATAGTTTTAGCCTATTTCATTTATTCAATAGAAGATATTGTTCACTGGATATCTATGTTGTTCTTCATATCTCTCTGTTTATTGTATTCAATCTGTTAATCAGTTCGTTCTTCTCCTAAATCCATATCAACTCAACTAATGTTTGGAGAAAAAATTACTATAAATACATGATAGAATTTCACATTTTTTGTGTGCAAAAGGTGTTTGGAGTGTCTTCTGGTGTGCAAGATAAGTCTAATGGATTCTCTTAAGGTATTTCTTATTCTCAAGGTATGCTATAAGGTTGTGATGTTGTCATAAGGTTGTTATGCTTCCATATTCTTTGCTATGAAGTTGTGATGTTGTCAAGATGTTGTTGTGAGTTTGTTGGGGTTTATATGTTGACCCATGTGGACCTAGGATATCTATGTGGATCCAGTTTGATGATGATGATGTATTAATTACAATGACAATGACAATGATAGTGATAGTGAAAGTGACAGGTTGATTATTTTATATACATATTGGAGGGCGTAAGGAAAGGGGGTTGGAGCCTCCTTCCAATTGGAACTGAAGAATCTAGAGAGTTGTAGCTTCCTTCAGGTTGGTGCCTGTAAATCAGAGGGTTGGTGCCTCCTTCCAGTTGGAGCTGGAGAATATGAGAAGTTGTAGCTTCCTATTAATGTAATCTTGTTATTATATAAGAAGAACAATCTATGGTTTTCTTCTATTTGGATTTCCACATAAATATGTTGTAAACTGTGTATTTGTTCTTCTTCTCTTTACTGTATATTGGGATGCATTTATTTGATTGAAAATTTAAATTTTTTAAAAGGTGTTACATTGTAATTGATATTAATTCACTCCCCCCTCTCACTATCAAGATCATTTAAGTACACTATTACAAATGAATCTGAAAATGGATTCAATACATCATTCATCAAATGAATAAATGTAGATGGCACATTACATAAACCAAAAGGCATGACCAATCATTCATACAAACCTTTCCTTGTATTGAAGGTATTCTTCTAGGTGCCTTGTTCTTTGAATCATACTTGGTGGTATTTCGATTTGAGATCCAACTTAGTGAAGTACTTGTAATGCTACAAATTCTCTAGCAAGGCATCGATCCTAGGAAGAGTATATCGATTCTCAATGGTGATAGTGTTCAAATATCTACAATATATAAAAAATCTCCTACTCCCATCCTTCTTGGGTACTATGATAGTAGGTGAACCACAAGGTGAGGTACTTGGTCAACTCACTCCTTGCATGCTCTACCCTTGCTTATGTTGGAAGTAATTCCAACAGATTGGTTGGTCCTCTTCATATAAGATAGGGTAGAACCAAGACTTAATGAGTGTTTTAATCATCTCCCACTTAGTTATTAAGGGCTCACACTCTAGCCTGAGTGTTTGTTAATGGAGTTTGACAAGATTGCCTACGTCTCTGGGCCTTTGTTTCAGTGGGTGAGGCTTTCTTATATCTCTTCAATGCTTCAAAAGTACATCAGAAAAGTTTCAAAAGGATTACAAACTAGTCCAGATGTGTTCTTCTCGACCTCAAGAATCCAACACAACTGACGACACTGAAAAAGGTTGAGCGTAGATCCCGGAATTGGCCCGCAAAGTTTCCTCCTCAATGGCTTCCCTACATAAAAATGGCTTTGGCTTTCAAAATCTTCAACATTTCTCCTGTTCTGAAATTGTTTGACTTTCAAAAACCCTCTGATTCTTATAGATGTGGAGTTGGGGTTCTCCTTCCAACTTCCTCCCAAGATCTGGCCTCAAATCGGGCTTCAGATCCTCCAATAATGGCTAAAATCATCCAAAATCAGGATGAAAATCACTAAAAATCATATTATATAGTTATAAAACCCAAAATTGACATAAATCTGGGCGCATCCCCTTTATCCAGGCTCCTAGACATATGGGGAAGGTCCATGTGGCCATAGGCTAGGCGCTAGCTGTTAAGACCCTTGATTTCTAGCCCTTGGTCGTAGGCATGGCCCATGTGGCTTGGTCCTTAAACTCCACGCGCCCTCCTGCTAGCTTGGCTCTTGGTTCGTAGCCCCTGGTCGTGTGGGGTGCCAAGTGTTATGCATTGGCCCACTCCGACCGGGGTTTAACCCACAAAACCCGCCAAATTTCTATTCAAATGACGTTCCGTCGTTTGTTTTCACAAGCCCCAAGTTCACCCAAGTGGTCAACGCGTATAGTGTATACTGTTGGCGATGCCAAGGTCGGAGGTTCGAGCTCGACAGAGGCGGAAAAATATCTTTTACCCATCCAATATTGGAAAAATCTGGGGTTCCACAGGGCACCCTCTAATTGGGCAACGAGTTACCCTGTGATTCATCTGTATGGTACAATCAACATCTAGTCAGTATATAGTCAGTTGCCACATCACCACTGTACAACCACGTCACATGTCCAGTCAACTGCCACATCAACATCCATACTTCCCAGTCACCCTACCACGTCAACATCCATACAACCCAGTCACCTTGCCATGCCAGCATTCGTACGACCACATGTCATCCATACTACCATGTTTCATCATGTCATTGGGCCATGTCACATACATACTGCCACATGTCACATATGTACACTGCTATGGGTCAATTCCGTACTAGTCCAATTGAGCCTGAAAATGCCAAAACTGAGTGACATGTGTCACCTCCTGGTGCTGCCACATGTCTTGCTAATGTCATAATGATGTCATGTTGACGTCACCTGTCGTACTATTGACATCAGTAGTATGACCTGTTGACTTTGACCAGTTTGACTTTTTACCTGTTTGGGAAATCAGTAAGAATGAAATAGCTTTCGCATACGATGTCCATTTGCAAAAAAAATTATATGGCCAGAATCAGTGCGACGAGTTGGACGCAACAAAGCTAGTTTCGTCTGATTATGAGAACTTTAATTTTTAGGCCTTCTAGGATCCATTTTGGATCAGTGTCTTTGTGGAATTTTCCACCATGTTTGGGCATGGCCCTCTAACTTCAGTTGGGAAAATGAAATATTTCACTCTTCTACTATATTACAGACATTGAAATAAAATTCTTACTATTTAAACCATTGATTCAACTTAATATCATCACTCTCACCTTGGTAGGGTTTGATGACCACTTTTAATTCCACTTTAAACAAAGATTGAGAAGAAGTTATGACACAAAAACTTGGTCTCTCTTTTTTTGGGTCTTTTTTTACTCTTGTTCTAGGTCTTCATTATCTCCAAATTTCTCATTTGATCCATCTTTTGAGTTAAATCCACCACACTCCTTGAAGGGTTTGAGTTTCTTCTCTAGATCTACGATGAGTATGGCCATGTAGCAGGAGATGTCAATGACGTGTGTTGATGTTTGGACAACATCGGGAAGACATTCTTCCAGATTAATAATTAATAATATAATTATTAATTATTAAATAATATATATAATAAGTAATAATAATAATAAATAGTTATTTATTATCCAAGGGACACATCCTTTCATGGATGGTCACCATATGTTCTCTATATATCGAACACTCATCATTGTAATGAAATATTGATCATATCTCATCTCATATGAAAAATCAACATGGTATCAGAGCATGACTAGGCATGACTCCTTCACAGGAGAGCCCCGAAAGATGAGAGTAGAAAACTTAACCCGAGCAAGAGTTGCACAATTCTGTTGCTACTTGCATAGTGTCTAGGGATAAGAAATTTTGATTGTGTTTTCATGTAGTGATTTATGCACATAATCTCTATTGAAATATGCCTCTGTGTAATCTTCCATGCAATGATCAAAACCAGAAGGAAATTTATGACACAAGTCCTACAGGTTGAAGATTGTCTGCCTTACAATGAGAAAATAAACATGAACAAGAAAGAACATGATCCTTATAGAGAAGGGAGTGAAAAGTGATGTTAAATACATGCTTTGACAGGGATTTTGTGGATGCCGCAAGGCGTTTGATGGTTTTATCAACCTTATCCACACAAACAAGCGTGTACAAACTATAAATGTCGATATACGCGTAGATTTTAATAAATCTTCTGACGACACTATCACATAGGGATGATGACTCGTTATTTGTCTTGGAATTGAAGGATCCCTTGAAACTATGATAATGCACTGATAAATTTGATCCCATATGCCATTACAATCGTAGAATCTCACAATAACACTATAGAAAATAACTTGATAAAATCTCGATCCAAGACATCTTGAAAAAATCTGTTTGTAGAAGGATATGATGTGAGACGAATATGGCCTCTGAACTTGGTATCTCCTTAAAATCGATATTATGGTCAAGTCATCTCTCAAATACTTGAAACCTGGTGCAACAATATTCAATGTAAGAAAATATGACATCCTCTAGCAAGAAGTTGCACTCGTGTTATAACGAGATCCTATCAATAGCTTGAAGATTGCAATTACAGAAAAAGAAGATTGAGTCTAATTGTCTAGAACCTGGGATTGATCAAGGAACACAAAACTTTCCCGATACTATATGACAACCATTGCTTGATCGTTTCAGTACTCACCTACTATAACATTATTACTACTAGTGGAATATATGATCGTATTGAAGGATTTTTTTTGCACATTCATGAAATTAGTTTGTCAAAAATTCTAAATAGTCAAGGCATTGATATATGAAAAATCCACATTCCATCATAATGGCATAATCAACCACAAACTATACACCTCCAATCCTATGTGCTATCGATTTCCTACATTATGTGCACAACTCAATCATGTGATCTTTGAAGAACAAATGCATATCACAGTCTTAGGAGAAGGCTTGGAGCGTTGTCATAAGCCACCAAACATAAATTGCAAGGAACTACAAGCAAGACTTATTGTTAAAATAACGTTGGCTATACATGATGGAGATGGAATTTATGTAAACTCACACCAATGGTGATGCCCGGGGACCTTGTGAAGATGTTTTTTGAATTGATTATGGTGGTGGCATGTGAGCAGGGTATGAGATATTCCATTAGGGTCAGAGCAAGACCGTCAATGTTGGTGTTATTCAATCCATTCATCGATTCTAACTGGAGCAAGAGAGAAACCAGTGCAACAACTTGTTGTAGATAATGCTTAGTTGGATAGGGAATTTATCGCCATTGTACAACAATGTGGTTCTGCAATTATCAAGGCACGTAAGATCTCTAGTGTATTGTCTGAGCTTCTAGTTCTCCATGTGATCATATCCATGATTGGGTTCTTGGTACACCTAAGGGTACATGGGTTTCAATGGACGTATATTCTAATGGAAAGTCTATAGTGACTTCCAAGTGGATCTATAAGATCAAACACACAACTAATGGAAGCATCGAGAAGCACAAAATGAGATTTGTTTCTAGAGGAATCTCTCAGGTGGAGGGAATAGATTATGAGGAGAAATGTGCTCCTATTGCTTGATACACTTTTATCCAGACGAGTATTTCCCTTGCAACATCCATGGGTTGAAGACTACATCCTATGGATGTGAAGACAACCTTTATCAATGGAGAAATTGAGGAAGAAGTATACATCGAGCAACCAGATGGTTTCGTGATACATGAGAATGAGTTTCATGTGTGTAGGTTGAAGAAGGCCCTATATGGACTCAAGCAAGCACCTCGAGCTTGGTATGCAAGGATTGATGAACATCTAATGAGATTGGGCTTCAACAAAAATTTTCTTGATCCCAACTTGTACTACAAGATTGTTAATGGTGAGTCCCCAATTTTGGTCCTCTACATTGATGATTTATTCCTTATCGGTACAGAGAGCCTTATTGATGAATGCAAGTATGTGTTGGCCTATGAGTTTGATATGAAGGACTTTGGTATGATGCACTAGTTATTGGGAATAGAGGTGTGGAAGAGAACTAGTGATATTTTCCCGAGTCAGGGGAAGTACAAAGCTGCGATATCGAAAAAAGTTTGGGATGTTGAACTGTAAGCCCATGACTACACCAATGGTGACGAATTTGAAGAAACTAAGTGTGTCTTCTTTCGATTCCAATGAAATTGATCCAACCCTATACATACAACTGATTGGATCATTAATGTATCTGGTTAGCTAGTTTATGAGTCAAACAAGATAGACACATTGGATTGTTGCAAAGGATGTATTGAGATACCTGTGAGGCACAATTGGACATGGTATGAGATATACTTCCATTGTTGACATGAGATTGCAGGGATATGGCAATTATGATTGGATAGGGAGCACAATGGACAAGAAGAGCACCTCCGGGTGTTGCTTCACTTTGGGATCTTCCATGGCTTCCTGGTGTAGCAGGAAATAGACTTTTGTGGCCTTCAGCACCGCAGAAGCAGAGTGCATTGCATTGAGTGTGGCAGTCTGTGAAGTAGTGTGGTTTTGCAAGCTCCTTAGATATTTATTTGGACATGTATTGGGTTCCACCATTATTCATTGTGATAACCAAAGTCGTGTGAAGCTCTCAGAGAATCCAGTGTTTCATGAAAAATTGAAACACATTGAGATCAAGTACCATTACATCTGAGACATGTTGCAAAGGAAGGAAATACTGGTGAAGTACCTTCCTATAGATGAGTAGGTTGTTGATGTTCTTACCAAACCTCTTACCAAGACGAAGTTCGAGTAATTTTGTGACAGACTTGACATGGCAGAGAATGCCTCCCTTGCTGAGAGGGAGTGTTGATGTTTGTAGCTTCCTGAGACATTCTCCAGATTGTACTCCTCCGTGAATGATTTGAGTTTATTTGTGAGGACACTTATCCGAGAAGGGATAAGTGGGTTTGGGATTATATCCCAACGTCCCTTATGGAGAGCACATGAGGACACATCCCTTGTGCAGAGCACATGAGGACATGTCAAGGAGTTGACCTTGACGTCACACACTATGAGGAGTTGAACCTAGTGTTTCTAAAGGGAGTAGACTCTAGAAGTCCACATGGGAGTGCCATGTGTGACATACAATCTCTAGATCCTACTTCTCTATGACTGAGTTGAGTTGATCTGTAAGGACACTTATCTGAGAAGGGATAAATGGGTGTGGGATTGTAGCCCAAGGTCCCTTGTGGAGAGCACATGAGGACACATCCCTTGTGGAGAGAACATGAGGACATGTCAAGGGAGTTGACCTTGATGTCACACACTATGGGAAGTTGACCTTAGTGTTTCTAAAGGAAGTAGCCTCTAGAAGTCCACATGGGAGTGCCATGTGTAAAAAGAATTTTTCTGCTACGGTGGTTGTGTATCACTCGCAGAGTCTATGTGTCTTCGGAAAATGGTTGTGTGCTACTACAGTGGTTGTGTTCCATTGGCAGTGACTGTGTGTCATTCAACAGTAGTTGTGTGCTACTAGTAATGGTTGTGTACCACTGGACAATAGTTGTGTACTACTATGGATTATCACGATCGTGTTCTATTGGATGGAAATTGTAGTAGTTGTATGCTACTAGCCGATTGTCATGGAGACTACCAAATCACTTGGAGCAGTTGTGTGTTGCTTGATCGCAGAGACCGTGACAGATGATTCTCAGTGGACTACTAGATGAAAACATCACAAAAAGATACATCCCTAGCTAAGAGGGAGTGTTGATGTTTCAACATCGGGAATACCTTCTCCTAGATTGGGCTGCAGACCAAGGGAGATAGGATACATTTATCATAAAGGTGAACTTGTGGTAAATGGGTCCAGGTGATCCAAAATGGATCTCGGAACCAAAATGCGACCAGAAAGGCCTAAAATGAAAAGTGCTCGAAATTGCTTCAAAATAGACATGTGCGTAGGACTCGTCGATACGAACCCAACGCAACTTGAACGGGCTCAAACAGACACCGAATACGAAATATATCGTGGTCTGTTCGTTTTTCCAAACAGGGAAAATTTTTGTTGACCGTACAATGTACAACGCTGATGTGGAAGATGACAGTACAGTGACATGGCAGGTACATTGGCATGCTGAACGAGCAAACAGGTGGATGAATTATTGGTTGACATGTGTCCTTGTGAGGGCAAATGTAATGGTACCACGTGGCACCCCTCCATTGGTTGTTGGGCAAAAATATTATAGACTCCACAGGAGTTGAACATGTGACCTCTGGTCCAGGCAGAATGGATTTGGCAACGCCGGGCCACCAACTGCCCACTTTGTTTCTTATTTACCATAGTGTAAACTTTATATTTGAAGTGAAAGGTTGGTAATTTCCGCGGAGTAAAGGGTTGGGGCCTAACCCCAACCCCTGGCGCACGCCCATGTGACTTCACCAAATAACCTTATACTATGGTATGGCGTGAGAGTTTTGTTTGGCACACGTTTTAATGGAGCCTAACCCTAGTTACTATTTCCATATGACTGCAGCATATGACCCGGACCTTCCACCATTTGGCGCAGATACAAGTTGGAGTTTAGCCCAACGCTTTGGCATTTTACTACACCATGTGACCTACAGTCAACCCTTAGCGTGGATATGTGGGGATAGTGACTGGTCAACTGGGCTAGCCCGCCAACCAAGGCATGTGACTAGGGGCTGGTGACCGAGATCTAACTTGCATAGGGGCACGTGGAAGGTAAGGGCGTGGCCACATGGGCCAATCCACATGACCAGGGATCGACGGTTAGGGGGCCAGCACGCTAGCACCAGACCACATCCACATGGAGGGTGCCCATATGACCAGGAGCCCGAGAATTCATTTTTTGTGCCTTATTTTAGCCAATAGTGGGTTTTAAAACATTATATTATAATTTTAATTGATTTTTAGCTTGATATTGAGAGATTTTGGCCATTTTTGGAGGATGTGGAGTTCTTTTTTAGGCCATATCTTGGGGGGAAGTTGGGTTTTTGCTGCCAACTTTAAGCCTATATAAACCAGAGGTTCTTGGCAGCCTGAAGGAGGTTCAGAACAGGGAAATGCTAAAGAATTGTTAAGGCAAAGCCATTTTTATGCAGGGAAGCCATTGAGGAGAGCAACTTTTCAGGCCATTTCTGGGAGCTTCGTTCATCCGTTTTCAGTGCCGTCTGTTTTGATGGGTTCTTGAGATCTAGCAGAACACACCTAGATCATTTTGTAATTCATTTGGCACTTTTATGATGTATTTTTGAAGCTTTGAAGAGAAATGAGAAAACCTCACCCACCGAGACAAAGGCCCGTAGACGTAGGCGATATTGCTGAACTCCGTTAACAATTTTTTCTATTATGGTTTGCTAATTCTTATGCTTATTTCCAGATCTGTATATGTTATTATGTCTACCATGTTTCATCATTAATTCTTCCTCTTTCATCAATTTCCTAAATGGTTAATGAACTCATGTTTTTAAGACTCAACCATAGTCTTTAAAAGATATTTTCGGATCACCAAGCGTAGTCCTTCCTTGATCATGACAAGGAATAATATGGTCTCAAGGTGCTTTCCATGTATCAGTTAACATCAAGATGGCATTCACTCACATGTGTGTACCTGTGGTGAAACAAACCTGGTGTGGTCTTTGTCCTTGTCATGGTGATTTGACAAGGAATGATAAGACTTAAGATAGCAATATAATTTGTAAACTACCATGGTTATTCCACTTGAATAGAATATTATAATTCTCTACAATATTTTTACTATGCAATATTCTATTGAAGATAACTCACTTTAAATTTATAACTAACACATAAAATTACTAAAATAGTCTAAAAATTGAAATGAAACAAACAAACAATAACACCTCACCCCACAAAAGATATACTCTAGAAAAACTTGATATAAGAAAAACCCACCTAGAAGGCTAGGTCTATGCTTCTTCCTTTGGTCTCTCTCAATATCCCACTCTCAATTATATGCTCTCCTATGAAATATTACTCAATACAATAAGAATGGAACCCCTACCTTTCCTAGCTATCAAGGGTTAGGGTTAGGAGTTTTTCATGCCTCAACCCCCAATTATTGTTTGGGGTTTTGTCCCTCTAGAATAATCTTGAATATCAAATAAGTTTTAGATATTTTATGCCAAATCTTCAATGTGAGACTTGCCCCTTTAATGAGACCTACAAGTCAATAGCTTCAATGTTTCCACCCAAAAAGCACCAAACTAGATAACAAAATATGTAATGATCATCTCAAATTTCTTTTGTTAAAATAAAATTATATTTATTCCTCCTTCATAGTATAGATGTATTCCTTTCGCCTAGCCTCCATGATAGTTGATTGCTATGTTGTTCCTTTCTCTAACTAAGATTTTTCAATTGCTTTCATGGTCTTGATATTAATAACATGATTCTTGATATTAATAACATGAGTAGGTTTCTTAGCTATTGGAATGCATCTGAAAATTTTTACACTCGCCCATAACATAATTTACATGGTATCTGAAAACATCAAACCGATTATAAGATGTATTCATACCCCGGTTTCTACGGGTGGCATGGTAAATAAAATGGCAGCCAATATCCACCAGGGTCTTAACATTCAATACTATGTAGAGGATAACACTTAAATTCATCTTTAAAAAAGATGAACAAAGTGGCATAAATGATTAAAGAACCCTACAACAACAGTAAAACAATTTCAGCATTGAAGTCTGGCTGAATTTCAATATTTACAGCATTGCAAACCGTAGATACTACAAACTGAAAAAACGCTCTAATAAATTGTCATTCAAAATTCATACATTTAGATAAAGAAAACTGAAAACTATGACATCTCTTAGAATCTTCTTTTATTTTTTCTCCTCTTCTTTTTGGCACCATTGTTGTTACTTGTGCTGTGAACGCCCCCAGTAATCACAGGACTTTGAATCTCATGACTCTCTTGCTTCTTCTTGTTGTTACTGGTCATACTAATGGCAGTGGACTCGGTCTCCTCATTTTCTACACACTCAGATTTTCCCGTGTTGTTGTGATGAATCTCTTCTTCTTGCTTATTGGTGTCAGTTCCGTTTTCTTGCTTC
>ML788332.1:216211-236839 GCA_009831015.1 Picea engelmannii | reverse complement strand
ATTGTAATATTGTTATTAAATAAGAAAATAATTATGTGGTTTTATTCCATTTGGATTTCCACGTAAATTTATTGTGCACTGTGTATTTGTTCTTCTGCTCTTTACAATATATTGGGATGCATTTATTTGATTGAAAAGTTAAAGTTTTTAAAAGGTGCTAAATTGTGATTGATATTGATTCACCTCCCCTCTCAGTATCAACAATTGGTATCAAAGTAGGTTACATTTAGAACAGTCTAATCACTGTAAAGAATATCGTGAGAAAAAATGGAAGGACACATTCGAAATGGGATTCCACCATTTGATGGAAACAATTATGCATACCGGAGCAACAAAATGCAAACTTACTTGAGAGATTAGGGAGTGTATATCTAGCTCTTAGTTGTCAATGGTCAAAACGTTTTGAAAAATACTCCAACTGATCTAGATGAGAAGAAATTAATGAGTTATAATTAAAAGGCTAGGCATGTTATCATAAGTGGATTGACACCAACTATTTCTAGCAAGGTGATGGGTTGTAACACAACTAAATAGGTTTGGGATAAACTTCAAAATATTTATGAAGGAGATATGAAATTCAAGCAGTTCAAGCTTCAACGACACATGGCACAATTTTAAAATATGAAAATGAATGAAAAATAATATATTGCAACCTATTTACTCAGAGTAGATGAAGTTCTCAATGCCATCAAAGGATTAGGAGAAAAATTCAAAAAATCCTTGGTTGTACAGAAAGTGTTGAGATTATTTCCTTTGAGAATGATGCCAAGGTCTTGACCATTGATGAAACTTGGGATTTGACCAAAACAACAATGGATAAACCACATGGGACCCTCACAACATATGAAATGATAACATATACAAAAAATGGACATCCAAATAGAGAAGCAACTTTTCAATCCATAAAGAAAACAAGGAACAAAGAAAACATGGTAGAAGAAATACCAGGCGATAAATCAGATGAAGAAGAAGCATATTTCACAAGGAGGATCAAGAGGGGAACCGGCAAATACAAAGTTAAGTTACCTTTGAAATGCTTCTATTGTTCTAGAATAGGACACTATGCTAAGAAATGTCCTTTTGAAGAAAATAAAAGCTTCCACAAGAAAAAGAGTTTTTGCTCCAAGGAGGACAACACTTCTTCAGATGAAAGAGATGGAGAAGAACGAGAAGTTATCTTCATAACTCAAGAAACTCAGAATGATGACCAAAAAAATTCTAAAAAAAATGAAATTCATTCTGAAGAAGAGTCTGATGCAGAGACAGAAGGAAAAAACACAAAATCTTCGTGGGGAAGAATATACATGACATAAAGTGAACAAGAATATGAATAAAATATTAAAAAATTGAAGTATGATGGAGAAGAAAATATGAAGCTCAAAATAAATAAATTAGAGAGTTAAAAAACGAATTGAAAATTTGTGAAGAAGAGAATCATGAGCTTGAAAAGACAATTGATGACTTGAAGGAGCAGTTAGATAAATCCAAGAAGACTGAATATTATGAGAAATTAAAAGTAGAATTGGATCACACAAGAAAATAGTTGATGTGGGCAATGAAAAAGTTGAATTACTACAAGAAATTCAAAAGAAGTACTGAAAAAGTTTGATGGAATTCTTAGAAAATAGATATCACCTACTGATAAGACAGGACTTGGATATGAAAATAGTTTGAAGACAATAGACACATATAAAACAAACATGGAAGATGAAGGAAATTCCATAAAATATGTAAATGCCTTAAGAAGTGGAATCAACAAACAAAATGGAGTTGAAGAACAACTTGAACATGACACCTCTAGCTGGAACATAAGATCATAATTCAAAAGTGGTGAGACACCAAGAAGGTCCTTTTCTACCAGGTATGAGAGTATTTTTCTTGGTCATTGTTATTCTTGTAGAAACTTTCGACACAAAGAAATCCACTGTAAAATAAATGCAAGAAAAAACTATATGAGAAACATAAATGATTATGGATATCATTAGGAAAATCATGTAAATAGTAGATATGGAAATGCTCATGGATTTGTCAATATAAATTACAATCCATTTGATCCATTGATGGATCAGAACATTGTATGCTACAAATGCAATAATCTTGCTCACAAAGCACGATATTGTTGAAATATGAAAGAAGATGATCCTATCATCAAGCCAACTATAATATGAGAAAGGAAAGATAATTCAAAGAAAGAATATTGTCGATTAACATTGTTTGTTGAAAATAAAGAAACAAATAGTACACAGACAGTGGGTGCTCAACACACATGACTGGAAACCAAAATAATTTCATCAGCCTAAGTGAAGGAAAAAGTGGCAATGTTGCATTTGGAAATGACTCCTCTATCAAAATAATCGGAAAAGGTGTAGTGAGCCTTGGAAGTGAAAATGTAAAAGAAACAAATGTCTTACTGGTTGAATATTTGAAGCATAATATCCTTAGTTTCAGTAAAATATGTTATCATGGATACAATCTTAAGTTTTATTCCCTAAGATGTGAAATCATAGAAGAAGACTCAGGAAGATTGGTTGCAACAACAAGAAGACGACTAAATAACATATACATCCTAGAAAAAGAGGAGAGAAAGAGGATTGAAGTCACAAAAAAGAGATACAAGGGCTATAACAAGGAAGGAAAGGATAAGAAGACATAAATGGAAGGTGAAATACTATTGAGTGCCATGAGTCAGGGGGTGTAACCCCAAAGAGAAGAGTTACCCTTTGCCATTGATGTCAAAGGGGGAGAGAAAGATCATGAGCATGATGACATGGGGAGTATGATTGTTTCCATAAATGACAAAGGGGGAGATTGTTGAATGGTGTTGTCATTGATGTCAAAGTCAGTGATTGGTGATCAACATGAAGAAGCCTATGGGTTTACTTGAAGGAGTCCCCAAGGTGGTCCCCTTATGTCATAGCTTTAAGCATGGCCCTCACTGGAAGATGATTTTAAGAAGCCCACAAGAAGCCTCAGAGGTGTGGTCAAGAATCCCCTATAGTCAATTGAAGAAGCCTATAGATGTCTAAGATCGATATTGCAAGATGGAGATTGTTGAAAGTATTATTTGTGGTCAATTTGGATACCTTATCTTTGAGGGAAATTTTAACCTACATAAATAACTCAAATAGATGAACAAGTTAGACAGTTGGAAATATTATTCCGATACCTTTCCAACAGTATATTGAAGTCCCTCTAACTCTCTAGGAATAAAGATATATGAATTTTTATGTCCACCAAATCCAGCCAGAACATTGAGGTTGACTCATGATCTAGGTGCATATTGGTGGCCACCCACCTATTACAACTGGCTCCTCTTGACAGTTTTTAGTTCAACACATTCTTTTGTACTTCTTTGTAATTGTGGGTTGTACACTTACGGGTTTGTATGGATCCCTACACATCTTCTAGGTGGATATTGCTGGCCTCCCACCTAATCCAACTGGATTATTTTGTGTGTTTTCATGTTAGCACATCTTGTTGTACTTCCACGACCGTTTTGGGGCCCCAAACAATGTTTTTTTGGTTCGCCACATTCAAATTGTAGACAGGGTTAGAGTTTGACGATGTAATGTGTAGTTTTCTAAAATACCTTTCCAATGGGCTATCACACGCCTAAAACAGAGGTCGTATGCAAAAGTTACGACCCCGAGAAGTTGAGGTACCAACTTACCCATAGGGGCCCACATAAATTTTGGTGTTTCATCTCCTAGGGTTAGATTTTTGGATGTCTAGGGTTTTGGAATTCATGAGTAATATTAAAAATGCCTATGGAGCCTCATTGTAATCATTATTCTCAGTCAGATGCGCATAACAGCCACATCTCTTCTCAGAGATAACTACCACCATTCAAGCAAATGTTTCAGTTCTATAGTTTTATAGTTTCATCATATTTCATTTATTCAATAGAAGATATTTTTCACTAGATATCTGTGTTGTTCTTCATATCTATGTTTTTATTGTATTCAGTCTGTTAATTAGTTCATTCTGCTCCTAAATCCGGATCAGTGGTATTAGAGTGATCTGCTCTTCATTTATTTTTCTTCGTGCATGTCCCCAACAAGATCTAGGTACAAGAAGTTGGGACTCGAACCAATCGAGTCATTGCAAGATCGGTCGCGTTGATCACAACAAAAACCCATGGGGGAAAAATAAATATGATGGAGTAGGAGATCCTTTTAAAATGTTTCTCAAGGAAGCCCTCACGCGACAAAGGAATGAAATGATGGAAAACTTTGTGCAGATCCTTCAATGACTACCCACAGGAGAAGCATATTCATCAAGCGGCCATGCAACCCCTTCAAGGTACATGTAAATTTTGATATTCCATTATTTGAATGACTGATAGATGTAGATGTTGTAGATAACTGGTTGAATCTGCTCGAAGGGTATTTTTCGGTCCACAATTTTTCTGATAGGGAAAAGATTACTTTTTCACTCCTCAAGGTCCTCCCCCATGTTAAGGACTGGTGGGATACTTACTCAGAGCAAAGGGACATAGAGGAATCTACAAATCTGTGGTTTCCCTTACATGGGATTCCTTCTGGGATGCCATTAAAGAACAATACTACCTCGTTATAAGCTACGAGGACCAGTACACCAAATGGACCACCCTGTGTCAAGAAAGGGACCAGAAAGTACCAAATTTCACTAATATTTTCCATACCCTGCGCACCAAATACTCAAATACTCAAAGACTCTCAAATACTCAAATAATCAAATACTCTCAGTGACATCTGGTGCTCAAGTACCGCGGTTTTTTGCATAGATACATTAAAAAATAAATGGAGTTTTTGGACATCACCTCCTTGGGTACGAATTATAGATATGTTGTCAAGATCGAGCAAAAATTTAAGAAGAAGAGGTGAGAGTTTGGATCTGCAAACTCCTCATAGCCGAAGTAGGGAAAATGCGACCCTAACCCACACAACAAGAGACAGAGCAAAGATGGCCACTCTCAGGAAAACCATTCCAAGCCGCAACAAAATAAGGGAAATGAAAAGATGAAGGAGGACACGAGAAAATGGTGTGAATACCATAAAATACCTTGGAACAACATTAAATAATGTTTCTCCAAGCAGTCACTTGTGGCCGAGCTGAAGGTGTCTGAGTCCGAGGCTGATTCTGATTCTAAATCAAATCCAGAAGGAGGGAAGTAGATCATTGATGTTGAACCTAGTGCCACTGTCGCTACTACTAAAGTCCATCCAAGCAAACCAGAAGAAAAAGAGGAAGGGGAACACCTCTTTCACTCATAGATGTAGGTAAAGGGGGCTCCACTCGATTTCATTGTCGATAGCAGCAGTAAGAAGAACATGATCTTAGCAGAGGTCGTCAAACGATTGGACCTGCCAAAAACACCACACCCACATCCCTACACTATCGGTTGGCTTCGCCAAGGAAGAGATCTTTGTGTCAACGAACAATGTCGTCTTCCCTATGGCATCAAGCCTTTCAAAGACGAGGTATTGTGTGATATTTCTCCCCTTGAAGTTTTTGATGTTATTTTAGGACAACCATATTTGTGGAAGTGCCATGCTGCGTATGAGTCTAGACCATGTAGTGTTATTATTAATTTGGGTACACAATTGTACAGGATACCAGAGGTAGCGCCACCTACCGTTATTTCTTTAATCTCTGCTAAACAATGTAGTAAGTTCATTTCATAGACCGAGAACTTTGTATTCTTTGTGATTCGTGCTCACAATAATCATAAGGTCTCTGCCACATCCATGGCCTCTACACAGAGCCTCTCTTTGCAACATAAGCAAGTGGATGAGATCGTGGAAGAGTACAGAGACATCTTCTCCTCATCCATTGAGGTATCGACGCACTACCAAGTCAAGCATTCAATTGATATAACTCTTGGTGCAACTCTGCCTAATGGACCAGTCTATCATCGCTCGCTGATGGAAAATGATGAAATCAAGTGTCAAATCTAAGAGCTTCTTCAAAAGGGGCACATCAGACCCAACTCCTCCCATTTTGGAATCCTGATTGTGCTGGTGCAGAAGAAGGACGTGACCTAACAAATCTGCATTGATTACAGAGCATTACACAAAATTATAGTTAGGAACCGACACCCAATTCCCAGGATTGATGACCTTCTTGACCAACTCAAGGGGGAAAATTTCTTCAACAATATTGACCTAAAGTCTGGCTACCACCGCGTTCCCATCGAACCAACTGATGTATGGAAGACAACTTTCAAATATAAATAAGGTCTCTTCGAATGGTTGGTCATGCCCTTTTTCTTAACAAATGCATCGACCACTTTCGTGAGGTTGATGGATGATGTATTAAGACCCTTCACCAAGTCTTTTGTGGTGGTATATTTGGATGGAATCCTCATCTTCATAATAACTTGGGAAGAGCACACACGACATATTCAACAGGTTTTGAGCACTTTGTGGCAACAAAAGCTATATGCCAACTTGGAAAAATTCTCCTTTGGCATGAACAGGGTCCAATACTTTGGCTACATTGTTGATGAGCATCGTGTACATATTGATCCAGCTAAGATCCAAATCATCCATGACTGTCCTGCCCCAACCACACTAACCGAGCTTATAAGCTTCTTGGGACTATCCAACTTCTACCGACGGTTCATGTTAGGATTCTCCCATATTACATGGGCCCTCAGCCAAGTGACCAAGGGTGGTGGCAAGAAAAATTTCGTGTGGGGGAAGGACCATAATGAGCATTTGATGATCTGAAGCATCACTTGTGCTCAGCTCCAGTATTCTCCTTTCTTGTTCTGCAACAATTGTTTGAGATTGAGACTGATGCATTTGACTATATTATAGGCACATTTCTCACTCAACACGGTCATTCGGTGGCATACCATAGTGAGACACTCTTAGATATTGTTCGTAAATGCCCCACCTATGACAAGGAAATGTATTCCATTGTACAATCATGACAAGGAGATGATCATCCACACTGATCACAAGCCTTTGCAGTTCATACAGACATAGACGAAATTGCAGAATGACCACCATCATAAGTGGTCCACCTACCTGCAACAGTTCCATCTCAACATCAAGTATAATACAAGGAGAAAAAATCGTGTTGTTGAATGCCTCAGTCGACCTCCCATGTCTGCACTCACCACTATGCTCCATTCTTGTGGACATGAAGAATCTGAGTGGCCCCAACTTTATCAACAAGATCTGGACTTCGCCACCACCTATCAACTCTTAGGTACATGCGTGAAAGTCACCGATTTTTACATTCATGAAATATTGTTATGCTATCTGGGCCATCTCTTTGTTCCTGCAAGAAAGCGTTCAAAGATGATTTGGGAATCCCACTACAATCGGATGGAAGGACATTTTGGCATGGAGAAAACTTTGGTCGTTCTACAAAAACATTTTTATTTTCCAAAAATTTCATAGGACGTCAGCAAGCATATCAGGTCTTGCACTACATGTGCCATTGCCAAGCCATCATCAAGAAGCAAGGCTTATACACCCCTCTTCTTACTCCCCAGAAGCCTTGGGAATCCATCTCGATGGATTACATGTCTGGTCTTCCATCCACCAAGCAAGGCAATGATTGTGTATTTGTGGTCGTTGATCGGTTTTCGACAAGGGCCATCCTCACATCCTATAAGAAGAATATCATAGCAGTGGATACTGCCAAGATCTTCTTCGAATGAGTGTGGGTCCATTTTGGGATACCAAATACCATCATATCCAACCAAGACAACAGATTCCTCAGCACATTTTGGTCGAGTCTCTAGTCACTGTTGGACACCAAGCTCACTAAATCCACCGCTTTCCACCCCCAAACAGATGACCAAACATAGGTCATCAATCGGATGATTGTGCACATCCTACGCATGTACAACTCTAAGCATCCACATACATGGGATGAGAGTCTCCCCTATGTTCAACACAGTTACAACAAGGCTCTCCATATCTCCACTGACCATAGCCCATTTCAGGTGGGGTTGGGATTCCAACCCTTGGGTCCCATTGATGTTGCACTACCTCTTGCAACCACACAGACAAACTCTTCCAATGTTCATTATGAGACCGACAAGGCCACCAAATTCATTGAGAGGATTCAACACATTCTCCAATAGGTCCATGAGATTCTACAGAAAACCAATGCTAAGTACAAATAGCGCCATGATCAACAAAGGGTACCGCACCGGTTTCAAGTTGGAGAAAAATTCTGGTTACATTTGTAGAAGGAGCGTCTTATAGGGCCCCATCGGATTCTTCACCCACTTTGCTATGGGCCTTACACTATCACCAAGGCTGTGGGTAGCAATGATTTTGAGCTCAACAATCCACCCTTCCTTAGCTTGCACCCAATATTCAATGTGGACCTCCTTCGGCCATATTTTCCACCATTATTAGACACTTTAGAGATCGCAGAACAACTGACACCAACAAATCTCAACCATGACTGCATGGAACATGAATCCACTGATCAGATCATGGAAACACAGGTCAAGGGCACTCACTAGCAAAGGATCTAGCTTTATCGAGTTGTTAAGGTAGGGAAACTCCTACACCAAGGAAAGTGGCTCACCTAGGGCCAAATTCAGCGAAAGTTCCCTCACTTGATGGGAGGACTTAATGTAATGGATACCATTGATTCCTAAGGGGGGAGGACTGATCCAGGTGGATATTGGTGGCCACCCACCTATTCCAACTGGCTCCTCTTGATAGTTTTTATTTCAACATGTTCTTATGTCATTATTTGTAATAGTGGGTTCTACACTTCTGGGGATGTCTGAAGAACTACACATCTTCCAGGTGGATACTGGTGGCCTCCCACCTAATCCAACTAGATTTTTTTGTATGTTTTCATGTCAGCACATATTGTTGTACTTCGAGGGCCGTCTTGGGGCCTTAAACAATGTTTTTTGGTTCACCATAGTTAAACTATAGGTAGAGTCAAAGTTTGACAATGTAATGTGTATTTCTCTAAAAGACCTTTCCAACGGGCTATCACACACCTAAAACGGAGGTCGTATGCAAAAGTTACGACCCTGAGAAGTTGAGGTACCAACTTACCCATAGGGGCCCACATAACTTTTGACATTTCATCTCCTAGGGTTAGGTTTTTGGATGTCTAGGGTTTTGGAATTCACGAGTAATATTAAAAATTCCTATGGAGCCTCAGTGTAATCATTCTTCTCAGATGGATGCACATAGCAGCCACATCTCTTCTCAGAGATAACTACCACCATTCGAGCAAGTGTTTCAGTTCTGCAGTTTTATAGTTTTAGCCTATTTCATTTATTCAATAGAAGATATTGTTCACTGGATATCTATGTTGTTCTTCATATCTCTCTGTTTATTGTATTCAATCTGTTAATCAGTTCGTTCTTCTCCTAAATCCATATCAACTCAACTAATGTTTGGAGAAAAAATTACTATAAATACATGATAGAATTTCACATTTTTTGTGTGCAAAAGGTGTTTGGAGTGTCTTCTGGTGTGCAAGATAAGTCTAATGGATTCTCTTAAGGTATTTCTTATTCTCAAGGTATGCTATAAGGTTGTGATGTTGTCATAAGGTTGTTATGCTTCCATATTCTTTGCTATGAAGTTGTGATGTTGTCAAGATGTTGTTGTGAGTTTGTTGGGGTTTATATGTTGACCCATGTGGACCTAGGATATCTATGTGGATCCAGTTTGATGATGATGATGTATTAATTACAATGACAATGACAATGATAGTGATAGTGAAAGTGACAGGTTGATTATTTTATATACATATTGGAGGGCGTAAGGAAAGGGGGTTGGAGCCTCCTTCCAATTGGAACTGAAGAATCTAGAGAGTTGTAGCTTCCTTCAGGTTGGTGCCTGTAAATCAGAGGGTTGGTGCCTCCTTCCAGTTGGAGCTGGAGAATATGAGAAGTTGTAGCTTCCTATTAATGTAATCTTGTTATTATATAAGAAGAACAATCTATGGTTTTCTTCTATTTGGATTTCCACATAAATATGTTGTAAACTGTGTATTTGTTCTTCTTCTCTTTACTGTATATTGGGATGCATTTATTTGATTGAAAATTTAAATTTTTTAAAAGGTGTTACATTGTAATTGATATTAATTCACTCCCCCCTCTCACTATCAAGATCATTTAAGTACACTATTACAAATGAATCTGAAAATGGATTCAATACATCATTCATCAAATGAATAAATGTAGATGGCACATTACATAAACCAAAAGGCATGACCAATCATTCATACAAACCTTTCCTTGTATTGAAGGTATTCTTCTAGGTGCCTTGTTCTTTGAATCATACTTGGTGGTATTTCGATTTGAGATCCAACTTAGTGAAGTACTTGTAATGCTACAAATTCTCTAGCAAGGCATCGATCCTAGGAAGAGTATATCGATTCTCAATGGTGATAGTGTTCAAATATCTACAATATATAAAAAATCTCCTACTCCCATCCTTCTTGGGTACTATGATAGTAGGTGAACCACAAGGTGAGGTACTTGGTCAACTCACTCCTTGCATGCTCTACCCTTGCTTATGTTGGAAGTAATTCCAACAGATTGGTTGGTCCTCTTCATATAAGATAGGGTAGAACCAAGACTTAATGAGTGTTTTAATCATCTCCCACTTAGTTATTAAGGGCTCACACTCTAGCCTGAGTGTTTGTTAATGGAGTTTGACAAGATTGCCTACGTCTCTGGGCCTTTGTTTCAGTGGGTGAGGCTTTCTTATATCTCTTCAATGCTTCAAAAGTACATCAGAAAAGTTTCAAAAGGATTACAAACTAGTCCAGATGTGTTCTTCTCGACCTCAAGAATCCAACACAACTGACGACACTGAAAAAGGTTGAGCGTAGATCCCGGAATTGGCCCGCAAAGTTTCCTCCTCAATGGCTTCCCTACATAAAAATGGCTTTGGCTTTCAAAATCTTCAACATTTCTCCTGTTCTGAAATTGTTTGACTTTCAAAAACCCTCTGATTCTTATAGATGTGGAGTTGGGGTTCTCCTTCCAACTTCCTCCCAAGATCTGGCCTCAAATCGGGCTCCAGATCCTCCAATAATGGCTAAAATCATCCAAAATCAGGATGAAAATCACTAAAAATCATATTATATAGTTATAAAACCCAAAATTGACATAAATCTGGGCGCATCCCCTTTATTCGGGCTCCTAGACATATGGGAAAGGTCCATGTGGCCATAGGCTAGGCACTAGCTGTTAAGACCCTTGATTTCTAGCCCTTGGTCATAGGCATGGCCCATGTGGCTTGGTCCTTAAACTCCACGCGCCCTCCTGCTAGCTTGGCTCCTGGTTCGTAGCCCCTGGTCATGTGGGGTGCCAAGTGTTATGCGTTGACCCGCTCCGACCGGGGCTTAACCCACAAAACTCGCCAAATTTCTATTCAAATGACATTTTGTCATTTGTTTTCACAAGCCCCAAGTTCACCCAAGTGGCCAACGCGTATAGTGTATACTGTTGGCGATGTCGAGGTCGGAGGTTCGAGCCCGACGGAGGCGGAAAAATATCTTTTACCCATCCAATATTGGAAAAATCTAGTGTTCCACATGGCACCCTCTGATTGGGCAACGAGTTACCCCGTGATTCATCTGTACGGTACAATCAACTCTTGCATATGTGGGGATAGTGCCTGGTCGACCGGGCTATCCCGCCAACCAAGGCATGTGACTAGGGGTTGGTGACCGAGAGCTAACTTGCATAGGGGCACGTGGAAGGTAAGGGTGTGGCCACCTGGGCCAATCCACATGACCAGGGGTCGACGATTAGGGGGCCAGTGCGCTAGCACCAGACCACATCCACATGGAGGGTGCCCATATGACCAGGAGCCCGGGAATTTAGTTGTTGCGCCTTATTTTAGCCAATAGTGGGTTTTAAAACATTATATTATAATTTTAATTGATTTTTAGCCTGATATTGAGAGATTTTGGCCATTTTTGGAGGATGTGGAGCTCTTTTTGAGGCCAGATCTTGGGGGGAAGTTGGGTTTTTGCTGCCAACTTCAAGCCTATATAAACCATAGGTTCTTGGTAGCCTAAAGGAGGTTCAGAACAGGGAAATGCTAAAGAATTGTTAAGGCAAAGCCATTTTTATGCAGGGAAGCCATTGAGGAGAGCAATTTTTCAGGCCATTTCTGGGAGCTTCGTTCATCCATTTTCAGTGTCGTCTATTTTGATGGGTTCTTGAGATCTAGCAGAACACACCCAGATCAGTTTGTAATTCATTTGGCACTTTTATGATATATTTTTGAAGCTTTGAAGAGAAATGAGAAAACCTCACCCACTGAGACAAAGGCCCGAAAACGTAGGCGATATTGCTGAACTCCGTTAACAAATTTTTCTATTATGGTTTGCTAATTCTTATGCTTATTTCCATATCTGTATATGTTATTATGTCTACCATGTTTCATCATTAATTCTTCCTCTTTCATCAATTTCCTAAATGGTTAATGAACTCATGTTTTTAAAACTCAATCATAGTCTTTAAAAGATATTTTCGGATCACCAGGTGCAGTCCTTCCTTGATCATGACAAGGAATAATATGGACTCAAGGTGCTTTCCATGTATCAGTTAACATCAAGATGGCATTCACTCACATGTGTGTACCTGTGGTGAAACAAACCTGGTATGGTCTTTGTCCTAGTCATGGTGATTTGACAAGGAATGATAAGACTTAAGATAGCAATATAATTTGTAAACTACCATGGTTATTCCACTTGAATAGAATATTATAATTCTCTACAATATTTTTACTATGCAATATTCTATTGAAGATAACTCACTTAAAATTTATAACTAACACATAAAATTACTAAAATAGTCTAAAAATTGAAATGAAACAAACAAACAATAACACCTCACCCCACAAAAGATATACCCTAGAAAAACTTGATATAAGAAAAACCCACCTAGAAGGCTAGGTCTATGCTTCTTCCTTTGGTCTCTCTCAATATCCCACTCTCAATTATATGCTCTCCTATGGAATATTACTCAATACAATAAAAATGCAACCCCTACCTTTCCTAGCTATCAAGAGTTAGGGTTAAAGGTTTTTCATGCCTCAACCCCCAATTATTGTTTGGGGTTTTGTCCCTCTAGAATAATCTTGAATATCAAATAAGTTTTAGATATTTTATGCCAAATCTTCAATGTAAGACTTGCCCCTTTAATGAGACCTACAAATTAATAACTTCAATGTTTCCACCTAAAAAGTACCAAACTAATTATGTAATGATCATCTCAAATTTCTTTTGTTAAAATAAAATTATATTTATTCCTCCTTCATAGTATAGATGTATTCCTTTCACCTAGCCTCCATGATAGTTGATTGCTATGTTGTTCCTTTCTCTAACTAAGATTTTTCAATTGCTTTCATGGTCTTGATATGAATACCATGAGTAGGTTTCCTAGCTATTGGAATGCATCTGAAAATTTGTACACTCGCCCATAACATAATTTACATGGTATCTGAAAACATCAAACCGATTATAAGATGTATTCATACCCCGGCTTCTACGGGTGGCATGGCAGCCAATATCCACCAGGGTCTTAACATTCAATACTATGTAGAGGATAACACTTAAATTCATCTTTAAAAAAGATGAACAAAGTGGCATAAATGATTAAAGAACCCTACAACAACAGTAAAACAATTTCAGCATTGAAGTCTGGCTGAATTTCAATATTTACTGCATTGCAAACCGTAGATACCACAAACTGAAAAAACGCTCTAATAAATTGTCATTCAAAATTCATATATTTAGATAAAGAAAACTGAAAACTATGACATCTCTTAGAATCTCCTTTTATTTTTTCTCCTCTTCTTTTTGGCACCATTGTTGTTACTTGTGCTGTGAACGCCCACAGTAATCACAGGACTCTGAATCTCATGACTCTCTTCATGCATTGAATCTCCCACAGAGATGTTAGTTTCTTCTTCTTGCTTCTTGTTGTTGTTACTTGCGTTGTGGTTGGTCACAATAATGACAGTGTTCTCAGTCTCCTGATTCTCTCCACACTCAGAGTCTCTCGTGTTGTTGTGATCAGTCTCTTCTTCTTTTTGCTTATTGCTGTCAGTCTCTTCTTCTTGCTTCTTGTTGTTGTTGGCTGTGACTGATCACAATAATCACAGTGCTCTCCGTCTCTTGATTCTCTTCACACTCAAATTCTGGCGCGTTGTTGTGATCAGTCCCTTCCTCTTGCATCCTTTTGCTGTTACTTGAGCTGTGATTCTCTCCACACTCAGTTTCTCGTGCGTTGTTGTGATCAGTTCCTTCTTCTTGCTTATTGTTGTCAGTATTTTCTTGAGTTTTGTTGTTGCTCTCGGTCTCCCGATTCTCTTGACACTCATATTCTCGCGCGTTGTTGTGATCAGTCTCTTGCTTCTTCTTGTTGTTACTGGTCATACTAATGGCAGTGGACTCGGTCTCCTCATTTTCTACACACTCAGATTTTCCCGTGTTGTTGTGATGAATCTCTTCTTCTTGCTTATTGGTGTCAGTTCCGTTTTCTTGCTTCNTCTCTTGCTTCTTCTTGTTGTTACTGGTCATACTAATGGCAGTGGACTCGGTCTCCTCATTTTCTACACACTCAGATTTTCCCGTGTTGTTGTGATGAATCTCTTCTTCTTGCTTATTGGTGTCAGTTCCGTTTTCTTGCTTCTTGTTACTTGAGCTGTGACTGGTCGACCTAATCACAGTGCTCTCCGTCTCCTGATTCTCTTCACAGTCAGATTCTCGAGCGTTGTCGTGATCAATAGCTTTGTCTTCTTGGTTATTCCTGTCAGTCTGTTCTTCTTCCTTCTTCTCGTTGTTACTCGAGCTGTGACTGGTCACAGTAATCACAGTGCTCTCGGTCTCCCGATTCTCTTGACACTCATATTCTCGCGCGTTGTTGTGATCAGTCTCTTCTTCTTCCGTCTTGTTCTTGTTATTTGTGCAGTGAATCACAGTGCTCTTAGTCTCCTGACTCTCTCCACCTTCAGATTCTCGCGCGTTGTTCTGATCCGTTTCTTCTTCTTGCCTGTTTTGGTCGTTACTCCAGCTCCTGCAGCTATTCGTCGTGGCCGCCTCCTCTTCTAGTTGCTGCCGCTGTTGACCCTGCTGCTCTTGGTCATGATTATGTGGTGGTGATGGTGGCCTTCTTATCACTACTTCCACTCTTTTTCGTCTTGGCAGTGCAATCTCGTCGAGCAACGACGTCCTCCAAACGTAATTCTTAAATATATCCAGAATTTCTTCGCCCTTCTCCTTTTCAACCTACAGATTCATTTATTCATATTCATGACCGTCATACATGATCATTTTCAGAGCTGGAATGGACAGGACATGACATGACAATATAAATATGACAACCTACTATCTCACCTGCTGAGTATCTCGACTGAATGTAATTGATCGGTTTTCATTGCTTTCCAGAGTAATATGGAGGATTTGACTGAAAGGAACATCTTTTATCATGTGCCATTTCACAGGAAATTTGTCTTTCCACTCCCAAAATTCCGTTTTCGCCCCGAAATCTACAGGCCCGACCATTTCAGCCACCCCACAGAAATTACCGCTTCTGTTCACCTGCGCACACCAAGATTAGATGTTATTCTTGAAATAACGGTAATATTTCTAAAATGAATTCTTGAAATGACATTGAATTCTTGAAATGACATAGAATTCAAAGAAACACTCACCGAAAATAATAAGAATATGGGGCAATTGGAACTAGCAGTAGATGTAGCTCCTTGGACCCTTTGCTCGCCAGAGGCAGCTTCAGAGTAAGCGGCATTTAATTTTCGATTTCCCCTGTAAGTGCTTGTCCAGACTCCATGTCTAATACTGCTAAGGACGTACTCCTTATTATAACATTTGATAACGAAAAACTTTGCATTGGCATATCGAGTGATAAACCCTGGAAGGTTGTACTCATCCTGGAAAATTACAGTTCGACTTTGGGACGTTTGCTCTTGCATCATTTCAAATCTCCGTGGTTGTGCTTGTAATTGTTGCTCTTGGTCATAAGAGTGAAGTTGCGGCTGTGGTGTTGCTGCTTGAAATTGATAAGCGCCGGGGTGGCCATAGTAATTGTTATTCTGGCCGTTTTGATTTATATTCACAACGACATTTATGGATGGCGGCGGAACGTGTGGATACCGAGGGCCTCCTGCATATTCAGAAGGATGCTGAGAGTATTGCCCTGGATAAGCATATTGATATCCATCATATCCATATTCAGACACGTATGCATTATTAGATCCATATCCATATGGGACTCCTTGCTCCTGCAGTGGTTGTGTCACCATTGCCATATTGGTGTTTGTACTGGGATTGGAACTCGGTCCAACATTACTGTTAGTATCAACACTTCTGGCTTCTTGGCCTGCCATTTCAGATATGTCTCTCAATAACAACAAACAACGTCTCTGTCCCGCCCTGGTTCCACAACCTCTTCGCTCTCTCTCTGAGTTAGAAATCGAACTACCTCTTGGCTCTCTCTCTCTGAGTTAGAAATCGAACTTTGCAGGTTAAACTTCGCCATTATGATCTATCTAAATTCTCTCTATTTATATCTGTATCTTCTAAATTGAAAAGTATTAAAACAGTATATTTTGCGTCGGCCCTTCAATATTACAAATAAAATTCGGGTGGCAATGTTTTCTTTATCCCCATTTTGGTGTTTCTTTGTTCTTTTTTAAATTAAAAAATATAGTTTCGGGGTTTTCATGGTTCTTTTTTAAACTAGCAAGGGGTGAGAATCGAACATGAGATTTCATTTTACAAATTTCCTTCCATTTACACGACACTTGCCAATCCGTCTACACCCATGCAGGCTATAATAGCTAGGAAGTTAATGATTGAAATCACAGCGATTTATTTTGTGTGACTACTAAGAATATTCCAGCCATATTTAATCATGTCCATAGAAAACTTATTAAACACTAAACTGCTATTAAATCTGCCCATTGTCAATAAGTATACACCTTTCAACGTAATTAAAAAATATAGTTTGAGGGTCTTCATTTAAACTAGATCCATTAGAAGCTTTCTTCAATTAGATGACACAAGATGCCAGACTTATTGATGTGTAGCCCGTTGATTTTATGCCTACTTGGAAAAATGGTAGAGTGGCCCAAGATAGTATTGCTAAGAGGATGGATATTTTTTAATAAATGAAATGCTGGCTGTTTCCGATTTAATAATTCGTTCATGAATGGTAAATGTTCAAATTTCTGATCACATGCTCGTGGTCTTCCAAATTGATCAGGGTGGGGAAAAGATAAAACTTATCCATTCAAACCCAATTCTGTTTGACTATCTGATCTAGAATTTATGCTTCTAGTTCAATCAAATTGGCATAATTTCCGAGGACTATTCACCAATGAATTCATTGGTTCACAAATTAAAACAATCCAAATAATTGGTTCTTTCCTGGGAGCAGAATTTGAAACTTAAAGCTAAAGAGGAATTAGTTCAGTTGGAAGCGGATTTAGAGAATCTTTACTCATTAAATCTTATTGGAACCATCAACCTACCTCAATCGAAGGTTCGGGATCCGCTGTGGAATGGGGGGCATTAATAGAAAAAGTTTAATAAACCTTTTATATTAATGCCCCTACCCATTAAACTTTTTTCTATTAATGCCCCCACCAATGTGGGTGGGGGCATTAATAGAAAAAGTTTAATAAACTTTTTCTATTAATGCCCCCCACCCACAACTTTTTCTATTAATGCCCCCCATTCACATTGAGTTTTGTGATTGAAAAAGAAAAGGTGTTGGTGATGGAGAAAGAGACTATGAAGATGAACTCGCTGAAATAGGAAGAAGAGACATGGTGACAAAAAAAATAGAACTATCTAGCTTACAAGCCCTGATCGGAATACATTTTTTTTTCATTCTTATGTTAACTATAGAAGACATGTTAATTCCATTTGGGACACAAGAAAAGAGGATGGATCTCTAGTTACTCATCAACGGGATCTAGAAAAAGAAGCTTTATTGTATTTTTAGAATATATTTGGGATCTAGAAAAAGAAGCTTTATTGTATTTTTAGAATATATTTAGGACAGAGGAAAATATTTCTATTGTTCATCAAATTGAGGTAATGGAGTACTTAATTATTGTTCATCAAATTGAGGTAATGGAGTACTTAATTATAGAAGACATGTTAATTTCATTTGGGACACAAGAAAAGAGGATATATTTCTATTGTTCATCAAATTGAGGTAATGGAGTACTTAACGCAACTTTATAGATCTTATTTCGAAAAGTGATAAACCTAAGTCATTTTCAGGTTTTAGGACTATTTCTTTGTGTAACCTCCTGTAGAGTATAAGTTAATCTTGAAGATTATTGCTTTCATAATTAAATCTACTTTGTCTAAAGGGATTTCCAAGGAACAATTTGGGTTCTTGGATGATAGACAAATATCAGATGCCATTGGTGTGGCCTAGGAGGCCTTACATAGTATTAGGACAAATAAGATTAAATATTTGGTTTTGAAATTGGATATGATGAAAGCCTATGATAGAGTAGATTGGAGTTTTCTTAGGTTGGTGTTTGGACTAAGTTTGGAATGTACTAATTGGATCATGGGTTGTGTCAGGTCAACAAATTTCTCTCTCAGCAAGCAAATTTCTCTGTCTTGGTAAATGGCAGTCCTTTCGGTTTTTTTAAGGCATTAAGAGGATTGAGGCAAGAATGTCCTCTTTCACACTTATTGGATTCTCAAAAGGTTGGTTGAAGATGGTAGTCTTGAGGGAGTTTTAGTAGCAAATGACTTTAGAATTACACATTTCCTTTTTGTGGATGATGTTATTTTGTTTGGGAAATGATTTATACAAGAATGGAAGGTGTTTAAGGATGCTCTTAATCTGTTTTGCGATGTTATTGGAATGGCTTTTAGTAATCAAAAATCACAATTTTTGGAAGTTAAATGGTCTTAATCAGTTAAGAGAGTTGCTTCCTTTTGAAGTTAAATCTATAGAAGAAGGATTTAAGTATTTAGTTTTTTTCCTTAAACCAAATTGCTACTCTTATTCATGTTTTATGGCAAAAGTTCCCAACTATTTTGGACAAAATTAGCAAAAGAATGTTCACTTTTTTATGGTGTGGCATTAAGGAAAAATATGGTTTTCATTTGGTTAAATGGGAAAGGATTGCTAAACCTGAAATGAAAGGAGGTTGGGGAATAAAGAATATTTTTTGATTTGGTAGGGCATTGGGAACAAAGATCTTGTTGAGATGCTTGATGACACCTAGTCTTTGGCATGATTTGATACATAAGAAATTTTTAAAACATAAATCTATTGTGGAATGGCTAAGAGAAGGGAGAAAGAATTTTAAAGGGGTATCTAAGGCTCTCACTTCTTCTTTGCGAATTATCACTCATTGGATTCCTTTGGAAATGGTAGAGATATTCGTATTGGATTAGATCCATTTATGGGGTCTCAATCTTATTACAAACTCTCCATGAAATTAATTTATATGCTCCATTCGAAAGAAATTGTTTTTTGAATCAAATGGCTTCAAATACTAGTGAAAGTATGAATAATTTTAATTGGAAATCTACTGCAAATATTGATATTTTAGGTTAATTGGGAATTGAATGGGATTCTTATGTTCTAGGTCTTAAACATTGGGGTTTTAAGCTTATTGAAGAAACCGATTCAATAATGTGGTTGTGGGATGAGAAAGAAGGTAAGGAATTTTATTTTTTATGATATTGTTGTTTTTTTAGAAGGGTGGATTAATGCATTATGGAAGTGGAAAATTCCTATTCGTATCAAATTGTTTGTTTGGATTATGGGTAAAAATAGGATTTTGACCTAGGATAACTTGGTCAAAAGAGGTTTTGTTGGTATGTGTGTTATGTGGTGAAGAGGAGGAAACTATGGATCATTTGATGGTCAATTGTTTTTTTACTAAAGAATTTTGGAACTATGTATTACATTTCTTGCATCTAGACAAGGTTTGGGGTATTGGACAATTTACTAAAGAAGTTTGGAACTATGTATTAAATTTATTGCATCTAAACAAGGTTTGCTTTCAAGTTTGGGGTTTGCTTTCAAGTTTGGATTAAGGAGATGAGATCTTGGAAGGAAATTCCTTGCTTTATTTTTTGGGGAAATATGGAGATATAGGAATTTTATTATATTTGAAAGTTGTCAATTATCTCTTTTTAGGATCTGTAATTTGGTTTTGAAAGATTTGGGTGAGATAGAAAAAGATAAATCTGATTTGGTTCAAAGAATTCCTTGTAAATCTGATTTGGTTCAAAGAATTCCTTGTCCTCCTATTCTGGAAAGAAATATACCAGTTGGTTTTTTTTATGGTGCTTCTCATAATGGGGATGCCAGATGTGGAGCTGGTGCAGTTGGTGCAGTCTTAAAATGTTCAGATATGGGTGTTTACAGGATTAAAATGAATTGTGGACATGGAACCAATTCTAGGGGGGAGATGTTGTCCTTATGAAATATATTGGTTTTTGCACATTTTAAGCAGATTAAGTGTTTGCAACTGGTGGAAAATTCAAAGGTTATAGTTGATTGGTTTTCTTATAAAAACAATATGCAGGTCATCTCTTTAAGGCCTTAGATGGAAAAAATAAGCCAAGTAAGTACAAAATTCCAGATGTTGAAGATTATATATATATATA
>ML788332.1:205603-215913 GCA_009831015.1 Picea engelmannii | reverse complement strand
AAGATTAATATTAAATGAATGTAACCAAATGAATGCAAAATCAGTATAAGATGATATTAAATGAATGTAAAGTTAATACCAAATGAATGCAAAATCAATATAAGATGATTAATATCTAATAAATGTAAGATTAATATCAAATAAATGCAAATTCTATATCAAATTAATTGAATTTAATATTCATTTTGTTTTAAAAGAAATCAATTTTGTTTAAATCAATGTTAAGGTTCATGGTCAAATTCATCCATAATCAAAATTGACTTGGTATATATGTTGGCTTTGTATGTGAATTTCATCTTATAATTTTATAATTTTTTATTTTTAAATTGATTTGGTATATATGTTGGTTTTGTATATGAATTTCATCTTATAATTTTCATAATTTTTTATTTTTAAAAGATAGAATCTTTTGGTTTTAGATAAGTATTTTCAATATATATTTGCTAATAATTTTTTAATTTTAATATGGAAAAAAATATTTTTAAAATTCAAAATTATTTTTAAATTCTTCATTTTATGTTTAAATTAATGGTTGTAAACGTAAAGTTTTTTATTTATGTCCATGGTCTTTAGTTTGAACCATACTTATTAGTCCCTGCAGTAGGCAAAGAGGGACTATAGCGATCGATAAATCGTTTTGCATATTCTATTGTTGGAACAAGGGAAGTGAAAACATTGATTTTTATATAATAGAAAGTACCATGTTTGTCAATATCTGATTGGACAATGGATTGGAGGTCTTATTGTCGGCTTCACTATTCCCAATGTTATATTTGTTGGCATATCCAAAGTATTTTGAATCGTATAAGGTATTTCTGAATCATATCTTTTATTATGCATTGGTGGAAGCTGGATTAATGCTAGCATTAGTTCGAATGTTTCATTAAGCATTTCCTATTGGCTTCAATACATTGTCTACCATATTACTATGTCTGATTTTTGCTTTATTGTTACGTGCTTCGAGAGAGGAGTCTTGTCACACTGCATTTTTTCTTAAATGTTTGAACAGGGCTAGGCCCTTAGACGGTCCTGATAGTCTTAAGTGTTTACCTAACTACTTTGGCAGTCTTAAATGTTTATTGTACAAGTGCATTGGAATACAATTTCGTTCAATTTTTTTTATGTTAGTCGGACATCTTCCGTCAATTTTTATATAATAAAAAGTACCATCTTTGTAAAGATGTGATTGGACAACGGGTTGGAGATCTTTTTCACGGCTTCGTTATTCCCAATGTTATATATGTTGGCATATCCAAAGTATTTCATCATATATGGTCTTTTAGAATCATATATTTTGTTATGCAATGGTCGAAGGTGGATTAATGCTAGCATTAGTTCGAATGTTTCCTTTAGCAATTCCTGCTAGCTAAAATACATTGTCTACCATATTAGTATGTTTGTTTTTGTTTTATTCTTGCGGGTTTCAAGAGAACAGATCTGCCATGCTGCATTTTTTCTTGAATGTTTGTACAGGGCTAAGCCCTTGGGTGGTCCTAGAAGTATTAAGTGTTTACCTGACAGTTTGAATGTTTATTGTGCAAATGTATTGGGATACATTTTTGTTCTATTTTTTTTATGGTTGACATCACTGCTCCAGTGGTCGATGTTTCTTCGTTGGTTCGTTCCAGGATTGTTGTTCTTGTTTGATTCAACTTTGCAAAGATGAGGTCTTGCAGTTGCAGTTGCAGATGATCTTTGTCTGTGCTCTTAATTTATGTTCCTGGAAACCATGCGTCTTCATATGCTGACAACAACATTCATAGTTGTTTGGAAAAATGCAAAGCGAAGGGGTTCTCGAAAAATAGTTGTAGATGCAGGAAAATATTTTATTTTGTGGGTTGGACTACGCCCACCTGTTGTGTTTCTACCCAGTAAATTTATGGTGTTATTTATTTGTGTTCTTTCTTTTGTTTTGTGCCCAGTTTTAGGCTTGTGGTTTTCCTATTTTACTTTCCTTTTTTTATTTTGGGGTGCTATTTTTTTTTCACCCTTTTCTCTATTTTCAGACAGACTGAAAGTATCTAACAAACACCTTCAAAATCAGAGTTGAGGGGATGGAAGAAGTAATATATGTTGAATCATATGAAATAGATAAACAATGCATTATACATGGTAGCATTGACGTGGTTTTGCATAGAAATGGCCTCTTTAGATTCGATGCATTCTCGTATATTGCAGGGGATTGCCTTTTCGATACATTCCAGGTTTTGCTGCATTTTGGGTATTCATCGACCGAGCTGCGCAATGGATTGATAGATTGTTTCTTGACATGTTTCAAAAATGGCGACATGGAAGCTTTGAACTCCTATGAATACGAACTAGAATCTGATTTTCTTTGGCAATTGCACGGAATACATGATGTCACTACAGATTTTTCAAAGATGCAGTTGTCTGCATCTGCATCTGTGCCTTCACATGAAAGGGGACTCTGGGGAGACACATTTTGTATATGGTGGTTGTCTAACTGGCTCAATATATTGGTTGGAATATGGTCATTGACAAGAAAAAGGAGATATCTACTATTCAACAAAGGTGCCTCTGGCAATCCATATTGCATCTTGTTCCATGACGCCAATGGTCTGAGTAGTCATTATGAAACACTCCTGTATAGGAACATGTCCATGTGCAATGTTGAAGTAGCTCATATTTACTTGTCCTTCTTTTTCAAAGACCTTGAATCGCAATGGGAACGGATTATGCATCACATAGATAGTCATGGTTTACAGGTGTCAACAAATGTTGTGTCTAACTGTGGAGATAGTCTGTTTTATGCAATTTTTTGTTTGGTAGCAACGGATTTTGATGTGCAATCGTTGCGACTTTACACCATGCAATCATTTTGCAATGCAATTGTAGGCGGCAGCCAATAGGCTTTTAGGTGCTTGCATCAACACCTTTTGCCATATCTCCTAGCAAATATGCCAGTAGTTGGAACTTCGCAGGAATACCTTGTAAACATGGTGCTTCCATATGAAAAAAAGGAATGTGGAGTGTTGCAGTTTCTATTTCCAATGGTTGTCTATGATATTCAGAGTAAATTTCCAGGTTTGGTCGGCGTTGCCAGGTGGCACTGTCCATTCTTGTTTTACTGATTCAAATTATGATCGAACATTTGACATTCTCTCATTGAAAATAGATACAACACATATCCATTATGAACCTTTGCTTCGACATATCTGTGGTTCAGGGTTGGATGTCCATGCCACCCAAACCACATCGAATCTGCATATGCGCGAAATGTTTTTTAGTGAGAATGAAACTCTTGTCGAGTTCGATATGGCCATAGAGGGCTTGAACAAAAAAAATGATGCATGAAATTCATTACAGTTGTGATGAGCCCATATAGGGCTTAAACAAAAAACATAGAGTAAGTTATCAGAACTTGAAAAAAACTATGCATCAAATTCGCCCCAGTTGTGATGAGGCCACATAGGCCTTGAACAAAAAACGTAGGCTATGTTATCAGCACCTGGGTCAGAGCGAAATTCATCACAATTTCCATCAACTCATGGTGCCCTTGGGCAAGAAACGTAGACTAAGTTACCACAACTTGAAAAAGGTCATGCGCGAGAGAAAGAAATACATTGTCATGCTTCCTATTAGAGATAAAGCCACATATGAGAATCTAAAGAAACTTGTCCGTGCAGAAAAGAACAAAAACATGTGCACTCACATGTCCCAGAATGGTCATGCAACCGTCACATTTCGTGCGCTAGCAGCAACACCATGGACTATTGGAAATGGAAACCAGGAAACAGTTTCCACCCATACTTCCCTGCGAAAGAAAAATGCAACACAGACGTACTTGAAAGAAATTAAAGATACTCCTTCCATTGCATGTGCAATTTGTGAGCAACTGAATTTCTCAAAAAATAGCAAGTCTTTCACGGTTGCTTTGAAAGCAGAATACTTCTAGTTGACAACGCACGATAAAATGTTTTCTAGTGGCAAAATTTGTCTTCCATGCAAACAGTCGCCTCAACATGGAAAACTGCCACACCTCCCAATGCCTGGCCAAATAAGATGTGATGCACCACTACCATATGTAAGTGCGCTTACGGAACTTGAGGAGAGAGTTGGCTCTCTCTGAATTGCATTTATTGGAATTAGGCCTTGGGTCTATAAAGGACTCCAGATGGGCTTAATAGGATCAATTATTAATGTGCTTGTTCAAGTAGATGTTGTACAAAGACTCTTGCCACAATTCATTAACAATACACTCACAATTATCGTGCCTCTAAAAAGACGCTTGCGATACAAAAATGCATATCAGATAGGCAAAGTTCTTGTGCATGTTGTTATGAAAGAATTAAAGGAATTATGTTCGAGGGCCCTGTACAAAGCACATAACATTTGTATAAATGACAACTGAAATAGTGTTCTTGCAGAAGAGAACAACAACTCTGCAGAGACTTTCGAAAATCCTATTGAATTTGATACAAGTGATGAATCAGAGAATGAAATGCGTGTTGAGACATTGGTGCATGGAATTCAAGGACAAATCCATTGAGGAAATGAACTTTCCAACACTCTTCTATGGAGATGCAGGTGCCACTGATATCATAGAACGATTCAACTATCATAAAATAGTTCGATGGGAGCTCCTACATTCAAGCCCCAATCCCAGTCTATATGACAAACGCATTTAAATTTCCAGGAATATGTAACAAAGTATTCTTTTTTCCATATTTTTGAAATAAAACTATTCTTTTGTCTTCTCATATATTTATGTGTTGCTACCATTTTCTCTTCAGCTATGCTGAATGTGAAGACATTCTGTTTATTTTATTTCAATTATCTTCCTTTCTGATGACGCCTATCCTTTATAATGTTTCTAACAAAGGCCAATTTTCAGCCCCCCATCCCAAGAACCTGCTATCCAAAACTTGGAAAATTATGTTATGGCGGCTTCATCCATGCTCTTTAACATCTCATCCCCATACTGTATAAAAGTACATATTTTTTATGTATAAATATAAATATCTACTTTGTAAAATTACATATTTTGTATGTATAAATTATGCATATTTTTCCCTGCTTGGTCATTTTCAAAATTACATATGCGGTAAATCACTCACTCAAATTCCACATATCATATTTCACGTATATGTGTGTGTGTGTGTGTGTGTGTGTGTTTCTTTAAATTTATAGAAATATGTAAGACATTTTATTATTTTTTCTACATAAATGTCATAAAATTGTGTTCACTATTTTATCTTTACCAGTTGTCCTGCTTATTGCTTGCAAAGAGGCCGTTACAATTGAATTAGTCTGAATTGCACTTGTCAATTTGTATATCGCGGAACTCTTGGTATTCTTTGTAGGCCACAGAACAACAAAGGCCCATTTTTCAGCCTGCCAGCCCGAGAACCTACAATGCCAAAACAATTGGCTAGCTATGAATTCAGGGCTCCGTGCATGCTCTATAAAATGTAATCCCCATAGTCTATAAAATTACATATTTCGTAAGTATAAAAGTAAATATCTGCTTTATCAAATTACATCTTTGCTATGTATAATTTATGTTGTCCGTGAACCTTTAATTTCATAAATTTCAATTTCTTGTGTCCAGGAACCCTTGTTTTAAGAAAAGCTATTTCGGGAATGCTAATTTTTTTGTGCTCTTCTCCACGAACCTATGTTACAGATGTTACTACTATTTTTTTGTGTTTTTTGTCCACGAGCATATGTAAAACATATGTAAAAAATACTATTTCGGGAATGCTACATTTATTTGGACACGATGCCCTTAAAATTCTAATAGTCCGCAAGTCCGATTGTCAGTTTGTATATCGCGAAAAGCATCGGTGCTTTTTGTAGGACAGGGAAGAACAAAAGCCCAATTTTTAGCTTGACATCCCGAGAACCCATCATCCAAAAACTGGCAAAGTATGGAATGAGCGCTCCATTTTGTAAAATTACATATTTCGCTTGTCAATTTGTATATCGCGAACTCTGGGTATTCTTTGTAGACCACAAAACAACACAGGCCCATTTTTCGGCCCAACAGCCCGAGAACCCACGATGCAAAAAACTAGCTAAGTATGAATCCAGGGCTCTATGCATGCTCTATAAAATGTCATCCCCATACTCTATAAAAGTACATATTTTGTATCCATGAAAGTAAAAATCTGCTTTATAAAATTGCATATTTCGTATTTATAATTTATGTTGTGCAAGAACCTTTAATTTCATAAATTTCAATTTCTTTTGTCCAGGAACCCTTGTTTTAAGAAGCATCCAAAAACTGGCTAAGTATGGAATGAGGGCTCTGCTTTATAAAATTACATATTTTGTATCTATAAACTATGTTGTGTAGGAACCTTTCATTTCATAAATTTCAATTTCTATTGTGTCGACGATCCCTTCTTTTAAAGAAAACTAAGTCAGGAATGGTAAAAAAAAATTGTGTTTTTTCTCAATAAACCTATGTAGAAGACATTACCACTATTTTTTACAATTGAACTAGTCTGAACTCCGCTTGTCAATTTGTATATCGCGGAACTTTGGGTATTCTTTGTAGACCATGGAACAACACATGCCCATTTTTCAGCCCGACAGTCCGAGAACCCGCGATGCAAAAAACTGGCCAACTATGAATCCAGGGCTCTGTGCATGCTCTATAAAATGTCATCTGCATACTCTATAAAGTACATATTTCATATCTATGAAAGTAAATATCTTCTTTATAAAATTGCATATTTCGTATGTATAATTTATGCTGTCATAAAATATCTGTTTTAGTAAATATCTATAAAATGTCATCTCCATACTCTATAAAGTACATATTTCATAACTATGAAAGTAAATATCTGCTTTATAAAATTGCATCTTTCGTATGTATAATTTTTGTCCATGAACCTTTACTTTCATAAATTTCAATTTCTTGTGTCCAGGAACCCTTGTTTTAAGAAAAGCTATTTCGGCAATGCTAGCTTTTTTGTGCTCTTCTCCACGAACCTATGTAACATACGTTACTACTATTTTTGTGTTTTTTGTCCACGATCGTATGTAAAGAATACTATTTCGGCAATGGTTAACTTTTTGGACAAGATGCCCTTAAAATTCTAATACTACACAAGTCAGATTGTCAGTTTGTATATCGCGGAACTATTGGTGCCTTTTGTAGGGCACGGAAGAACAGAAGCCCAATTTCCATCCCGACATCCCGAGAACCCGCCATCCAAAACTGCCTAAGTATGGAATAACGGCTCCGCTTTGTAAAACTACATATTCTCTATGTATAAATTATTCTATCCAGGAACCTTTCATTTCATAATTTTCACTTTCTATTCTATCCATGATCCCTTGTTTTAAATAAAACTAAGTCAGGAATGCTAAATTTTGTTTGCGTTTTCTGTCAAGAAACCTATGTAACAGACATTGCCACTAATTTTTACAATTCAAATAGTCCGATCTCCGCTAGTCAATTTGTATATCGCGGAATTGGGTATTCTTTGTAGGCCATGGAACAACAAAGGCCCAATGCTAAATTTGTTGGACATGATGCCCTTAAAATTCTAATAGTTCGGGAGTCGAATTGTCAGTTTGTATATCGCGGAACTATCAATGTTTTTTGTAGGGCACGAAAGAACATAAGCCCAATTTTCAGCCCGACATCCTAAGAACCCGCCATCCAAAAACTGGCTAAGTATGGAATGAAGGCTCATCTTTGTAAAATTACATTCTGTATGTATAAATTATGTTGTCCAGGAACCTTTTCATTTCATAAATTTCAGTTTCTAGTGTCCACGATCCCTTCTTTTAAAGAAAACCAAGTCAAGAATGCTAATTTTTTTTGTGTTTTTTGTCAACAAACCTATGTAACAGACATTATCAGTATGTTTACAATTCAAATTGCCCCAACTCCGCTTCTCAATTTGTATATCGCGGAACTCTGTATGTATAAATTATTCTGTATAAAACTACATATTCTGTATGTATAAATTATTCTAGCTAAGTATGGAATGATGGCTCTACTTTGTAAAACTACATATTCTCTATGTATAAATTATTCTGTCCAGGAACCTTTCATTTCATAAATTTCAATTTATATTATGTCCATGTTCCATTGTTTTAAAGAAAACTAAGTCAGGAACGCTAAATTTTGTTTGTGTTTTCTGTCAAGAAACCTATGTAACAGACATTGCCACTAATTTTTACAATTCAAATTGTCCGATCTCCACTAGTCAATTTTTATATCGCGAAACTCTGTCTATTCTTTGTAGGCCACAGAACAGTAGAGGCCCAATGCTAAATTTGTTGGACACGATGCCCTTAAAATTATAATAGTCCGGGAGTCCAATTGTCAGTTTTTATATCGCAGAACTATTGGTGCTTTTTGTAGGGCACAGAGGAACAAAAGCCGAATTTTCAGCCCGACATCCCGAGAACCCGCCATCCAAAAACTGGCTAAGTATGGAATGATGGATCCGCTTTCTAAAATTACATTCTGTATGTATAAATTATGTTGTCTAGGAACCTTTCATTTCATAAATTTCAGTTTGTAGTGTCCACGATCCCTTCCTTTAAAGAAAACCAAGTCAGGAATGCTAATTGTTTTTGTGTTTTTTGTCAACAAACCTATGTAACAGACATTACCAGTATGTTTTACAATTCAAATATCCCAAACTCCGCTTGTCAATTTGTATATCGCGGAACTCTGGGTATTCTTTGTAGGCCACATAATAGTAGAGGCCCAGTTTTCAGCTCGCCAGCTCGAGAGCCCGCGATCCAAAAAAATGGCTAAGTATGAATTCAGGGCTCCGTGCATGCTTCATAGAATGTCATCCACATACTCTATAAAAGTACATTTTTCATATATAAAAGTAAATATCTTCTTTCTAAAATTGCATCTTTGGTATGTATAATTTATGTTGTCCAAGAACCTTTAATTTCATAAATTTCAAGTTCTTGTGTCCAAGAACCCTTGTTTTAAGAAAACCTATTTCAAGAATGCTAGTTTTTTTTGTGCTCCTCTCCATGAACCTATGTAACAGACGTTACTACTATTTTTTTGTGTTTTTTTCCACCACTGTATGTAAAAAATATGTAATTTCACTTTCTATTGTGTCCACGATCTTCTTTTAAAGAAAACTAAGTTAGGAATGCCACTTTTTTTCCTGTTATTTGTGAACAAACCTATGTAATAGATATCACCACTACTTTTTTCATGTTTTTTCCCACATACTCATGTACACAAATTCCTTCCCATGTGTCTGTACTCTGTCGCATTTATTCCCTTTACCGCGGATGGGGTCGTAGTTGACCACACGCATCTAGCGAAGCAGCCAAGAGCGATCCTTTGTGGCATCAGCCACATGAGGACCGTGTGCCACTCCCTCCCACCTGCCTCATGACTTTAAATTCAACTCGCTCGAGGCAGGCCGCAATTACTCTCAGTGCGCCCTGCTTTGCCTTCGCATCCCTTCGACGGAACAACACCCTCACTGGGCCTTTACTCTATGCGTGTGGCCATTTATGGAACCTCACCAGCTCCTCGACCTATTTCAATTACTCCAGCGGCTCTAGATGGCTCATTCTTTCCTGGTTTTTCTTCTGAGACCTCGACCTCCTACCCACCCTTTCCCTGCTCTGCTTTTATCCTCTCCTTCTCTATTCCTAGTGCATTTTCTCTCTCCCACTATCCTGGAGATGCCCCAACTACGAGGGAAGTCGAAACGCAAGCCACCTTTCCAGCCAAACCGACCCCACCTTCTCCCTCCCTGTTATCCTCCTCCTCTTCGGCCACCTCGTCCTCCTCTTCGGCCACCTCGTCCTCCTCCCTGGCGTACTCGACTCAAATTGTCACTTCTCTCCCACCCCTTCTTGCGTCTCTTGCCAATAGAATGGAGGTGTTGGACTACTCAAGGGCGTCACTGGACTACAACCCAGGACCTTTAGGAAATTTGACATATGTTTCACATCCAGGCCCTTTGACTCCTCCCAACTCTCTGGCCACCCAATCGCTTGAGGACCAAGCTCACCACGCCCAATTTTAGATCAATGGTCTAGAAGCCAGTCAAAATTCATGACGGCAACCCTAATCTCGAGGCGGTTCCAACGCTAACCCATAATGTGAGTGAAAAACAACCCTTACACTGGTGCAGAGACTGGTATTCGACCTGCGTCGGGACATGGACGACCTCTGGTTCTGCCTCGAGACCTTGGACGAAAAATCCTCTCAACTCCTGTAGTTGCTCTCCGCGTTACAGGGTGGCCATCACCTCCCAGCAAAGCCATCCCAAGCAGCAACAACCCAACCAACATCTACCTCGGCACCAGTGTTGGCAGTGGAAACTTTGGTCCAC
>ML788332.1:124092-155066 GCA_009831015.1 Picea engelmannii | reverse complement strand
GTGCCAAATTTTATATTATCATATTTGTGAGATGAATTGATGGATAAACTGTTGTTTTATAGATTTATGGATGAAAATGTCATATTATTTTTTTTGCATAAAATTTCTTGTATTTTGAGAGTTTTTTTAATTAAATTTGATTTTAATTTTCAATTTAGAGTTTTGCCAAGTCTTGTTGAGCTGTCAAGTTTTGCTTAGTCCCAAGCTGTCCAACTTTTTGTTGAGTCTGAGTCTCACAACCTTGGTTTGAAGCAATGTTGTGAGACATGTCGAAGGTCTGTGAGTTTGTTGGGTCAACGTTGAAATGAATAACCAGTGAAAACTTGTTGTGAAAATTTCCTATAAATGAAACTTTCCAAAACCTGTTGAACCCAACTTGAACTTGTTAGACTTGTTGAAACCTGACAAAACTCGCCCATTAAGCAAAGGTGGATCCCACATGGAATTGACTTGGAGAAAAGGCCAAAATGTGTTTTTTTTAGGGAGAAATATGAGCAGGAACACATCAAAGGAAACCCTAAAGGCATATAACCCAAAAACAAGATGCATTTCACTCATTTGGTCATTTTATCTTCATTGATTTGAGTTTTCAATTGGACTGTGAACACAGCAACTTTTTTCAGCAGGTTGTGTTATTCTTGTTTGGGGTTCAGTTGGAATCTTGAGAACACTTGTATTTGTGGGCTGGAGACCGAATAGGAGGTGGAGAGACAAAATATATACATGTTAGATCTTCAGTTTCAATTGCATTCCGATTTTGAAGAAAGTATTCTTATTTTCAGCAAAATTGATTTTGGAGATTTCATCTTCATTTTTAATTCAGGGATCAACCTACAGTGATATAATCTTCTCTTCTTTGTATTGAATCTTGACTAACCATGTCTCCTAAGTCCAATAGGTGGTTTGATCAATCATGAGAACATGCCTTCAAACTTGAATCGAATGATGACAAGAAGCTCAAGTGCAAACACTATAACCACAGTATGAAAGGGGGGGCACAAACAACCTAAAACACCACCTAGAATGAATTTGTTGCAAAGATGTCATAGTCTCATGCAAGATATTTGATTTATGTTTAAGTTTTTGAGGCTAATTTTAAGTGCCATATTTTTTGTTATCATATTTGATGAGATGAATTGATGGAAAACCTGTCGTTTTATAGATTTTGAGGATGGAAATGTCATTAATATTTTTTATGCACAAAATTTTCTGTATTCTGAGTGTTGTTTCTATTTGAAGAGTTTTGAACTAATTTTTTCCAAGTTTCCAAGTTTTTCCATATCCCAAACTCCCTGACTTTTCGTCAATCCCAAGTCTTGCAACCTTGATTTGATGTGATTTTAAGTTGGGTGGTTGGTGTGCATTGTAGTCAAATCATGGGAACAATATAATGGGCATGCCATATATTAGTCTTAGAGATAAACAAATATTAAGAACATAAACTACCACTCTCCAAAATGAATGAAATCATCTCTATACAAGCTTGGATATTAAGCAAAGTTCATTCATATTATAATCAGAATAAGATTTATTAAAAATGAAACCTTCTTTTAGATAAAAATGCACAATGACTTTAAGATGACCAAATAAAGAGGATGGAAACACTTTAACAAGATAATGATTGTCAAGAAAAATATTGTTTGAACTAACAAGAAACTTGACAAGTATAGAATTGATTTCAGTTTTTGTTGATTACACCATGTAAACCAATTTCCCTTAGTATATATCTAGAAGGCAAATCCATGGGGTAAGTAAGATTTATTGTCCAAATACTCAAAATAACACGCTCAATCAATATACACAGTGTACACCAAATATGAGTGTGGAGCACAACTTCCTTATAGTTAGGAACAAATTCCTCCAAATAACCCAAGTACATTCATATATCCAAATCATATGTTCAAATGTTTCACATATGCATTCAATCCAATTACATATACATTCAACCCCATATATACCCCCCATTGGATCATAACATAAGTACCCCCATTCGAAAAACTATCATAAAATCTTTGTGGCTAAATCTTTTGCATGTGATGAAACCAAGTAATCGAGTTACTTATATTTATGCTCTCATACAATAGGATTATTCATTCATCCATGTTTAGTTCTTTTCAGTGTCATTCTTTGATAGCTTTCTTTCCTTTGATTCCTTAAATATTTGATAATATCTTGTCGCATAATTGTTCGTTGATGCCCTATTCCATTAATATCCTTGACTTTACCATGTTCTTCCTTGGTAACATTGATGTGGCACCAAATCTCATGGAGTAAAAGAGTAAAATCTCTCTTTAACTCTTCTATCAAAAATAATTTTCATCTTATTTTGATATTCTTGGAATCTCTCATTCACTTGTTCTTTGGTCTGTTTCACCTTAATCATCTGATAAACTATTCTAATAAGATCATTAAGCTCTTCATTTGCATCCTATATTAATATTAATATTAAAATGGTAATACTAAATCAAATAAATTTTTAATTTTTTTTAAAATAAATATTGCTCGTCGCACTTGCGACGACAACTTAAATAGATGCGACAGTTTTGCAATATAAACAACCAAAGTTGTCATCGCAAGTGCGACGACAACTTAAATAGTTGTGACAGTTTTTCAATATAAACAACAAAAGTTGTCGTCGCAAGTGCGACGACAACTTAAATAGCTGCGACAGTTTTTCTATGTAAACAATGAAAAGTTGTCGTCACACTTGTGACGAAAACTTAAATAGTTGTGACAATTTTGCTATGTAAACAACGAAAAGTTGTCGTCGCAATTGCGACGACAACTTAAATAGCTGCAAAAAAATTTCTATGTAAACAACGAAAGTTTTCGTCACAAAGGTCATCGCAATTGAGACGAAATGTTGGTTTCACATTTTTGCCTAAATTGTCGTATTGGCGACGATATTTATTTTTTGTCACAATTGTGATAATTTCCCTAGGGGCGTCGCTCTTGCAACGTTTATTCAATTTCATCGCAATTTCCATGTGACACAAAACGATGTTTCAGAGAGTCCATATTCGTGGCAAATTCCATGACATAACGTCACAAGAGCGTCGAAATAGCCGTCACAAAATGACCCAAATTTGCTAGTGAAACACTTCACATTGGATATAGATAAAACCTTTATGTTTGATATTTATCGTGTCAATTGTATAGTAAAATCATACATGATAACAATGTTATATATCCATAACTTCAATTGAATGATAATTAAAATGCTAATTGAATATCTATAACTTATATCTCGACACTAAGAAAATCAAAATAGATTATCCATAGAATCTTGAAGAAATAATATTCAAATTCAGAACAAAACGGAAGAAGCAGACTATAAGAAAAATCTATAACCGAATTCCCTTAGGGGAAAACACATGTAAAGCGCATTGTTCCTCCCAATATTAGATCATAGATGCCACATATTCCTGCTCTGTCACCCCCGAGCTAAATCCTGATCCAAATCAACCAAGTGACCTCTTGGAGAGTATAGGGTTCCAAGCTTTATTTGAAGATTTGATGTGTCATTTCAATACTTCTCATATTTCTCATCTGAATCAGAATGGCATCACATTCTTTTGTTTTTCCTTCATTTTAGTATTTTCCTAGGTATTTGATACTTGTTAGAGCCTCCTTCTCATTGACCACTTGTCAAATTTATTTATTTTATTCATTGACCACCTGTCAATCTGATTTTTACACATGTTCCTAAAAAACAGAGATCTTGTCTTGCTTTGGTTGAGTTTACTCAACCAATATTCACAACGTGTCCCCCTTCTGCTGTCATTTGGTGGTTCTCTTTAGATCCTTGAATTTTATATTCTAACAGTCCCACATTGCGTGTGTTTCCTCTTTCTCTTTTATTAATAAAATTATAAGATAAAACAATAATTTTGTTGAGTTAGATCACTAAGATAAAAAAATGCTCTTTTAAACAAAAAGAAAAAATAATAAGTTTAAAATTCGAAATTTTAGGGTATCACATCCACCCCCACCTTAGAAGTTAACATTGTCCTTAGTGTTATTCAATAATGATCTGGTCATTCTGGAATATAAATGGGTATGTTTTCTGCATATGATCCTCCATTTCCCATGTAGCCTCTTCGGGACAAAGGTGCCTCCACAACACCTTTACTTGTCTGACGGCTTGATTCTAGAGTGTAAGCTCCCTCCTGACGAGAATACGATCCAAATATAGTAGGAACTCGCCCTTAGGTTCCACCTGTATCATATCCCAATCCACAATGTGAGTAGGATCATTTATATATTTATTTAATAATGAAACATGGAAAAAATTATGTCCTTTTACTGTGGCTGGAAGTGCAAATTGATAGGCTACATGTCCTATTAGTGAAAGCACTTCAAAGGGACCACAATATCTAGGAGATAATTTAGTATACCCACCCAGTCTTAAAGAACTTATTTTAGGCCTTACTCTTATATAGACATGTTCTCCAATATTGAACTCTCTTGAAGTTCTTTTGGAATCTACATAACTTTTATGCATGTCCTGAGCTTCTTTCAAATTTTATTGTACTTGTTTCATTGTTAGTTCCATTTCCTTTAACATTTCAGGTCCTATCATTAATCTATTGACAATATTACTCCAGGAAATAGTGGTGTTACATTTTCTTCCATAAAGAATTTTAAAAGGACTAATTTTAGTTGAAGCTTGGCAATGATTATTATAAGCAAATTTCAACCAAATGTAGATATTCTTCCCATTTGTTGGGTCTATTCATAACATACATTATGAGCATATCATCTACTATTTGATTATTCCTTTTAGTCTTCCCATCTGTCTGAGGATGGTAAGTAGTGTTGAAGTTTAATTGTGTATCTAAGCCTTTAAATAGGGATTTCCAAAAGTTTCTGATAAATTTTGTGTCTCTATCTGAGATTACAGTTTTAGGAATTCCATGTAGTCAGAAGTTTTCCTTCGTAAATATATCAGCTATGTTAATAACTTTATAAGCGGATTTAACTGGTACGAAGTGTGTTGCTTTACTTAATTTATCAACAACAACCATTAAAGAATCACTTTGTTTTCTACTTTTAGGAAAACCTTTTATAAAGTCCATACTTATAATTTCCCATTTCCATTCAGGTACCGGTAAAGGTTGTAATAGTCAAGCTAGATACCGATGTTCATCATTAACTTGTTGACATTTTATGCACTTAGCTAAATATTCAGCAGTTTCTCCTTTCATGTTAGGCCAATAAAATTCCTTCCTTAGCATAGTGATTAGTTTTTGATAGCCAGGATGTCCAGAGTATGGATTTTTATGAATTTCATCTGTATTAGTAATTTAATTCCTTCAGCTTTAGGTATATACAAACTTTTTTTATACATCAATAGTCCATTTTTAGAAAGTCTAAGGTCTGATTTTTCAGTTTCTGCTTGATTTTTTGTTAATTTAGATTTAATATTATGATATTCTTTATCCTTTTTTGCTACCATCCTGACCTTTTCCTCTAAGTCAGTTTTGTAATTACTTCTCGTAACTGTATAAATCACATTTGCATGTATTCACAAGGTGTCATCTACCTTATTTTCTTTTCCTTTTATGTGTCTTATCTCAAAATCATATTCTCTCAAGAAGGCTAACCACCTTGGTTGTCCTACATTGAGATTTTTTTTATCAAATAGGTACTTTAAGGCAATATTTCCTGACAATAATAGAAATTTTTGTCCTATCAAATAACGTCGCCACATCTTTAATGCATGTATTATTGCGACTAACTCTAAATCATGTGTTACATGATGTCTTTCATTTTCCTTAAGCTTTCTAGATTTGTAAGCAATTGCATGATTATATTGCATTAATACTCCTCCCATCCCTTAAATGCATGCATCAGTGCATACAACGAATTCGTTGTATGGGTCTGCTATTTTTAGTATTGGAGTTGTTGTTAGGAGGTGTTTTAATTTTTCAAAACTTTCTTGGCATTTTTCAGACCATATAAATTTTGTTCCTTTCTTTTGTAGGGATGTTATGGTATGAGCAATTTTTTAAAACCCTTCAATAAACTTCCAATAATAACCCGGTATACCCATAAACGATCTGATGCCTGAAACATCCTTTGGGATTGTCCAATACATAATGGATTTTATTTTCTCATGGTCCACAACTATTCCTTAGTTGGAAACTATGTTCCCTAAATATTGAATTGTATCCTTGTAAAAATCACATTTACTAAATTTAGCATATAACTTTTGTTCTCTGAAGATCTGTAGAACTATTCTTAAGTGTCCTTCATTATCTTGTTCATTCTTTGAATAGATTAGTATATCGTCGATAAAAAAAAGTTACAAATTTATCTAAGTATTTACTTAGGATATTATTCATTAGACACATGAATGAGGTTGGGGTGTTTGTTAACCCAAAGGGTATCACTACAAACTCATAATTCCCATATCTTGATCTAAAGGCAGTTTTGTATATATCTTTGTCTTTAATCCTTACTTGATGATACCTTACTTGTAAATCAATTTTTGAAAAGATTGTTGCTCTACATACTTGATCAAATAGATCATCGATGTGGGGTAAGGGACACATGTTTTTAATTGTCATTTTATTAAGTTTTCGGTAGTCTATACATAGTCGTAAGGTTCCATCTTTCTTATTGACAAATATTACCGGTGCTCCCCAAGGAGATACATTTGGTCGAATATACTTTTGTCTAATAATTCTTGAAGTTGATATTTCAATTCATTAAGTTCCAAGATATTCATCCGATATGGAGCCTTCGAAGCTCGCACTACTCCTCGTAATAAGTCTATGGAGAAATCTATCTCTCTCTTATGAGGTAATCCAGGAATTTCTTGAAATACATCTTGAAATTCCTACAACATAGGGATATTTTCTATATCCTTTTTACTTTCTTCTTTTTCATTATCTATTACATGAACAACAAATATTTTGCATCCCTTACGAACACATCTTTTAATCTGTAGAGTTGAGATCTTCCTAAAACTAATGGTTCTTGGTATTCCTTTGATATTAATAATGTTACCATTGTCATCTACATAAGTAAATGTTTTATCATAGCAGTTTAGAATTACCTTATACTTTTCTAATGAATCCATATTGATTAATACATCATATGACCCTAGTTGCAAAATATTCAAATATGCTTGAGTTTTAAAGACATTCATACTAATTTCGTGGCCTTTAACAACGTTCAGAATTTTCCTTTTTGTTCCTATAACAAGTTGTACTAACCATGCCTTTTCAATTTTTTCCTTTTGTAACTTACAAATTCCTACTATCTTAGGTGAAAAATAACTTAGACTGGCATCTTGATCAATCAAAATAGAAATTGGTTGATTATTCAACATACCTTCTACTTCCACCATGGAAGCTTGATGATCTGCTTGTCTATTCTCCAAGGATGCGTTAATCTTTGGGGTACTCCTTGTTATTTCTCTAACTATAGTAGTTTCTCAAATTGTATGTATATTGTTGTTGTTTTTCTTTCTGTGAGGACAATCCTTGAAATAATGTGGTTCACCACACTCCCAACACTTTACTGGTTCTTTTTGGGCAGTTTCTTTGTTATAAAAAGTTGTTGGTTTTTCATTTTTGTTATCCGATGGGTTATAAGGCTTATTATTTTTGTAGTTATTTCCCCAAAACCCTTTTGCAAAGTTCTTATTTAAAAACTTTATGTCTTTTCTTCGTGGATCAAACCTTTCAACTTCCTTTCCCTTCCAGTTTTTAGTATTTTCATTTATGGTTTTATGTTGTTCAAAACATAATGTAGCCTTATGCATAGCTTCCTCTAAAGTCTTAAGATTGTCAAATTCAATCATGTATTTATATGAGGCTGGTAGGCAACTCAAGAAGCGTTGTATCGTTGGTTTTTCATCCACAATATATGGTGCATAGCGTAATAAGCTTAGAAATTTTCTACAAAAGTCCTTCATGGTTAAACTTCCCAATTTCAATTCACAAAATTCTTTAGCTTTACTTTCATAATATTGTTCTGATAGATTTGTTTCTTAAAATATCTCTTAAAAAAATTCCAAGTGATTTTATGTTCCTTAATCTTCTTTACTTGTTTTATATCTTGCCACCAAATATCTTCCTTCTCAGTCAGATTATAGATATCCATTCTTGCTTTAAGTTCACTTGAATAATTATATATCTAAAACTATTTTTGCATCCCCAAAAGCCAATCTTTCGCCTCTTCTCCAGTCTCAATCTCACCATTAAATATTGGAGATTTTATTTTCTTAAATTCTCCCATAAATTCCCCATGATGCTTATGTTTACTTTTAGTTATTTGTTCTAAATTGGCAATATCCTCACTTGAAGTTTCATTTTCTTTAAAAGCTTATTTCTTCATTGATTGAATGTGCTCAAATTTCCTAGACTTCTTCTTGTGTAGATTAGTTTTTGAATTACTGGAAAATTGGTCTTTATTCGTGCTAGAATTATGATTACATTTCTTGTCTAATAGTATTGCATTAAGTTCTTCTTGTGTCTTTATAATTCATTCACTATTTGCCTTAACAGTTTTCAGCTCATCTCTTAGACCCAATAGAGTCTGAATTAATTATGATTGTTTGTTATTCTTGCTTTCTTTCAAATTAACCCATATATTTCCTTGTTCAGGATTTTCTGGTTCATTTTGATGTGACCCTTCTTCAGGTAGAATAGGTACTTCTGTCATCCTTCCTGAAAATCACAATATTATTCCTAGTGGTAAGAAGAAATATAACAATAGTAAATTAGTCTTCGTAGTTGAGCTAATAAGGCCAAGTGTGGTTCCTAAAGCTATGATGCCATTATGTCACACACCCATTTTTTTTTATTATATATATTCCATAACATTAATAGGAACAATACTTAATTATTTAAATATCATTAACATGACCACTCCTACCCTTGAATAATCTTACCTTAAAAAGTACCAAGTAATTACATGTCCTACTTCATAGTCTTAATGTCATAAATTTAAAACTATGTTACAATTATTGGTGGTAGATTAAATTTTTGGTTGAAACTCTTATGTATACAATTGTGCTAAGGACATTCATTGGTCTCCCTAAGGGAGAACCTTGTCACGACCTTTGTTATAGAAACACAAGTTGGTGGATTGATAGTGTTACAAGTACTTGAGACTTAATCCGACCCTCCGGTCGTGGAAAACATAAGTGACAAACTATTAATCATACTTATTATTATGTTTTTTGGTCAGCGTTAATCATGCTTGGGGATAATAAAGCAGGGGTGGTTGGCAGTTAATGAATTTTGGGTTGAACGTACCCTATGCTCATAAATAACATGTGTCCCTTTTTTTCTCGTGGAAGTCTCTCCATGTGCCAAGTGTGGTTTTCTTAGAGTAAGAGTCAGGAGGGTAAGTTTCGACCATTCCACATAGTTTTTCGTATTTCCAATTCATTGTTAGAAAACTTCCATAGGAAGGTGAGGTTACCTGTTGGATCACTAGGGTTTTCGTTTTCTTCGTTCTTAGTTTTCATTTACCATAATCATGGAATTTATTTGCTGCCTATCCGACATTTTGATGTTTATATCCATTTTCTCTATCTTTCTTTTTCATTGAAAGTCTGGTTATAATCTTGTTTGGAGTTCAGGTATTTACCTGGTTTAATAGTCCCATTATGAACTCTGTCGAGAGTGGTGGCTTGTCGAGAAACCTACTATCCTGCACACATTTTCTTTCTTCTGAATAAAATTTATCTATTATTGCTACCATAACCCTATTCTGAGTTTTAGATATGGAGAGCTCCACAGAGTATTCTAGCATGAAACTTGGTATTAATTCGTTTAATGTTTCTCGTTCCTTTGTTATGATGAAAGTTATTTGGATGCTTGGCTAATGATGGGCCCCTTGTTGTTTTCCGAGGGTACCCATTAGAGCTGAGAGAGTTGTTGTTGGTTGATTGAGGCATTCTATAGGAAATCTAACTCGGAACCGAATTATTTGTGGTAAGAGTTTCATACTCTACCCTTTCGTCATTTACCTATGTAAGTTTGAGTTTTCTTTTATAACTTGTTTTTGGGTTAATGCAGGTATTGTTCAACCAGATACGATAGGGTTTATACACCAAATCTTATTTGAAAGTCTTTTAAGTATTTCTTTCTTTCGACAACCTTTTTCCTTTTGTGAAGAGATTATTTTTGCGGGTATTATACTAACTTCAATTATTGCATCCTTTGCTGACAGGTAATGGCTCAAATCCTTGGACAAGGTACTCAACCTTTAAAAGGGTACTTTGGTTTCCCTCATAGACCCTTGTTGTGAATGAATATTCGATAGCCCATTCGAATTCAAATTTAATTAGATGGTTAAATCATTTAAACCCATTTTAGTTTATAGCTAGTTTTCTATGTAACCGGGTAGTTTGCATATGCAAGAGGATTCTGTAATTTGTTTATTAGAGTTAAAATTTAGGATAGAGTAATCTGTATATATATTAAAAGGGATTTTTCTCCCACCGCTTATAGATTTGGGTTGACACCGTTTGTGTTACTGATAACTTATTGATATAGGAAATTTTCCAAGATTTACAGAGTTGACCAATTTGATTCTACTGTTGAACTTATCGGTTTTTTTTCAATGAAACACATAACTTTAGCATTTCGTTATATTATGACCATAGAAGTGACAATGTCTTCTGGTCTTGAATTCACGGGTTATATGTATATATTCTTTTGTATGTATATTTATTCTAGAGATTCCTTATGGCCATGTCTATACATTTCTCTCGTTTTTTGCATGTACTCAATTTCCTATATGTGTGTATATTTCAAAGTTATCTATGATAATATATTTATCATTCTTGATAATAGCTTATTCATTGCATATAATATGATTTTCCCCTCTATGTATTTATCACAAAAGACCTATTGGTTTTGCATCTAGTATGTTTGTCATATGTATGTTTTTCTCTATGTCCTTCGAGTTTGTTTAAACACTTCACATAGAATATAGATAAAATCGTTATCTTTGGTCCCCGAGGTGTAGGACAGTTGGTGACAAAGTGTGTTGTTAAGGCACTCTGTGATGTTAAAGTCACCAGTTCGAAACCTACGGCGACAAAAAATCCATCCATGTTAATGGTTGGTGTGGCTCAGGCCGAGTGTGATACCTGGGTGATTTTGATGGCTTAGATGCCCCTGAGTCATGGTTTCTCAAGCCACAGTCTAGTCCTGCAGGTCACAGACAAACTAGCAAACAAAAAAAAATCGTTAGCTTTGATATTTATCATGGCAATTGTATAGTAAAATTATACATGATAATAATGTTATATATCCATAACATCAATTGAATGATAATTAAAATACTAATTGAATATTTAGACACTAAGCAAATCAAAATAGATTATCCATAGAATCTTGAAGAAATAATATTCAAATTCAGAACTGAATGGAAGATGCGGACTATAAAAAAAACCTGTAACAGAATTCCCTTAGGGGAAAACACACGTAAGGTGGGTTGTTCGTCCCAAAATTAGATCAGATATGCCATGTATGCCTACTATGTTACCCCGAGCTAAATCTTGATCCAAACCAACCAAGTGACCTCTTGCAGAGTATAGGGTTCCAAGATTTATGTGAATATTTTATGTGTCATTTCATTACTTCTTGGATTTCTCATCTGAATCAGAATGGCGTCCCGTTCTCTTGTTTTTCCTTCATTTTAATGTTTTCCTAGGTCTTTGACACTTGTTCGAGCCTCCTCATTGACCACTTACCAAATTTATTTTTTTAATTCATTGACCACATGTCAATCCAATTTTTACACATGTTCCTAAAAAATACTAAGATCTTCTCTCACTTTCGTTGAGTTAACTCAACCGATCTTCGCCACTTGTCCCCCTTCTGTTGCCACTTGGTCATTCTCTTTGTATCCTTGGATTTTATTTTCTAGCAGTCCCACCTCACATGTGTTTCGTCTTTCTCTTTTATTAATAAAATAATAAGATAAAACAATAAATTTTTTGAGTTAGATCACTAAGATAAAAAAAAATATGCTTTTAAACAAAAAGAAAAAATAATAAGTTTAAAATTCAAAATTTTGGGGTATCACACCAACCCCATATATTCTTCAAGCACCAACTTGAAAGGAGGCATCGACCCCCCTATTTTCTTCAAGCACCAACTTTAAAGGAAGTTGCAACTCCCTCCTGTCCAGGCTTCAACCTATAAAGGACCACAATCCTCCCTAGCTCCTACCATCCACCCTCAATGCACAATTTTACTTTGCAATTGTATTCCCATGACTCTGCCTCAGGTAGCATATACTCAGATATCACCCTGAGTCACACTTTCATTCTTCATTCTTATGAGTTTATATATCCATCCAAATGGTGTGCACCACTGAACCATTGTGTCTTTTCAATGAATCAATGTGCCTATTCATTAACGATAGACTGTAATAAAAATGAACCTAATCGACTTCAAATTTTGTAGATAGGGGCTTCCTTCAATCCGCTTCCCTTTGTGACCATGGGCTCGAAACCACAAGCTTATCCATTCCAAGCGTTTTTATGTTTGCACTTTCTCTTTCCACCCTTATTCTTCTACATGGGACCGTATTCAAATGTCTGAGGGCTTATTTAATTCTAGGCCCTTTGCACTCTCTTTATAGCTTCTTTACCTTATCACGTGATCGGTGTTGGAACCGAGTCCTCTAGTACTTTGGCCTTTGAGATTTTCGACCTTTTCAATCATTGCATTGTTTTGTAGTTTGACATGTTGAAGTGGTCATCAAGAGTGGGCAGCATGTTGCTTTCGGTTGATAGTACTCCTTATTTTATCCTTCCATTGTACTCGATTGGATGATCGAGAAATATTCTAGAGGATCTTATATCAGTGACCAACATTATTTCATGAATTCATCCTTCGGTGCTTTGGGCATTTTGTTGGTAGGATAAGTTGGACATCCCCTGAGGTTGTAATCATGGAGTGACATGGCATGGTGATGTCACCTAGGTTGATGTGGACCCATAGTATGTGTGTCACATATCACCATGATTTGTGACTTTCACAGAACTTATGTGCCAAATGGACCTTGACACTTGTCACCAGTTAATTGGGCCATATGTCATACTTGTCTTCTACCACATGTCTCCCTCCTTAATCATGGCTCTAGGTTGCTTGATCTAACGGCTCTGACTTAATCGTCGGGTGAGATGGAAGGTCCATATTTCATCTAGGTGCTTTAAACAGATCGACAGTTTGGATATAATCAATCGTTGAGTGGATTGTTCTTATTCATTCTAAACATGGAATTTTACTTAGAATTATTTCATGTGATGGGTTTGTGGACTCTCGGACTTGAAGACTCACGTGTCTTCTCGAGTGTCATCAAAATTCACCCCCAACTTTCACAGCCTCCAAAATGAACCTATACTTAGAAAAATTCTTAAGCGAATTTTCTCGGGCTTGCGGACTCTCGGACTTGCGGACTCATATCTCTTTTATTATGTCATCAAAATGAACCCCCAACTTACATAGCCTCCAATATGAACCTATACTTAGAAAAATTATTCAGTGATTTTTCTCAGGCTTGCGGACTCATATCTATTCTATGGTGTCATCAAAATGCATCCCCAAATTATGTTACTTCCCTAATGAACTATACTTGGAATTTTACTTAAGTGACATAGATAGAATATGATACTTAAACATTTTTGGTTGTCGTATGATCATGATTTCATTTTGAACCAATGATCAAGATCGTTTCTTCGTTCTTTACTGTATGATCGTGCTCTTATTTTGATATAATGATCAACATTGTTCTTCGTTCTTTACTGTCAATTCCTACAACTGGGATAGTTGGATACTTGTCGGGATGATAAATCCATTTAACTCTCGTTGACATCAATGACAACATAACACCATGTCCAACATTCTCCCCCTTTGGCATTGGTGGAAACAAGGTAAAAACTATTTATCTTAACTGAGTTTTACTGTGTATTCTCCCCCTTTGATAACAATGACAGAAGGGAAATTTCTTCGCTCTCCCTGAGGTGATGTTGAGGTGATGCTCCCCCTATCCATGTGCTACCCTTTTTAGTTTTTAGTTTTTAATGAGGTATGGGAATTACTTCCAATTTCTGTATAATATTTTCAAAGGTACCTCTTGGTAGAGGTTTTCTGAATATGTTTGCAATTTGCTCTTTAGTATCAATATATTCCACTTTGACTACCTTTTGAGAAACCTAATCTCTCAGAAAATGTTATTTAATTGGGATATGCTTGGTTTTAGAATGCATAACATGATTCTTAGAGATATTTGTGGCATTGGTGTTGTCATATTTAATAGTGATTGGATGATCATATTTCACTTGTACATCTTCTAGGTTCTATTTCATTGAGTTTACATGTGTGCAGCAAGATCCAACAACAATGTATTATGTTTCTTGTCTAGATAGTGATATAGATGTATTGTTTTTACTTAACCATGATACCAGACACTTTCCCAGGTAGAATTCTCCTCCACTAGTACGTTTCTTGTCATCTACACTACCAGCCCAATCTGCATTAGTATATGCAGTTAATGTAAAATATTTTATTTTTGGAAACCATAAACCAAACTCCAGTGTTCCTTTAAGATAATTGAATATCCTTTTTACTGCTTTCATGTGAGTTTTTTAGGTGCAGATTGAAATCTACCTACTACTCCTACATCTTGCAAGATATATGGTCTTGTTATTGTTGCATATAATAGGCTACCAACCATTGTTTTGTACATGGTTTGGTCTACTCTTGGTGAATCATCATCTGGACTTAGTTTGCATCCTGTGACCATGGGAGTGAACATGGGTTTATTGTCTTCCATTTGGAATTTCTATAACATTTATTTGATATATTTGGTTTGGGAAATGAATATTCCTTTATCTGTTTGAATGACTTGTAATCTTAGGAAGAAAGTCAGTTCTCCTAGCATAAACATTTCAAACTCTTTCTACATTTTTGTAGCAAACGTTTTTCTTAGTATATTAAGATTAATTCCAAATATGATATCATCTACATATACCACCACAAAAATCATATCTTGATCCTTAATTTTGATATATAGGTTGTTGTCAGTAGTCCCTCTTTTATATACTTGTTTTTGCAGAGATTGATCCAGTCTTGAGAACCATGCTCTAGGGGCTTGTTTAAGACCATACAGAGCCTTCTTTAGTTTGAACACATAGTCCTTATTTTCTATTAATATGAATCCTTATGGTTGCTCAATATATAGTTCTTCTTCTAATGTTCCATTCAGGAATGCTGACTTGACATCCATTTGATAAATTTTGAAGTTTTTGAAGCATGCAAATGCAAAAAAACATTATGATGGCCAATAGTCTTTCTACTAAGGAAAAAGTATTTTCAAAATCAATACCTTCCACTTGGGCATATCCTTTGCATACAAATCTCTCTTTTTTCCTTATGATCTATCCATTCTCATTGAGTTTTGTTTTGAATATCCACTTGGTTCCTACCACATTCTTGTCTTTTTGTCTAGGGACAAGTTCCCATGTATGATTTTTCTCAATTTGATCAAGTTCCTCGTTCATTTATTTTATCCAGTCTTCACTCTTGTTGGCTTATATAAAATGCTTGGGTTCTATTATTGAAATCATTGCTTGTTCGGAATCAAATCTAAGTTTCCTTCTTGTTTCTACTCCTACTTCTTTATCCCCTATAATTTTATTTTCAGGGTGATTCTTTTGAACTATTTTTTATGGTTCTTTTGGCAAGGGTGTTTCTTCCTCATCCTTCTCTTCATCGGTTTGTGATTCATTATCTTGTAGTTATTCAATATCTTCTTCATGTTGTGAATCATCATCTTCTTCACCATCACTAGTTCTTCTCCATTCATCAATTTTTTATTCATCTTGAGATTTGATTTTTCTCAATTTTAGATCATCTATTTTTACATTTGCACTTTCCACTATTTTGTGCAATATTACATTATAGAAGTTGTAAGCCTTTTTGTTAGGTGAATATCCCATAAATATACCTTCATCTGATCTAGAGTCAAATTTCCCTATATTATCTTCATCCCTCTTGATGTAACACTTCCTTCCAAAGACTCTGACTCTGAAATGTTTCACAGATGTTGGTCTTAAAAACCATAATTCATAAGGTGTTTTCTCATTGTTATCTCTTAGTCGTGCTCAGTTAAGTATGTGGATTGTTGCATATATTTCATATCTCCAAAATTTGTCTGGGAACTTGGCTTCTTTCAATATAGTTCTTGCAGCCTCTTGAATAGTTTTCTTTTTCCTCTCAACGACTCCATTCTATTGAGGAGTTCTTGGAGCTGAGAACTGTCTCTTGATTCCATGATCTTCACAAAACTTATTGAATTCTTTAGATTTAAATTCCCCTCCATTATCCGATCTTAAACATTTGATTTTGAGATATGTTTCATTCTCTACATAAGTATTGAATGCTTTAAAATTTTTAAATTCCTCATATTTTTCTTTGAGAAAACATACCCAGGTCATTCTCGTGTAGTCATCAATGATCAACATGAAGTAGTGTTCCCCTTGTATGCTTTTAGTATTAGAGGGCCCACAGAGGTCATTGTGAACAATCTCCAAGGGTTTTGATGTATAATGTTCTTTTGTCTTGTATCTGAATCTTGTCTGCTTCCCTAATTGACAGTGTTTGCAAACATGATCTGAAGGCTTGATGACTTTTGACATGCCTTTTACAACTCCCTTTTTAATATATTTGATCAGGTTATCAAATCTCAAGTGTCCCATCCTCTAGTTCCATAGCCAACTTTCATCTATTTGACTCATATGTCATTCTTCTTCCTCCTCAATATCTAATATATACACATAGTTTGAGGTTCTTGGTGCAATAACAACTAATTTTCCTCATCTTTCTTTTCTTATTTCACATTTTTGGGAGTAAAAAATGAGTATATGTCCTTGATCACAGGTTTGGATTACACTCAGTAGATTATGTTTTAAATTTTCTACTAGCAACACGTTTTTTGCTTTATTTCTTAAATCGTTTCTCAAAGAAATCATGTCTTTTCCTAGTATTTTGAAAGATAGATTATCTCCAACAGTGACTTTACCTTTACCCTTTTTTATCAAAGTGATAAATTTTTCTTCATCTCGTCATATGTATTGAGCATCCACTATCAATATACCACTGACACTTTTTGCTCTGTGCATACAAAGCCACTTTACATTTTGTTAATTTTTCTTCTATATGTTTTTATTTCCATATCTTCTATCATGTTTGTTAGAGTTTTTCATTTTCAAGGGTTGCATTGTAATCTACATTCACTGGATTTATGGCCATAGTTGTTTCACTTGTGGCATTCAACATTGTACTCTTGTGAAGGAGAGAATGAATTATAATTTATTTTCTCTACATCATCTTTGTTGTTCTTATATCTCTAGATATTTATTGGTTTGTAATTTCTATAGGCTTTACAATGTATTGATTTGTGTCCAAAGTTGTTGCATGAATAGAAATATCCAAGAAAGATATGTTGGTATCTATTAGGAGTTCTTCTGATCGTTGTTTTTTCTTTCTGGAGGAGGTGCTTGCTTATTAAAACCATTCTTTAACGGTGTCATTTGTATCTTGTTGTCTTCTCTTAAAGGAACTTCTAAGAGCATTTGCACATCTGATTGATTGTTTATCAGTTTTATATGAAGTAGAGTTTGAATTTTGATCATATCCCAATCCTATTTTATCATTTGGTGATATTTGGTTGTTAATAATATCATTCAAAATATTCGAACTGTTCTCAAACATTGACTGCTTCTTTTCCTTTTCAATTTCTTTTTTTAGTAGGGCAATTTCAACTTCTATCTTTTCATAGTCTTGTTCCCTATCATTGAGTTGTTTCATAATGACTTCTTCAATTATTTTGGCTTCCTGGAGTTGAGTCTTTAAATCATTGATGACTTTTCCTATTTCTTTGAGGATCTTTGACACTTCTCTTTCTCATGATTTTTGTGTGTCTTCATATTCTGACAATTGTTCTCTTAATGATTTATTCTTCCTTTGTACTTTCTAAGTTTGTCCAGGGCACTGATCAACTCTGCTTCAAGATCTACTTCTCCTTCAACATCAGAGTTTTCTTCTTCAATCTCAAAGTTATTTTTGGTGTGATTATTTTGTGTTTTTATACCAATAAATAGGTTCTTAGATTTCTCTTCTTCTTCACTTTCTTCAAATGAGTTGTTGTTCTCTTCAATGTAAAGGGTCTTCTTCTTATTTTAGACATTCCTTTTGTCTTTTATTTGGATCTTCTTCTGTTCTTTGAAAGTTCTTTTATTATCACTTTATTCTTGTTTTGGATAGGGACATTTGGTAGAAAAATGTCCAATCTTTCCACAGTTAAAGCATATTAGAGGAAACTTTCCTAGATATCTTCCAGTTCCTTTCTTGAGTTTCTTCATGAAGTTATATTTTTCTTCATCATATATCTCTAACTGATCTTCATTGGATACCTTCTCTTGTTTAGTCTTTGCTTTAGATACTTTGAAAGTTGTTTCTCCTTTTGTTGGTATTTCTTTCCTTGTTCTCATCTCATACACTTTGAGGATCCCATGTAATTCATCCATTGCGAGATTATCAAGATCTCATATGTCTTCAAGAGTAGAAATCATGGCATCATATCTCACGGGTAAAGATCTCAAGATATTTTGGACAATGGGTTGATATGTGAGTTATTCTCCTAATGCTATGATTGAGTTGACTACTTCATCTACTCTCTAAAGATATTATGCTATGTTCTCTTCTTCTTTCACTTTCAAGTTTTCAAATTGTGTTATGTAGGTTTGTAGTTTGGCCTTATTGACTTTTCTATCTCCTTCATATATGAATTTTATCTTTTCCCGTATTTCTTTTGTTGACTTACAATGCATTAATTTCACAAATATAGGATTGGCTAATCCTCCTCAGATGGCATTGGCTACTCTTTCATTTTCATTACAAAACTTCTTTCTGGTTGTGTCTGTGTGAGGAGTAGCAAGTGAAGTGTACCCATAGTCTACAAATTGCCAAATATCACAACCCAAGGACATTATATAGCCTTTCATCCTCACACTCCAAAGTGCATAATTATTCCCTTTGAACAAAGGTGCTCTGGTGGAAGACATTCCTTCTTGTTGATCCATTGGATTATGCAGAACATACCTTCCAGTTATTAGACTGTGTTAAAGGTACCTGCTCCGATACCAATTGTTGGAAATACTGAGAGAGGGGGTGTGAATCAATATTTCATTTTTAAACAATTAGTAATTACTTTGTTATTTTACTAATCACCACAATAGATCAACAATGGATTTGTATTTAAAATCAATTATATAAATATAATTAACAAGAATTACAAAGTTTATAGAGAATGATCTGTGATTGTGAAGTACATCAATCCTCTTAAGAGCACCAAGGTCCAACTCTCGGAGACACAAATCCCCTTCTTTTCTAAGCACCTATTCAAAGAAGCTACAAATCCCTACTTCTCCAAGAACCAACTTGAAAGTAGGCTCCAACCCCTATATTATTCAAGCACCAACTTTAAAGGAGGCACCGACCCCCCGTTTTATTCAAGAACCAACTTGAAAGGAAGCTGCAACTCCATGTTGTTCAGGATTCAACCTATAGAGGACTAAAATCCTCCCTAGATCCTCCCTTCGACCCTCACTGCACAGTTTTACTCAGATATCACCCTGAGTCACACTTTCATTCTTCATTCTTATGAGTCTATATATCCTTCCAAACAATGTGCACCACTAAACCATTGTGTCTTTTCAATGAATCAATGTGCCTCTTCATTGACAATAGATTGTAATAAAAATTAACCTAATCAACTTCAAATTCTGCAGATAGGCACTTCCTTCAATTCACTTCCCTTTCTGACCGTGGGATCAAAACCATGAGATTATCCATTCCAAGTGTTGTTCTGTTAGCGATTTTTATTTCCGCTCTTATTCTTCTACATGAGACTGTGTTCAAATGTCTGAGGTATTATTTACTTCTATTCCCTTTGCTCTCTCTTTATATCTTCTTTACCTTATCACGTGGCTGATGTTGGAACCAAGTCCTTCGGTACTTCGACCTTCAGGATTTTTGGCCTTTGCAATCCTTTCATTCTTCCGGAGTTTCACATACCAAAGTGTTCATAAAGAGTGGGAAACCAGTTGTTGTCGATTGATAGTACTCCTTGCACTAAGGACATGCTCCTTATTATAATATTTGATAACAAAAAACTTTGCATTGGCATATCAAGGGATAAATCTTGGAAGGTTGTACTCATCCTAGAAAATTATAGCACCACTCCCACTCCCAATTCCACTTTGGGACTTTTTCCCTTCCATTATTTCAAATCTCCTTTGTTGTGGTTGTTGTAATTGTAGTTTTTGATGATAAGAGTGATGTTGTGGTTGTGGTGTTGTTGCTTGAAATTTATAAGCACCTAGGTGTCCATAATAATTGTTATTATGACCTTGGTTGTTATTTTGGCCATTTTGATTTATATTCACAACAAAATTTGTTGATGGAGTGTGTGGTGGTGGTAGAGTGTATGAATATTGATGGAATCTTGCATAATCAGAGGGATACTAAGGGTATTGTTCTGGATAATAATATTGATATCCATCATATCCATATTCAAACATGTATGCATATGGGTATCCATTATTAGATCCATATCCATATGGGACTCCTTGCTCCTATGGTGGTTGTGTCACCATTGTTATATTGGTGTTTGTACTTGTACCGATATTAATATTGGGATTGGAACTCATTCCAACATTACTAGATCTAAATCCCTAGTTCAGTTCACAAGAATATTTTGGAAATGTGGTAAATTTTGGCATTACAAAATGGAATGCAAGTTGAAGGAGATAGAAATTAGTAAAGGATCCAATGAGAAGCAGTCGACTGAAAGAAAGCATACTTAGGATAAAGGAGAAGATATGTATCTGGCATTGACCAATACACAGTCATATCAAAATGTTTGGTTGATCGACTCAAGAGTGTCCTTTCATATGACACCACATAGAGACTAGTTCTATGAACATAAGAGATATGAAGGGGGAGAAGTGTTATTGGGGGATGACTCGACAACTAAAATTGTTGGATGGGATAGACTCTAACTGATACTTCGGGATGGGAGGAGTAGAACCCTTCCAAGTGTGCTCCATATTTTGGGTTTGGAAAGAAACATGATATATGTCAGAAAGATAAGAGATGTAGGTGTGAACACCCTATTTCATAAGGATAGGTGAAAAATGGTCAGGGGTGCAATGGTCTAGATGAAAAGAGTTCAGATTGGAACCTTATACAAATGGTTGGGGAATGTTAACTCAACTAGATATAAGAACATTTTTGTTCCTAAAGTCAAATTTCCTTTGACTTGACTCGCATCATCTCAAGTTGAGTTGATTCAAACCAACTCGACAATTCCTCATCCATTTGACCCGACCATTGTATGGCACATGAGGATGGGACACAATGGAGAAAAAGGAATTTGAGCTATGCACAACAAAGGTATGCTCGAAGGTTTTCCTTATTGTAATATGGAAGTCAATTTTTGTGAACATTACATATATGGAAAAAAAAATCAAGTTAGGTTCCCATCTATAGCAACCAGGGAAAAAGGGATTATGGAACTGGTTCATAGTGATCTGTTTGGGCTTTTCATAGTCCCTTCACTTGGTGGATCCATATATTATACCTCCTTCATATATTATTCTTCCCAAAATACATGCATATATTTCTTGAGAAAGAAATCATAGGTTTTTGAGAAATTTAAAGAGTTTAAATATCTTGTTGAAAACTAGACAGATAAGAAGATTAAGGCGTTGAGAACTGACAATGGTGGTGAATTATGTTGAAAGTATTTGTGTGGTAAACTTGTCATGATGTTATCGTGAGGTTGTTGGGGTTTATATGTGGACCCGTGTGGACCTAGGATCTCTATATGGACCCAGTTTGATGATGATGACAATGATGTATCAATGATAGTGACAGAGATAGTGATAGTGGCCATGACAATGATAGTGACAGGTTGATTCTTTTATATGCATATTTGAGGGTGGAAGGAAGGGGAAAGGAAAGGGGGTTGGAGCCTCCTTTTAGTTGGAACTTAAGAATCTAGGGAGTTTTAGCTTCCTTCAGGATGGTGCCTATAAATCAGGGGGTTGGTGTCTCCTTCTAGTTGGAGATGGATAATCTTGGAAGATGTAGCTTCTTGTTAATGTAATTTTGTTATTAAATAAGAAAAAAATTATGTGGTTTTATTCCATTTGGATTTCCACGTAATTTTATTGTGCACTGTGTATTTTTTCTTCTTCTCTTTACTATATATTGGGATGCATTTATTTGATTGAAAAGTTAAAGTTTTTAAAAGGTTCTAAATTGTAATTGATATTGATTCACCTCCCCTCTCAATATCAACAATTGGTATCAGAGCAAGTTACCTTTAGAATAGTCTAATCAGTGGAAGGAATATCGTGAGAAAAAAATGGAAGGAAACATTCCATATGTGATTCCACCATTTGATGGAAACAATTATGCATAGTGGAGCAACAAAATGAAAACTTACTTGAGAGATTTAGGAGTGGATATCTAGCTCTTAATTGTCAATGGCCATAAAGTTTTGAAAAATACTCCAACTGATCCAGATGAGAAGAAATTAATGAGTTGTAATTCAAAGGATAGGCATGTTATCATAAGTGGATTGACACCAAATGTTTCTAGCAAGGTGATGGGTTGCAACACAACTAAATGGGTTTGGAACAAACTTCAAAATATTTATGAAGGAAATTCAAAAGTCAAGCAAGTCAAGCTTCAACAACACAAAGCATAGTTTGAAAATCTAAAAATGAATGAAAAAGAATATATCAACCTATTTACTCAGAGTAGATGAAGTTGTCAATGCCATAAAAGTATTAGGAGAAGAATTCAAAGAATCCTTGGTTGTACAGAAAGTGTTGAGATCATTTCCTTTGAGATATGATGTCAAGGTCTTGACCATTGATGAATCTAGGGATTTGACCAAAATGACAATGAATGAACTACATGGGACCCTCACAACATATGAAATGAGAAGAATCTTTTAAAGTCATGAAGATAACAAGGAACAAAGAGAACATGGTAGAAGAAATACTAGGCGATGAATTAGATGAAGAAGAAGCATATTTCATAAGGAGGCTCAAGAAGGGAACCAACAAACAAAAAGATAAGTTAACTTTGATATGCTTCTATTGTGCTAGAATAGGACACTATGCTAAGAAATTCCCTTTTGAAGAAAATAAAATATTCCACAAGAAAAAGAGTCTTTGCTCCAAGGAGGACAACACTTCTTCAAATGAAAGCAATGGAGAAGAAAGGGAAGTAAGGGAAGTTCTCTTCATAACTCAAGAAACTAATAATGATGACCACAAAAATTCTAAAACAGATGAAATCAATTCTGAAGAAGAGTCTGATGTAGAGACAGAAGAAACAAACACAAAATCTTTGTGGGGAAGCAAAGAAATCACATAAAGTGAACAGGAATATGAAGAAAGTATTGAAAAATTGAAGCATGCTGGAGAAGAAAATATCAAGCTCAAAAACAAAAATAGAGAGTTAAAAAACGAATTGAAAATTTGTGAAGAAGAGAATCATGAGCTTGAAAAGACAATTGATGATTTGAAGGAGCAGTTAGATAAATCCAAGAATACTAAAGATTATGAGAAATTAAAAGAAGAAATGGATCACACAAGAAAAGAGTTGATGTCGATAATGGAAAAGTTTAATTACTACGAGAAATTTGAAAGAAGTATTGAAAAGTTAGATGAAATTATTAGCAAATAGATATCAACTACCGATAAGATAAAAATTGGATATGAAAATAGTTTGAAGACAATAGACACATATAAAATATACATGGAAGATGAAGGAAATTCCATAAACTATGCAAATACCTTAAGAAGTGGAATCAACAAACAAAAGGGAGTTGAAGAACAACATGAACATGACACCTCCAACTGGTATAGAAGATCATAATTCAGAAGGGGTGAGACGCCAAGAATTTCCTTTTCTACTAGGTATGAGAATATTTTTCTTGGTCATTGTTATGCTTGCAGAAACTTTGGACACAAAGAAATTCACTGTAAAATAAATGCAAGAAACAACTATGTGAGAAACAAAAATGATTATGGATATAAATAAGGAAATCATGTAAATAGTAGATCTGGAAATGCTCATGGATTTGTCAATAGAAATTACAATCTATTTGATCCATCGATGGATCAGAACATTGTATGATACAAATGCAATAATCTTGGTCACAAATCAAGAGATTGCAAAAATATGAAAGAAGATGATCTTATTATCAAATAGACTATTGTATGAGAAAGGAAAGAGAATCCAAAGAAGGAATATTGTTGATTAGCATTGTTTGCTGAAAATAAAGAATACAAATGGTACATAGATAGTGGGTTCTCAACAAACATGAATGGGGACTAAAACAAATTCATCAGCCTAAGGAAAGGAAAAAGTGGCAGTGTTGCATTTGGAAATGACTCCTCTATCAAAATACTTGGAAAAGGTGTAGTAAGCCATGGAAGTGAAAATGTAAAAGAAACAAATGTCTTACTGGTTGAATATTTTAAGTACAATCTCCTTAGTTTTAGTAAAATATGTTATCATGGATACAATCTTAAGTTTGATTCCCGAAGATGTGAAATCAGAGAAGAAGTGATCCGGATTATTTTCAGCACGAAATGAGAGCGGAGATATAATAAATAAATGCACAGAGATATCGCATATATTCAATAATATAACATAAATGTATCAGAGATGCATTCATAAACACAGATATATAGTAATACATGATTTCTATTAATAAAAAAAATGTACAGAGACTGTAAAAATACAGAGTGAAAGACTCGCTAGAATGGTGGCAGCTTATCTCTGAGAAGAGATGTGACGGCTACTCGCATTTGCAAGAAGATCATTACAATGAGGCTATGAAGGCCTTTTTAAAATAAGCAGGAATGCCAAAAAACCCTATACATCCAAAAACCTAACACTAGGAGATGAAGCGCCAAAAGTCATGTGGGCCCCATTTGGGTAAGTGAGTACATCAACTTCCCGGGGTCGTAACTTTTGCATACGATCTCTGTTTTAGGCATGTGATAGCTCGTTGGAAAGGTATCATCGAGGAGATTCATTTTGAGGTCTCAATCATGCCTTTGGTTATCATTGAGATCCTATATATTGAAAAACCTTCATTTAGACCCTCAAAATGGCCCCGGAAGTTAAAACCTACTAAAAATAGTAAATTGCCAAAATTGCCAAAAAACTGTTTTGAGCCAGTTGGAAAAGGTGGGTGGCCACCGATATCCACCTGGATTAATCCTCCCTCCTTAGGAAGAAATGGTCTCAATTACGTTGAGTTCTCAGGGGAGAGGAAAAAACATGTGTGGGATCTGCATCTTGGTGAGTTGCTTGTATTGCTGGAGACATCGCGTTGCTCAATTTGTGGAAGTATGTCAAGAACCTGTTGAGGCTAAGACTGTTCAAAAATTCAAGATACATGAGAGGACAATGTGCAGAAGGAATCTTTGTGCTTTGTTGCAGCCTTGTTGACCTGTTTCTATTGGATAGAAGGTGCTTGGGGCGAGGCTGTAGTGGTTGCAGTGTCCTTCTGTTCTCCATTTGAACAGATTGTGAAGAAGCTAAATTTTGCAGTATGAGATACTACCTTGCGGAACTTTTTAGGTGGAACAATAGTCGGAACTACCTCTGGTATTCTATAGAGATGACCCCCCAAAGTAACAATGACACTACGGGGTCTAGACTCATAAACAGCATGGCGCTTCCACATATATGGCTGGCCCAAGAGAACATCACAGGCATCCAGTGGGGAAACATCACATAATACTGCATCCTTGAAGGGTTGGATGTTGTATGAAAATCGACATTGTTGGCTAACACAAAGATCTCGTCCTTGGAGAAGCCACCCGATGTTGTATGGTTGTGGGTGTGGTGTTGTTGACAATCCCAACTATTTGATGACCTCTGTTGAGATGAGGTTCTTCTGGCTTCCGCTATCAACAATAAAATGTAGCGGGGTCCCCTTCACCCACATCTGTGAATGAAAAATGTGCTCCCCCTCTTCGAGATTTGTTGGTTCTTCTGGTTGAATTGTTGTGGTTGCGACAATAATAGTGGGGTCTGCATCAATGATATGTCCTTTACCAGTATTTTCATAATCGGATTCTGCATCAGGGTTCGGCTCCTTGTATTTGATCTCAGCCACCAATGACTGTTTTGAGCGACATTCATCGAGGTTGTTCCATGGGATTTTATGGAAATCTCACCATTTTCCGGTGTCCTTTGTCTTCATGTGACCCTTCTTTTCCTGTGTCTTGGACTGGTTTTCGAGAGACTGTTTGTTAGGTTTGTCTTTTTCATACTTTGGTTGTTAAAAATTTACAGATCCGAAATCCCGTTTGTTCTGGTGTTTAAATTTCTGCTCGATTTTAACAGCATATCGATAAGAAACACCAAGTGATGAGATGTCTAGAAAATCCATTTCAGTCTAGATGTATCTGTGTAGAGCCCCACGGTATTTCAGAACCAAATGTCACTCGGAGTCTTTGATACCCAGCTTGGTGTGCAATGTATGGAAGGTATTGGTGAACTCTGGAACTGCTTGGCCCCTCTCTTTTCATAGTGTGGTCCATCTCATGTATTGGTCCTCATAGTTTCCAACAGGGTAATATTGTTCCTTTACCGCATCCACAAAAAAATCCCAAGTGGGATCGGCCCCATATATTTCAGACTCCTCTGTGGAACTATGTTCCCAATAAGTTTCCCACCAATGTTTGACATGGGGGAGAGCTTTAAGGAGTTCTAAGGTGATCTTTTCTTTGTCGAAAAATTTGTGAACAAAGAAATAACCTTCTAACAGATTTAACCATTTGTCTAGGGCTTCTGCATCTATCTGTCCTTCAAATACAGGAATATCAAAATTAACTTGTACCTTGAAAGGTGAGGTACCTCCCAAGTGGTCGCTTGATGAAGATGTGGCCATTTCTATCGGCAGGCGCTGAAGGATGTGGGAAAAATTCTCCATCATTTCATCCCTCTATCGCGTGAGAGCTTGCTCAAGCAACAAACTGATAGGATCATCTACTCCATCATTTTTCTTTTCTTCTGCCATTGAGGGTTTCTTGGGTGTGTGAGAGTGATTTTCCTCAAGAGAGAAAAGCTTGAGAACCAACTTGCTATACTCGGACCTCGTCAGGGACATGCACTGAAAAAAAATGATCAAGAACAGCCTGCTCTGATACCACTGATCCAGATTATTTTCGGCACGAAATGAGAGCAGAGATATAATAAATAAATGCACAGAGATATCACAAATATTCGATAATATAACATAAATGTATTAGAGATGCATTCATAAACACATATATACAGTAATACATTATTTCTATTAATAAAATAAATGTACAGAGACTATAAAAATACAGAGTGAAAGACTCGCTAGAATGGTGGCAGCTTATCTCTGAGAAGAGATGTGACGGCTACTCGCATTCGCAAGAATATCATTACAATGAGGCTCTGAAGGCCTTTTTACAATAAGCAGGAATGCCAAAAAACCCTAGACATCCAAAAACCTAACCCTAGGAGATTAGGCGCCAAAAGTCATGTGGGCCCCATTTGGGTAAGTGAGTACATCAACTTCCCGGGGTCGTAACTTTTCAAAACGATATCCATTTTAGGCGTGTGATAGCTCGTTGGAAAGGTGTCATCGAGGAGATTCATTTTGGGGGCTTAATCATGCCTTCTCCTATTATTTAAAACCTTTATATCAAAAAACCTTCATTTGGGCCCTCAAAATGGCCCTGAAAGTTAAAACCTACTAAAAATAGTAAATTGCCAAAATTGCCAGAAAATTGTTTTGAGCCAGTTGGAAAAGGTGGGTGGCCACCGATATCCACCTAGATCAAGAAGACTCAGGAAGATTGGTTGCAACAACAACAACAAGACCAAATAACATATACATACTAGATAAAGAGGAGAGGAAGAGGATTGAATTCACAAAAAAGAGCTCCAAGTACTATAACAAGTAAAGAAAGGATAAGAACATAGAAAAGGAAGGTGAAATACTATTTAGAACCATGAGTCAGGGGAGAAACCCTAAATATACGAGTTACCCTTTACTATTGATGTCAAAGGGGGAGAGAAAAATCATGAGCATGATGACATGGGGAGTATGATTGTTATCATAAATGAAAAAGGGGGAGATTGTTGAATGGTGTTTTCATTGATGTAAAATTAAGTCATTAGTGATCAGCATGGAGAATCCTATGGGTTTACTTGAAGGAGTCCCCAGAGTGGTCCCCTTATGGAATAGCTTTAAGCATGGCCCTCATTGGAAGACAATTTGAAGAAGCCCACAAGAATCCTCGGAGGTGTGTTTAAGAATCCCCTATAGTCAAGTGAAGAAGCCTACATATGTATAAGATCAAGATTGCAAGATGGAGATTGTTGAAAGTATTATTTATGGTCAATTTGGATACCTTGTCTTTGAGGGAATTTTTAGCCTACATAAATAACTCAAATGGAATCACAAGTTACATGGTTAGAAATTTTATTATGATACCTTTCCAATGGTATATGAAAGTCTCTCTAACTCCCTAGGAATGAGAAGATATGAATTTTTATGTCCAACAACCCAACCAGAAAATTGAGGTCATCTCAGCTAATTTTTGGAGACAGAATTACTATAAATACAAGATATAATTTCACATTATTTGTTCACAGAAGGTGTTTGGAGTGTCTTTTGTTGTGAAATAGAAGTATAAGGGATTCTCTTAAGGTACTTCTTATTCTCAAGGCATGCTATAAGGTTATGATGTTGGCATAAGGTTGTGATGTTGCCATATGCTCTGCTATGAAGTTGTGATGTTGTTGTGAGTTTGTTGGATTTTATATGTAGACCCATGTGGACTCATCATGTGGAGTGTTGCTACACTTTTCTACCATGTATATGGTTTTCATACCTTATGCAAATTCCTCGATCCCGTAACTTCCCAAAAAATCGTAAAGAAAAATTTCTCTCATACCCATATGATTTGTAAGCTACCATGGATATTCCACTCAAATAGAACAAATATTATAATTATGTACAATATTTTTACCATGCAATATTCTATTGAAGATAACTCTCTTAAAATTTATAACTTTAACACATAAAATCACCGAAATAATCTAGAAAATGAAATGAAAGAGACAATCAATGACACAACACCCCAAAAATAAACAAAATACATATTGTATAAAAACTTGATATAGGAAAAAACCATCTAGAAGGCTGGGTCTATGCTTCTTCCTTAATATCCCACTCTCAATGATATTCTCTCCTATGGGATAATACTCGATACAATAAGAATGAAACCCCTACCTTTCCTAACCACCCAATATTTAACATGGTCGTCAAGGGTTAGGGTTAAGTTTTTTTCATACCTGAAACCCCAATTATTGTTAGGGTTTTCAACCCTCTATAATAACATTCAATGTCCACACACTATATCCACATGTGTGAGTAATGGAAAGGCCATTTAAGGCCTCAAATAGGCTCCAGGTTTTTTATGCCAAATCTCCAAAGCTTGACCTGCCCCTATAATAGGACCTACAAGTCAATAGCTCCAACGTTTCCACCTAAAAAATACCAAACTAAATAACAAATTATGTAATGATCCATTTCAAATCCATTTTATTGAAATACAATTACTTATATTCGTTCCTAATACACATATGTTCCTTTCACCTAGGCTACATGATAGTTGATTGCTAGGTTTGTCCTTCTCGAACCAAGATTTTGCAATTTCTTTCATGTTCTAGATATTAATAACATGAGTAGGTTTCTTAACTATTGGATTGCATCTAAAAATTTGTGCACTCACCCATAATTTACATGAGATATGAAAACATCAAACATAATTTATAATATCTATTCATATCGTGGCTTCTACCAGTGGCATGGTAAATAAAATGATAGTCAATATCCACCAAGGTCTTAATATTCATACCAGTGACATGGTAAATAAAATGACAGTGAATATCCACCAGGGTCTCAACTTTCAATACTATGTAGTCGATAACACTTAAATTCATCTTTAAAATTCAATATTACAACAATAACCATAACCGTGAAACTGAACAGAGAATAAATGATTCAATAACAAAGTCAATGCTAGAAGTGTCATAAAAAAATTAAAAACATAAGATGAACAAAGTGGCATAAATGATTAAAACCCATACTATAGAAAAACAATTTCAACATTGAAATTTCATTGAATTTCAATATTTACTACATCGCAAACCGTAGATATCACAAACCGAAAAAAATCTCTAATAAGATGAATTTTCATTCAAAAATTCATACATTTAAATAAAGAAAATTGAAAACTACGAGATCTCTAAATCTCTTAGAATCTTCTTTTTATTTTTTCTCCTCTTCTTTTTGGCACCATTGTTGTTACTTGTGTTGTGAACGCCTACACTAATCACAGCACTTTGAATATCATGGCTCTCTTCATGCATAGAATCTCCTGTGGAGATGTTAGTCTCTTCTTCTTGCTTCTTGTTGTTGTTACTTGCGTTGTGGTTGGTCACAATAATGGCAGTGCTCTCGGTCTCCTAATTCTCTCCAATTCTTTGTAGGAAGGTGACTCTTTGATAATTTTGAGATTCAACACTAGCGACTCCATAGGAAAGGAAATGTTATATTGGCTTGAACTCAACTTTTGGTTTCATAGACAGAGAATTTTTTTCTATTATGTACTCAAAAATTTTATTTTTGCTCCGGTATGCTCTTTCAAATTGGGTGGCAAAAGGTAGAAAAGGGAAAATATGAGAGAGGGGATAGCTTTAGTACTCAAGTTTAAGCAAGGTGGTCATATATGTAGCATGATACAAGGTTGCAGAACACAAGTGATTGTCTTTCTTTCTGTTCTG
>ML788332.1:100950-118672 GCA_009831015.1 Picea engelmannii | reverse complement strand
AAGAAAATAAAATGCAGAAAAATAAAGCAACTATACAACCTAAACTGATATTTACATGAAACATTGATTCAAAAAAAGTAATAGTTAGCTAGGCTCAACATAATGTTTCAAATGCGAACGATTAGTCATGAAAGATAATAACCGCTCTTCGATGTATTTTAACATGTAAGTATTACTTCCAACTACTAGAGCGATCTTGTAAGGACCAAGCCAGATTTTTTGGAATTTAGAATGCTTGCCTCTATCAACATGTGCGGAGTCCCAAAGTAGGACTTTGTCATTGACCTTAAACTTGATAGTTTTGGTACACTTATAGAAGTACTTCTTCACTGTTTGTTGCCTTTTCTTCATATTTTCCAATGCATGGTTTCTTTGTTCTTCTAAATCCAGCAGAGCATTCATTCTCTAGGAAATATCAGTGGAATTCAACTCCTCATCCTGCATGGCTAAACGAAAGGAAGTAAGTTGAAGTTCAACAGAAATCACATATTCCTAACCATATAAGAGTGAGAAAGGGATATGGAATGTGTTGTTTTTTGCGGTTGTGTGATCAGCCCACAGTGTGTATGTGAGAAGAGTATGCCATTGACGAGGCTTGTCATCAATAATCCTTTTCAGGATCTTGACCAGGTTTTTTTTGGTTTAATCGGATTTCCCATTGCCCTGAGGGTAATAGGTGGATGAGGTGAAGTTCTTGACTCCAAATTCACTCAGAAACTAAGAAAATTTTGCAGAAATAAACATTGATCCATTATCTGAAATTATTTCGAGTAGAAGGCCAAAGCATGCAAAGATACTAGATTCTAAGAAGTTGATCACTTTCTCATCCTGTGTGTTTTTAAGGGGGACAACTTCAATCCACTTGGTAAAGTAATCTATTGTCGTCAAGATAAATACATGTCCTGCAGAAGATGGAGGGTTGATAGGGCCGATAAATTTTAATCCCCATTTAGCCAATGGGAAATCAAGTAGAACTGGTTGCAAAGGCATAGCTGAAAATTATTCCCCGCTAGAAAACTTTTGACATTTTTCACAATCCCAAACGAACTTGAAAGAATCTTGAAACATCAAGGGCCAAAAATAACCAACAATGATGATCTTGAAACAATAGCCATTGCATATTTTTTCCTTGTGGGAACTAGTTCTTCAACACAAAAATTTGTTGTTGTGCTAATAAGCATTGAGCCTCTTTTATCTTCTGGCATTAATAGGTAAGGTGATGTTCGTTGCAAAGATTGTGTTAATACATAGGATGTACAGATTCAAGGTCTAGGAAGCTAATCCGAAACACATGTACAAAGGATCTTGAAGCCTTCTCCACCTGTTGTTGCATAATATGTTATTGCTAGAAGACCATTCACCAGATCATAAGCAAGGAAGCATGTCTTTGTGGAAGAGGGTGCATCCAGAGCACCAGCTCAACAAACAGTCAAAACCAAGCCTCTTAAAGAGACAATATAAATTATTGAGATCAAGTCTCCTTCTAATGAAAGTGATACAACTTTCAAAAGGCTCAGGAGGAAGTTGAAAGATGTAAGGGATGAGAATGAAAAGTTGAAAAAGGAAAATATAGATATGTGTGAAGAAGTTGTTGCAAAGGAAAAGAACATGGTTAAGAGATCCTTACCTCTGCATAGGAAAATGAATAGTGTGTACAGGCAGAATAGAGCTTATCAAGCTGAAAACAAGAAGTTGAAGGAGGAAGTGAAGCAGTTGAAGGAAACGATTGCAAAAAGGAACCTAGACATGATGGCTCGGGTGGCCACTAGGAGATGAACATGAAGCATCATATATGCATAAATATAATCGGTTTTTCTATGGTGTCTTATATATGTAGGCTTATATCCCTAAGGAGTATTTTTGTCTTATGTTGCTATAATTATGCCCATATGCTATTTTGGCAAGTCATTTTCATCATTTAGAGGTTTTAGCGGGAATTAACAAAGGTTTTAATGCTTCTTGCACATTTTTGGCATCAGTTTCTATGTTTTGAAGGTAAAATGACATCTACAAGAAAGTTTGCAGTGCACCCTACTGAAGGCGTTGTGAACTGCTAAAATTGAAACAGTTTGCAGTGCACTCACTGCGAACTTGATAGTTAGTTGGAATTTGAGTTGTAGGAGGGCTTCAACCTGTTAGAAGAGGTTCGAGTAACTCCTTAGAGATTAGTTAGACATCAAGGTATAATTTTGCCTAAGATATAGCTCCATTAAATCTTCATGCAATGAATTGGCAGCAGTTGTATTTATTACTGCTAATAGCCTCCTGAAATCTAGCATTTTGTTAGATTTTGGTTTGTTTGTCTGTTACCATGCCTCTCCCACGCACAAAATCCAATGTAGGAGTTAGGTGGCAAGTCCTAGAGGAACTTTTGATGTTATTTTCTATTTAATATGTAATCTAACTCCATAGGGGGATTCGAGTGGGCTTTTGTGAGACTCATACTAATGTTTCAGACTGTAAAATATTTCCATATTATGTATGTATATATTTAAGACTCTTGAATGGTTAATGATCATATTTTCTTCTACTATTACATGTTATTCTTCTCTCTTGTTTTGATATTGTCTATTGGTAAATGATTTATCTTTAGCTCTTGTTTCTATGGAATTACAGTGATTTATTTACTGTCTTTTGTTGATGCAAGTGTTGTCAAAACATATCATCTTGTTAAATTGGAGGTTCCTTGTTAATAATATTTCCTCTATATGTGTGCCAAAGTGCCTAAAGTAGTTTGGTTCATATATTCACATTTTATTCTTCATTCTTCCATCTTTTCATTGTTATCTTGTAAACTGATCAGACATTGGTCAAGCCTTGCTTACTGAAGTATGTTTTATGGAGGTTTTTGTGTTGATACTTTGAACTAATTTTATCATCCATTTGCTACACCTAAAACTAAAAATCTTATCTTTTACAAACTATACAATCTAATGGGTATTAGGATCACACCTATAGCAGTCTAGGTGAGACTTCTAGTGCTAATATTTTTGGCGACGTTTCCAAGGACAAGTTGAATATTTTCCCTGGGAGAAATGACAAGCTTAGATCCAATCTTTGATGGTAAACAAAGGGTGTTGACACAGTACAGATTGCATCATTCACTTGACGGCTCCATGAAGTACAGATCCAATGGTGACTCCACAATTTCAAAATGTTGAAGGAATTTGTTGTTATTTTGGCTTGGAGGTTTGCACCTATTAACTTTTTTGCAGTTCCTGGTTTCCCACATCCAGTACCTCATATGTAAAAATGGGGAGATTTTCTGCCTATATTCAGAGAAAGGAAGGAGGATAATCATGCACATCATCTCATTCAGTTTCATCAATGCATGGATTAGTTGGATCTATATCATGAGGAGGTATTGATAAAAATGTTCATGCATTCATTAGATGGTGATGCACATCAATAGTATTCCTCACTACCTCATTCTAGCATTTCATCATTAAGGGAATTTCATTCAACATTTAAGGAGCACTATAAAAGGTATTTTTCAGCTGAATTTCTATATGAGAATTGTTGTGAGGAATTTGAAAAGAATATTCAACATACAGTATGTATTTCTTCAGATTGTAAGGTTGAAATAGATGTTTCTGTTGAAGAAATCAAGGAAAAATCATATCATTTTTTTCCTAGTTTTCCATTTTTGAAAGTAGATTTTGTTGACTGCTCTTGTGATGAAGAAATTGGTATCAATGCAGTAGATGCATTTGTCCTTATAATAGATGCCTCTAAAAATCATTCCTCTTATGAGATTGTTGTCCCAAATGTTGATAAATATTATCCTATCCTTGGTGGATACTTTGATTATGAGGAGCAGATTTTTACTAAAGCACATACAGAGCTTATTAGCAGCCAACCAACATATGATAACTATGAAAATGATGCTTGTCATGAAGAAATAGTTGCAGAAGAAGATTTTCCTCGAGTCTTTCAAGAGGTTTCCTACAATGTGCTTTCACCTGTGATTGAAGAGAAGGGTGATAAACAGGTCTCCGAGCTTGTGTGTGTTCAAAGTTTACCTGTTTATGATAAATTTGAAAATATAATTACTCCTGTAAAAGATCATGAAAACAAGCTTCATTTTCAGCCTTCACCTGAAATATTTGACAGCAGTGGAAATATATTGCAACAGTATTTTGTTTTTCAGAATATGAGAGATCATAATGTTATTCACATAGCAGATTCAATATAGTAGCAACATTGTCCTTTGGATCAGCCCCATAAATTTTTGTCATGAATTTCATGATCTAATAGTCGATTGGATGGAATCTGTGTTTTCAAAAGCTTCACACACTGATAGTTTGGGCGTGGTGTTTCTTTGCTGCCATGAGTATGAGGTGTCTAAGAATTTTTTGTTGCATACATTAAATTCTTTTTATGTTTTCCCATACAACTGCAAGCATAAAGCCATGCCAAGAAATCAGTTGCTTGATTGGCTATTTTGGAAATTTGTATATACATGAGCAAAGTGGTTTTCAGCTAGTTAGTATATGAATTATAAATAAATAAGCTTGATGTTTCAAGCATTTCCTTCATTTTGCACGGTGTGGTCAGATTATAGTTTGAGGTCAGTTTTTACAGTTTGTTTTTAGTTTGAGAAAGTTTCAAAGGTTTGGAATGAGATGAATGACTCCATGCCCAATGTAATAGCAATTGGCCTCTGTGAGATGATTTAACTTGCAGGATGGTGATCAGTGGCTTGAAATCATAATTATATTCAGAAGTCAGTTAAGGTGCTAGAATTGAAGGTTCTTGGAAGCTCACAGGGAGCATGCCATCCCCAGTAGGATCCAGATGTTAACACATAAAATGTATAGATTCAAGGTCTAAGAAGCTAATCCGAAACACATGTACAAAGGATCTTGAAGTCTTCTCGACCTGTTGTTGTAGAATATGTTGTGCCTAGAAGAAGATTCACTATATCAACAACAAGGAATCATGTCTCTATGGAAGAGGGTGCATCATGAGTACCAACTCAGTAAATAGTCAAAACCAAGCCTCTTAAAGAGCCAATAGAAATTATTGACATCAAGTCTCCTTCTGATGAAAGTGATCCCACTTTCAAAAGTCTTAGGAGGAAGCTAAAAGATGTAAGGGTTGAGAATGAAAATTTGAAAAAGGAAATTCTGTAGGCCAGGATTCAACTAAAGGAAAATATAGATATGTGTGAAGAAGTTGTTGCAAAGGAAAATCGCATGGTTAATATATCCTTACCTTTGCATAGGAAAATGAAGAATGTGTACATGCAGAATAGAGATTATCAAGCTGAAAACAAGAATTTGAAGGAGGAAGTGCAGTAGGTGAAGGAACATATTGCAAAAAGGAACCTGGACATGTTGGCTCAAGTGGCCACTAGGAGACGAAGATGAAGCATCATATCTGCATGAATATAATCAGTTTTTCTATGGTATCTTATATATGCAGGTTTATAACCCTAAGGATTATTTTTGTCTTATATTGCTATAATTATGCCCATATGCTATTTTGCAAGTCACTTTCATGATTTAGAGGTTGTAGCAGGCATTAACAAAGGTTTTAAGGATTCTTGCACATTTTTGTCATCTATTGTTATGTTTTGAAGGAAAAATGACATCTATAGGAAAGTTCGCAGTCCATCCTACTGAAGGCACTGCGAACTGCTAAAATTGAAACAGTTGGCAATGCACTCACCGTGAACTTGATAGTTAGTTGGAATTCGAGTTGTAGGAGGGTTGCCATGTGTCAGAAGAGGTTCGAGTAACTCCTCAGAGATCAGTTTGACATTAAGGGATAGTTGTACCTAAGATCTAGCTCCATTAACTCTTCATGCAATGAGTTGGTTGCAGTTGTATTTATTACTGCCAACAACCTCCTGAAATCTAGCAATTTGTTATATTTTGGTTTGTTTATCTGTTTCCATGCCTCTCCCAGGCACATAATCCAATGTAGGAGTTAAGTGGCGAGTCCTAGAGGGACTTTTGATGTTATTTTTTATTTAATATGTAATCTAACTCCATAGGGGGGTTCGAGTGGGCTTTTGTGAGACTCATACTATTGTTTCAGACTGTAAAAGTTTTCCAGATGATGTATGTACAAATTTAAGACTCTTGAATGGTTAATGATCAACTTTTCTTCTACTATTAAATGCTATATTCTTCTCTCTTGTTTTGATATTTTCTATTGGTAAATGATTTATCTTTAGTGCTTGTTTCTATAAAATTACAATGACTGATTTATTGTCTTTTGTTGATGAAAGTTTTGTCAAAACATATCATCTTGTTAACATGGAGGTTCCTTGTTAGTGAGGTTTCCTTTATATGTGTGCCAAAGTGCTTGAAGTAGTTTGGTTCATATATTCACATTTTTTGCTTCATTCTTCCATCGTTTCATTGTTATCCTGTAAATTGATTAGAGATTGTTCAAGCCTTTCTTGTTGAAGTATGTTTTATGGAGATTTTTGTGTTGATACTTTTATCTGAGTTTCTCATCCATTCGCTACACCTAAAACTAAAAATCTTAACTTTTACAAACTATAAAATCTGATGGGTATTAGGCTCACACCTATAGCAGTCTAGGTGATAATTCTAGTGCTAACAGATTGCAAGGAAACTTCACCATTTTTTCTCCTTCTTGGCCCCTCCAACATTTGCATCAAATTTAGCATTCTTATTGTTTTTTTCACCTCCCTTATTATCCTTACCCTTTTTATTCTTCCCTCCGGGATGATGGGTGCCCTGGGGGGTGATCGATTGTACAACTTGAACATCCAACAAGTGGACGGTGGAAATGATCGAAGTCATAGCTTGACTGGCCGCAGATAGATGAATCACCATCTCTTGCATCTAGTTTGTAACTAGATATGTGGTAGTTCTTTTGATGGACCCAACAAATCTGTAGACATGTGGTCTAGACTTCACTTTTCACAGATTAAAACCCGATTGCAATGCATATGGCATTATCTCATAAAGGATCCCAAATTGTGAATAGATTAGATCTAACTGTTGGCCTCTAAAAATTGCCTCCTCCTCAAAGGTTACTCATGACATCGATACATACTTGGATATGTAAGGCAACAAGGACTTAAGGAACCATTCCAACAAAAACTCATGAGGGACCTTAGCTTTGATCAACCTATTCCACCTGCACCACTCTTGGATATGATGTGATATATGATTGGATTTATCTTGCTTAACCATAGACATGAGATCAATGTCAGCATTGTAACAGACAAGAATGTGGAAGTGCTTAAGAAAAACTGAGTCTAGGTCATGAAAAGTGTGAAATGTATCACCATCAAGTTCAAGGTACCATTTATTTGAGACTGTCGTGAGAGTACATTGGAAGATATTAATCTGGATGGAATCATTGTTCAAAGAATTTGGTGAACACCATAAGTGAAACGTCGTCACATGGTCACCGATATCTTCACTAGATTTACCTTCAAATTTTGGAATGTCTGAAGGAAACATGGTGGGTACCAGAGACTAATTCGAATCGTGGCAAACTAGATCGTTCATTAGTTTTGAAAGGTATGGCAAGTTTAACATTTCCAGATTGGTAGCATCGGTGGGTGCCTAGAATTCCAACTAGCTGAGTTGGAGCTCCCGGGTTAAGTATCCATCAAAAAAAGGATAACCTAGATTGTTACTGGCACCAAGTTGCGAGGAAGAAATTTTGGATGGGTCTGGGTTTTGATTAAGGCTTTGAAATCCCTAGTTTTAAGAAGGAAAAACTCCACCACTCTGGTTCCCATAAGAAAAACCAGGATTTCCCCCTGCTGACATCCCCTGCGAAGGGAAAGACCCTTGTATTGGATAGTTCTTACCGAGAAATGGGTTTACCCTGAAGACATTGCTTATGAAGAGTAGGACCCTTGCATGATTCCATTGGCCTTGGAATGGGTTTCCCCTTGTTGTAACTCCAGACGAAGGGAAGGGATTTCTCCCACACCCACCAAATAACGTAAAAGGGTTAGAAGAAGACGACATGATGATGGACTGGAATCCATCGTCCATAGGACCACCGCATCCCACAAAGGGATTAGGACCGAAGGGAAATGCTCCCGAGTGAGGAGAACATTGGAGGGGTATTGCCTCCACCCCAAGGTAAATATTGGAAGGGAGTGGAAGAACTCTCAAAACTAATGTTAATACTTTGGGGAATTGACTGAGAACTAGTAGATAATTTATGCATGTCAATTGAAGACATTCTAAATGAGAAAGAATTAGATACAAAAGGTGATGATGAGGCCGCACTCAAGGTATGAGTGGACCCGACTATCAATGGAAAGGAGTTATTGATCAACGTGACTACCGTGTATTGGACCACACTAGTCGTTTGGTCATAGATGAAAGGAGGTAGGATTTCTCTTGTCATTATTACTGATGTGGGGGTTACAGGGCCCCCTGACCTAGATGTTTTTGAAGTTTCATCCATGATGGCCCACCGAAGAGGGAGATTGTAAGCGTAAGGTATCCCAGAAGCCATAATTTGCAAGAAAACCATATCGTGGGATCCAGTTAGTGGAGGGTTAAAAGGACGAATGAAACCTTCAGCTTTGAGATCCAATATTTGTGTGACCTCCGACACAAAATCATTTTTTTGTGTGGGCTCTATTTCTACTATGTCAATGTGACCAACCACTATGAAATTTCCAATTCGATTGAGTCAATGCATTAAAGGAGGCGACAAAGAATTCAAATCGATAGGTGGAAGTCTCAAGTTGACTACCAATACAGACTCAATTTGACTACTAATACACTTACCTAAGTCGTCTATGTACGCAAATCACACCACTAGAAAAATCATAAGGAAAAAATAATCACAAACAACTTCACCAATAATCCATCTTAGGTGGATTAGGTCCTAAGATCACAATAGTAACAAAATTAGTCAGGGACCTTCTAGGTAAAGGCGTGGGTTGATTATGTCTCTTGAACTAATTAACGAAGGAGTGAGAGGCAATTACCCATACCTCCACTAGCCAAAACTTCTCGGTGCGAGTACCCACACTTCGTGGGGCACCCTCCAAGGGTACTAAAATGTGTTATGCGATGTATTCCCCATGTACCATAGGAAACCCCCTGAGGTCACCTCTAAGAAACATAGGAACAACAACTAAGGATACCAACTCTCAGTCAGCGCCCGGGAGAATAGTCGACATTCGGGATTGAATGTATGAGCAGGGTAAAAAATCCCAAATCCTTGAAATCTCTACCTCTTGGGGAGGTATGGGCACTAGTGAAACCCCTAAAATACTATATTTCTGCTATGTTCATTCAAAATTCAAAGGGGTTATCTCCTTGGCTCTTCCTTACATGACCTCATGTTTGGACCCTGTGTGACAGGAGCTTCCCGACCACACCTATACGACAATTGGATTTTTAATGCTCCCTATCTAAAACTCTTGATTTTTTTTAATGGCCTTGGAGAATTAACTCTCCAACCTAGTCCAAGGCCCTAGCTTAAACTAGTTTGTTTACCCTAAAACAAAAAGGTTTTGTTAATTTAATTTTGCATTCGTTTGAAAGGGATATTGTTTACTCAAAAGGGGTAATGGATGCAACTGAATGGTGTTTTTTTAAGACTCGATAGAAAATCAAAACACTTATAAGAACATTGATATATATTATGCTAATTCTACACTAAAAAATTAGTGCAAAAACTCTTCAGAAAAAAGGAGCAAACTCTTTTCTTTTGAATGATATGAAAAAATGCAAAATTTATTTCAGATGGGATGCACTACTGATGCAATTTTTCTTTTTGAAATGCAAAACAACTTAAAAGAAACTATGTTATCCTTTTCATCAAAACTATAACTAAATTTTCAAAAACAAAAGTCTTTCAAGAATGCAGAATGTGATTTGAAACCAAACAACACCAAAAGAGAAAACACACTTCTAAAAGTTTTATTTTTCAACGAAAAACACAGTAAGGACTGAAAAGAAACATAGGAAGTACACTTTCTACAATTATTTTGTTTTTCTTGTTTAAAAGGTAAAAGTAAATAGGAAAATTCCAAACAAACTTTATTCTCTAATCCAACAAGAAAGAGGCAAGAGAAGAACCTGGACCTATAAAGAGTCATCAATGACAGTAAGAAAGGCTACCCAAGGCAAGAAATAATATGGAAAATAACTTCCTAAACTACCCCTATAGGATTGAAAATGGTCAATAAAGAAATGCAAAAAAAATTGTTTTTATGTTATAAAAAAACATAACTAAACAACTTCTTAACTCAGACAGCAACCCAAAAAAAGTCCCAAAACCCTAGGAGAGACTCCAGACACCCATCCAAACTCTCTACAGATAGAAAAAGGTTGAAAAAATCATTTCCACAGAGATGTACACGACTATACTAAAGGCATACTACGCATGTAAGTGATTGTCTTAACTAGAGGGCGCATATGTACACGCATGTCTTAACTAGAGGCACATATGTATGCGACTTTTATAATAGAACAACGCGTATATATCTCAAAAAATATCAAAAAATAAACAAAGAGGCAAGCAAATGGGATTAAGTGAGCAAGGAGATCAAAGTGCAAGAAAAAAAGTAAGAAACAGAAGAAAAATAATCAAAAAGAAAAAAGCCTATAAATAGGCCCACTAGGGAGAAATCCTCGGTATGGTCGCCAAGTCTGTTTGCGGGGAAAGTCCCCTACAGTCCTGGGCTAACTGAAACGGGTCGATAACCATAAAAGACAAGCAAATTCCAACAACAAATATTCTATAACTAACTTTCATAGAAGGAAGAAAGGTAAACTTACTAGCAGTCCTATGTTTGATGTAGATCCAGATTTTGGAACCCTTTTGCTACTTCCTCATAGCTTCCTCTCCAACCTGCAAAAATCAAGCATACAAGTGTACAAGAAAAAGTAGTTATACTAATAACTAACTCATTAGTTCAATCAAATATGAAAGAAATTAATTGCAACTAGTGTTATATAATGGCATACATTCAACAACTGTAAATCAAACATTAAGAACACATCATGTAGAAGGAATGAGCATCTTAATAATATCAGTAGTTTGGAGAGTAATTAGTTACATGCACTGAAGAAACACTGCTCTGGTATCAACCTTTGATTCACCAACGGACTCAAGGAATATTCAAGGAGGTTCCTAGATAGATAGAGAGGTGCTAAAAAAGTGTTAGAGACAAGTTTTCTAGGTCAAGAACCAGCAAAGAAGAGGAGGTTTATGGGCTTGCAGACATGTCGAATATAAGCCAAACATTTTTTTCCTTTGATATGCACTTAATCATTACCTTCCTCCTTGGATCAAATGCTCTATTTAATCCATCTCTAGTAGGTTAGAGACGATTGAGTATGGGTAAAAGGAGTTAGGAAACTAACCAAACCCATAACTCAACTTTTAATTAGGATTTTTTTTCTTGATAATTTATTAGCATGTATGTGACTTTCCTTTGGGAAACTCCCGTATACACGTGTTGCATGATTGTCAACGTGCGTACAAGTTCCAAAAAAAGTGTTTTTTAGAATATCTCAAGGAGGTATGGGGAAAAGGTGTCTGAAAGTAGGATAAGGACTAGGCCAATAAGATCATCAATGCTTCAATGGTGGAAATTTACTCTATAACACAAATAAACTTCCAGAAAAGGTCGAGTGCTAGAACACTCACCTAAGTTTAAGGAATTCAGATTACTCCATAAATTGTATCATTGTAGGTGATCTAAATATAATCCAAAACAATGCTAAGAAAATAGGGGGGGATTTTTGGAAGATACCCCTTTAGAGACAATCTAGAAGAGATAATAATGGATTATGATTTATTGGATATCCCCCCGCTACGTAGAAAGTTCATTTGGTCCAACATGCGAGCTAGCCCTAGGCATATAGCGGAAAGACTGGACCAATTCTTGGTCCAAAACACTTTTCTTTACCAAAATGATTCCATTAAATCCTATATTCCCCCTTCACTTATCATAGATCGTAAGCCTATATCCCTCCACCTTCAATCCTTACCGAATTATGTCCCTCTCCCCTTCCAATTTAACCCTCAATTGCTCCAATATCAAGAAGTGGCTACACCGAACCAATCCACTCAGGAAACCTAAATCCTAGGCACACTTGTTTTCATTTGGGAACAAAATATTATTTTGGTAAAGCAATCTTTAGGGAAATGGGCTAATACTTCTCTATCTTCCCCCACTGAGGAGAAAAAACTCATCAAAAAAACTAGATAATCTGTAAAAAAATTCAGAAGTTTCAAAAATAACTTTACAACTACAAAAAGAAGAAATAGAACTTCAATACTAATATAAAAGATCTTTAAAGAGGGAAGAAGAGTATCGGAGGCTGAAATCTCGAATTATTTGGCTCGAGATGGGGAATAAAAACACCAAATTCTTTCACAACTAAGCCAAACTTCGGCAAGCCAAAAACAATGTGTTGAAAATTACAAAGGAAGATGGATTCATTATCATAGATTTGAAGGAAATAAAAGCAACAACACAGAACCACTACGTTGACCTCTACATCCAGAGAAAATAAGCAGAGCCGAAAAACATTCATTCCATGCTTGAACACATCCCAAATCTGGTTTCAAAATAAGAGAACCTTAACCTCATGCATCTGATCTCCTAATTTTAGATTTCCACAGCCATTTGGAGCCTTGAACCCGACAAAGTGCTTGGACCCAATGTCTTCTCCATATCATTTTACCGCTCCTTTTGGGACATCATTAAATATAATTTAAAATGAATTCTTTGGTATGTTCACCTCTCTTTAAGGTTAGGGGGGAGACGAATTCCTCCTTTATTTCCTCAATCCCCAAAGAAACAAACCCCACCTATTTCTCTCGCTTTCAACCAATATCCTTATGCAATTATTCCTATAAAATCCTCACCAAAATCATAGCCACCCGTTTGAAAAAAATCCTCCCCAAATCAAGGTGGCTTCATGCAAGATCAACAAATTGTGGATAACATAGTACTGGTTCAAGAGGCAATTCACACAAGTTTCTGGGCCAAAGGAAAAGGTATGGTATTCAAATTAGATATGGTTAATGAATTCAATTTTGCCAGGCATTCTTTTCTTTTTCAGGTGATGGAACACTTTGGATTTATCCCAACTTGTATCATCTTGTATCAACATCCCATGGAATTCTCCTATTGTAAATGGTATATCTTCAACATTCTTTTAGGTAAGCAAAGGTCTTTGCCAAGGTTTCCCCCTTTTACCTCCTCTATTCATCATTGTGGATGAAGCACTTAGCAAAAAGCTTGAGCAAGAGCATGATATTGGGAACCTCCCCGATATTTAAATTGTTCGAGGAGTCAAAAATATGAACCTTTCACAATTAGTGGACAATTGTTACACATTATTTTCGTCACCCTTATGACCATTAATGATGTAAACCTATTCTTTGTCTTTAAAGGGACCAATAGCCTGAATTCTTGAAGAAAGAAAGGAGAAGTACTTTTACTGAGAGAAGAAGTTGTATTTTCCTTTATAAAAACCCTATTAATTCCATAGGTTGCACTATACATAGGGTGCGGAAATGCCTGATTTTCGCACCTTGTTCTATAGCTAGGTTGCGGAGTTTCTGTAGGTTGCTCTATAGCCAGGGTGCGTAAATTCCTGTATGTGGGAAAACGAGCGTCTTCTCGATGCTTCTAGAAGGAGAAGATTCTATGATGAGGTGGCCTTCGAATGGTTTGGATCTTACTCACTTTCATCATTTAGTGGGATGATCCTAACCTCCTCACCTTATCCTCTTCAACTTATAAAAGGAGAGGAGCTCTCATGGAGAAAGTTAGATTGGATTGTTATTGAGTTTTGTAGCTTGGATTTTTTGGAGCTTGTATGTTGGCTTTGAGCTTTACTTTCTCAAGATATATTGTGAGTAGCTGTAAGATCCATGGTCTCAGAATCCTTGGAGAAAGAAGTGTCTGGGAAGCAAGGAACTGTTGGAATGAACCTGACAACATCAAGGCATCTGGTTGTATCTTTCTTCCACATTCTTTAATACAGATATACTTTTCTTTCATATATGAATGTTATTTGTCCATATTGTATGATTCCTTGATCACGTACATAGTTTCATATCGAATAGACTTTGTTATTCTTGTCTTCGTTGGCTTGTGTTTATTTGTAGATATTTCTCCATAAGCCTCGCGACAGAGCTTGGATTGCATTGGTGAAGTCAGATCTTTGATATTTAAAAGGTAGGTTCTAGATCCATTTCTCATTTGATAATTGAAATCTAAGGAAAGAGTAGTGTATTGTCTTGTTTTGTTCTAGTTTTGTAGTAAAGCTAGGGGGATTGATTTGTGTTCGCACTTAACAATTAGTCGGATAACAAAATTGGCGACTCCACTGGGGAACGAATTGTTTTCCTAGTTTGTCTTGCTTTCTTGCTTTGATTACCTCGGTTCTTTTTTCTGAGTTAGTGGGAGATCTAAATTGACTCTTTGACTGTTTAAGTTCATTGGAAAAACCTTCATACTTTTTATTTTTTCCATTTTTTATTTGATTTCCGCACCCTGGTTTGAGGGACAGTGCGACGATATAGGATCGTCGCATCCTGCCTGTTTAGAGCAGTGTGGAATTTCCACATCCTACCCATATCTAGCCTGTGGAAACCTAGGATTGATGCACTACGTTAGTCTACAGCCTGCAGCGATTGTGAAAAATTTAAGTTTTGATGGTTTTTTCCTTACCTAGATCCTGGATTTGGTTTTGGGGTGAATTTTTGGGTTTGATTATGACTTGTTTACAGTATGCTTGACAACTTTGAACCTTCTTTTAGCCATCTTTTCTTTTTTTTCTTTTTAAATATTTGGTCTCTTGCTGTGAGTGTCTTTCAATTACAAAGCATTGTTTTTTCTTTAGAATTGTTTGGTGAAATAGCTTCTTTTTATTTTATTGAATAGTTCGTGTTAAAAGAGAAACTTGTTTGGGTTGCTTAGTTTCATATCGATTTGCTATTGCTTTTAGCTGTCTTTGAAATAGAAAGTTTTAATTTCTTTCTTTATATTATATTGGGGGGCATCTTTGCATTTGAAGTAGTGAAATTGCATGATTTTTGGCATTTTTGGTCTTGAATCGTGTATTGTTGTACAGTCTCTTTTGCTCATTTCTTGAGGATATTGATGTTGATGATTTTAAGAAATTTTGGGACATTGTGCATCTGGGAATGATAAAACGTTTTCTCCTTCTCGTAATATGGCTTTCATCGGAGTGAAATATTTGCATTCTCATTTCTTTGCATTGTTTAGAGTCGGTCAAAACATCATTTAGTCCACGCCATTTTCCTCTTGAGTAACAACAACCTTAAAATAAAGCGCTTATAAAAATTGATTAGATATTTTTATATATTCTGGTAGAAAACCTACATTAGATTAGTGGTAGGGATTTGGAATAGGTGTGGAATATAACTTTCCAAAGCTACAAACAAACGTAGTATCTTGTGATAGGGAGAGTTCAAATCCAATTGCTACATTTTGTCCTGGGAAGCCCTTCTCACACAAGGGTCAAACCTGAGGTTGCATTGAGACTGGCAGAGTTACTCACCCTGCTTTTTTGGTCTTGGTGTATAGATTACACGTATTATGGGGGTCACTTGAAAGGTATAGCCACAATGATGAGTGGAATCCTTTCAAGTTGATTTCGAGTTAGATACCCTGCCCTTACGCATGGATCAGATTGTCGATTGTTTCCCCATGCATCACTGTTGTAGTTGGTAACCTTAGTGGCCTATCTCTTTAGGGTTTTTACAGAAGGTGCCTTTGGAGGGGAAAGTCTTCACGGTACCTGGAATCAACGTTGGCCAAAATCACTCAGGCTCCTTGGAGGGTATACCCACGTTTATGTGTGGGAGCTTGCACTAAGGCATAAGTCTGTTAAGAAGGTCATTAACGTAACTTTTCCACCCAGTCTATCTCAGCCACTTCTTACATTGTTCCCACGACATTGGATTTCATCACCAACTAGTGCATTCATTATAAGAAGTTTTTGTTTGCTTGTTTTCTTGTTTGCTTACTAGATTTTTAGCGTGTGTTGTTTGTTTTCCCTAGTGTACTCTAGGTTGGATTTTTGTTTTTAATGGCATAAGTTCCCGGAATGACCAATGAAGGAACCCCGCTCTAGGGGAACCTTTTATTTTTCCTTCTTACGGAAACATTGGTCCTCCTCACATCACTACTTTGAGCCTTCCAGGTCTCACAATTGGATTGTCGGTATGGTTGTTTTCCACTCAGGTAATCTCGAATGTAGTTAGTGCTTTGGTTGTAAGAACTTCCCCCCAAGAGCATCAACCTCATGTTGATCATTCACCTTCTTCACTTGTAAGGAATTCTTCCATTTCATCTTCTTTGCCGAGTGAAAGCTCTAAAGCTAGTAACTCAGTGGATAAGAAGAAGAAGAAACAGAAGAATAAGAAGAAGAAAAATAAACAAGGGTCCAAACTTCCAACCACTGCCAGACATGTTGGAAAGAAACCTGTTATTGTTAATCATGTTGGGAGTGTTGATGATGCCAAGATCATCCAAACAACTCGTAAGCCCAAGTACCCTTGTAGGCTTTGTAAGGGTATCCATATTCTTAAGGATTGCCCTGGTTTATCCAAGGTTATAGAAGCATGGTCTACAGAACCTCGCCAACCCATGTCGTCAACCTCTGAACAACATGTTGATGACCTCCCATCAACTAGTAAAGATACCGTTGGGAAAAATAAAAGTAGAGTCAAGTTCTCGTGTATGTTATGCAAAGGGAGTCATCTAACTCACCTTTGGACTCATATGGATGAAGCCTCAAAATTACTGGAAGACATGATTGTTTCATAGCCCCAACTTCCAATTTATTATCGCAAGCTTACTCTCGACCCACCTGTAGTTGATGGATCGATCCAGCCCCTTCGTCGGTCAGTATGGTTGATCATGTAGTCAATCTGGTCACGTCCTTAGTTGAACCAGTTGACACAGTCATCGATTCGATCCCATTCTCCCGTTAGAGAGTGCAGCTCAAGCAATCGATTTGTTTCCACCCATCGACCCCATTCTCCCCTTGGAGAACACAACCCAAGTGGTCGATCTGATCTCGTCATAAGTCGATCCTACTCTCTCGATCGAGAGTAAACTCGATACTGCCCACATTTTTCTCGTTGATACAGACTCTACCGTGTTACGGGGTATTCCTCCTTCTCTTGTGGAACCCCCTCCAAGTAATGAGGCCAACCTTTTTAATTGGGGTGTGCTAACCGTAACTCGTCTTCCCTCTCACATTCCTTTCCATATCACAGTATAGGTTTGTGGTCAGGACATTTCTCAGACCCTGATAGACGAAGGTGTGTCCGTTAGTATTTTGTCCTCTATTGCCTGACAAGCTTTGGGTTGTCCTCAACTTGCATCAGTTACGCTGAATCTATTAGCTTTTAACAAAAGAACCAATCAACCTGTAGGGACCCTTCCTCAGTTTCTTGTAACTTTGGGCGGGAAACCTGTCTTTATTGACGTTATGGTAGTCCAAGACCCCTTGGATTTCGCTTTACTCCTTGGGCGGGATTATGTATATGCCATGAAAGCTATTGTGTCCACTCTTTTTTGTGTGATATATTTCCCTCATGATGGAAGAATTGTGACTATTGATCAACTTTCATTCATCGATCCTGACTGGATGACCTCCCTAAATGGTTCTTATATGCAAACGGTATCGCCCCTCCCACATGTCAATTATGTGGCAATGTCTCCCATGCCTTCAACTACTGATGAAGATGA
>ML788332.1:86753-98877 GCA_009831015.1 Picea engelmannii | reverse complement strand
AAGGAACCTGACAACATCAAGGCATTTGGTTGTATCTTTCTTCCACATTATATAATACATATATACTTGTCTTTCCTATATGAATGTTATTTGTCCATATTGTATGATTCCTTGATCACATACATAGTTTCATATCGAATAGACTCAGTTATTCTTGTCTTCGTTGGCTTGTGTTTATTTGTAGATATTTCTCCACAAGCCTCGCTATGGAGCTTGGATTGCATTGGCAAAGTCGGATCTTCGATATTTAAAAGGTATGTTCTAGATCCATTTCTCATTTGATAATTGAAATCTAAGGAAGGAGTAGTGTATTGTCTTGTTCTGTTCTAGTTTCGCAGTGAAGCTAGGGGTATTGATTTGTGTCCGCACTTAACAATAAGCCCGATAAAAACAACACTCTACTTTTGGGGGGTGCCTAAATCACCATTGCTTCTCAATTTAAAATCATCCTAGACTCCTTCCTCGATGCCTCAGGTGGAGATGTAAATAACAAAAAATACCAATTCTTTGGTTGGAATGCTTCACCACGGACCCTCAGAGCCATAGATCATGTTTTCCAATTCTCCCTAGCAGAAAATTGATCCTCCTTCAAATATTTATGGATTCCAATCTCCCTCAAATCCTCCTACTCACAAGTCTGGCAACAAATTTTTGAAAAAGTCAGCAAGAAATTAACTCACTAGGGCACTCAATGGTTAAATCCAATCGCAAGAGTGATTGTTATCAAAGTTGTTCTTTCAGGTCTCCCCATCTATGAATGCTCTGTTATTCTAGCACCAAAGTGCATCTCTAATCAAATGGCCAAAAACACGAGAACTTTCCTATCGCAAGGAGGGAAAACGACACAAAAAAAATTCACTTGGTTAATTGGAATCAGGTAACCAACGATAAAAGTCATGGAGGGTTGGGAATTAGGGATCCATCTCTCATGAACTCAACAATGGGAGCTAAACTATTTGGAGATTGATAACTGGGAAACTCACGCGGTGCAAGCAAGCAATCTAGCAAAAATACTTCATAGGAAACATGCTAAAAAATGTCGATCTACACGCAAAAGTGGATACAAGATCTCCTATCTTTAAACTCCTCATCGATGCCAAGGATCTAATTTGTGATAAACTAAATTGGATTCCATGGAATGGGTGTATAATTAATCTATGGTATGACCATATATTAGAGTTAGAGAGACACCCTATGCTTGAGACACTCCTCCCTCTTCATTCACGAATGAAAGATCAAGGCCTCCTCGCTCTTTCTAGCCTCTCTGCTTGGAAGACTGGTGGTTTATGGGACAATTAAAATAATGTTTCTCCCTCAATGCACCTATCAACATTTTTCAACACCTTTCTTTAAACTCTTCAAGGTTTCACCCCTAGAGATCGGATATCCAATGACTCTCACGGATGGGGGAACTTGATGTATACTATCAAAAATGGATTTTAGTATCTTGTTGAGGCATAGTATCAACATCCTCATTCCAGCTTCTGGAAAATTATCTGCCACATAGATGACATGCTAAAGATAAACTTCTTTTGTTGTCTCCTAGTCCATAAAAAAAATCCTGTCCTTCAAAAACCTACACAAAAGAGGAATAAGTGGTCCATCATAGTGTGTTCTCTGTCAAAACAGTGAGGAAAGCATATGCCATATGTTCATTGAATGCCAGTACACCAAGGAAGTTTGGATATTAATTTTGGGGGCACTATCTTAGCAACTCTCATGGCCCACCTCTGTCTCTGATTTCTTTATCCATTTGGGGAATCATTATCTTGGAAACTTCACAAGTAAACTTATCTTTAAGCGATTTTGCGTACCTCTCCCTAAATATATTTGTTGGAGCATATGGTTAGCCCAAAACAAAAAAATATTGAGAGGATAAATTTTCAAGCCAAAACAATCTTTGATGAGAGATTGTGCTCTTGTCTCATAATATATGAGGTCTCAGGTTCAATGGAAATGGAAAAACATGGATACGTGGGAGGCCAATTGGATATCCCTCTTTCAGCTCACTAATAACCCCAATTTTGTTGTTAACTCTACAAGTAGTCTACCAAAATGGGTCTTACAACTGTCGAAGGATGCTTTCAAAGAATGGAAATCTCAATAGCAAAATCACATTCTCTTCTTTGATGGAGAATCGCGAAGCAACCCAGGGGCAATAGGTGCAGGGGGGTAATCAAACATCACATGGGACATATCATTATCAAATTCACATGGGGTCTTGGTGAAATGACCAACAATGAGGTAGAGAGATATGCCCTTTTTGAAGGCATTAGGTTGACTCTCTCAAACTGAATTTGATGGATAACTATATGTGAAGACTCTATGATTCCAATTAGGGCCATTGTTAGTCAAAACATCACCACGGGCAACATTTACACTGGAATTATCTCATAGATCGTGACTCTTCTAAGAAAATTTGAAATATTATTATTGTATCACATTAAGAAAGAGCACAATATAGCTATGGACCAACAAGAAAATGAAGGAGTTAGCCTAAGGAAAGGAGAAATCGAGGTCAATGGCGGTTCTAAATCCCTTCCCATCCCTTAATCTCTATTATTTTAGTTGTAATTCCTTTTGGGGGTCGACAACCATGGGTTCTTAATGACCCAAGATTCTCACATACCCATGGACGTCGATGTGATCTGATCTTTCAATATTGCATGTGTGGGTTTGTTTCTTTAGGAAACAACATGATGGGAAAGGTTCATATTCTCTCGCAACTCTAGGTCTTCGATCATATTTTGAGTGAAGGTTTCCCTCTCCTCCTGACAAGCAACATATGGGCTTACTTTCTTTATCCGATAAGTCCCCATTCCTTCACTTGTAGTGATTTTTTTATTTTCAGTTCCATTGTTTTTAAATTCAGGGGAAGTTCTTTCATCAATCAGCTCGAGGTCTAAACTCTCCACGGTTTTTCAGGATGGAATTTGAGAAACAATAATGTATCCCCTAGGAATTCTAATTCTCAAACCATTTTTTTCATCGACCTGTCTTTGACATTGCTCTCTTCACATAGTTGGCTCTGAGTTGTTTATGCTCCACCTAACTAGACTCTAATTTTTTCATCCCTTCACATGGTCCACGAGCCCTCCAGCCCTGCCCCACAAAGTTTCAACCTTGATCTCTCTATCGCATTTGAATTTTGGGTTAGACTCAGTTCATTGGATTCAAAATGGAATCTAGGTTGTGGTTACCCTTGTAATAACTCTAGGATCATCGGTCTTCCCTCTCTGGATGAATTTGTTGGCCCAATTAGTATATCTTCATTCTCTTGGCATCAAGATGAGTCAGAGATATGTGAATTGAATCCAGGGTAGCCCCAGAGGATAGCATGGGGAGAAACAACATATTTTTCGTCTCCATTTAACAAAGATTTCTTTAGTATCGATATAGTGTAGCGAAAATACACCCCTCTCAAATAATTTACCAGGTGGTAGTTGTATTACAAGTGCCTCTGGAATTTTAAGAATTGTGGTTATCTATTCAATTTTGGGAAGATCATATTTGCAATGGACCCATCTTGGTGTGACATTAAGAGAATCCTATGTAGGCATGAAGACATGGTTGAGGGCAATAGATTAAGCTTCAATCAAGTTGACAATAAGGTAAATCGACACGAGCAGATAATTTTGGATCTGCTTCATTGTATAGAAATTCTAGAACAAGAAAGGAAAAAGGAAAATGATATAGAGAAACCTGTTAGGATACTCATGCAACATGTGGATGCTCTGGAGTATGAATGTCAACATCTTACAACCATTTTCATGCCTCAACAATCAAAATCAAGGTCAAATGATCAGTTGGAAACAAAACCCCCGACATAGAACCAAGAAGAGACACCTGGAGACAAATATTTAGCACCAATGGAGATTGAAGACCATGAACCCAACCATGGTGAATTCCAACAAGCACCTGATAATCAATATGTTTTTTAAATATGTTTTTTCATTGCATCTTTTTGCTAGGACAATTTTTCAAAGTATATAGCAATAAGTCTACTTGCATATATGAGGATACAGATAGTTTTTTTGTTATCATCTCTATAACAATGGACTCAATTAGTTTTGAGTCATTTTTTGTAACTATTTTCAATGTTGCTTTGCTTCAGCATAGCACCCATTATATATAAAATCCTTTCAGTTTCTTTTTAAAAAATACGCCTTTTAAATGATTATTTTTTGTTATTGTAAGTTTTTGCTATTGCAAGTATCATGGGTCGTATTGACCATTGCTCTGGAAATGATTATTGTAGCGTATGTATAACCTAATTCTTGGATTCATTGGATTTATTTTTGTATTGTAACTGGAAAGTACATCTATACGTTCTTTCCATATATCCCTAAAAGTTGTGTAAAACAATTTTCCCCTCTCATTAACTTCAAGCACCTCTCCAAATGAATCGATGACCAAGTTGACATCATCATTTACATCCTTCATAAATTTTGTCCTCTTAGGACGACATTATGTTCCCTCACTATCAATCCATGCATAACATTACAAAAATGTGAAATCAAGTGTTTTTAACTTGTTAGAGATTAATGTTAAGAAATTTATTTTTAATAAAAAATCAAAGAAAAACTTCATGCTGATTACCTTTTGATTCACCTAATTCCTCTCTTTGCAACATTTCCATAAATATTTTACGCTATTTTCCACTCATATTCAAACAATCTTATATAGTTTCTTCAATTTTTTTCTCTACATGACATGCATTAACCAATACACATCATTAATTTGAACCTACAAATAATTAAAAATTATAATTAATTTTTTAACAAAACTTAAAGAACTTGCCTTGTTCTCTTGTTGGGATGAGATACCATCGTGCTCGCTGCAATAAGTTGATTTTCTTGAACTTTTGTTGGCCATCTTCTATAAAAAAAAAAACAAGAATTGTCAGATAGAGAAATTATGAAATAGTTTTACAAAATAATATGTTGGTGCGTAGAATAAAAGAGTATGACCTGATGCGTTCAACATAAGCATACACATCGGTTCTCATTACTGCTTATTGCGCATCGTTGAATCCGTACGCATATGATACTTAAATCAATGATATTTATATTTTAAACCAATCGATGTTATTGACATATATATGTGCACTGGTGCGACATTACTGTACAGTGTGCATTGTGCATCGTGGAAAAGTTTTTTGAAAAGAAAAAACTAACAACAATAGGAATTGGAGTCCAATGCAATGAGTGGTACCATTGCAACAGATACTAAACATCCCATATACAAGTAAAAAACTCTATAAATATCTATAGCTTAAAAAAAAATCCCCTTGTGAAATATAGAGAAGGGAACCAAGAAAAACAACAAGAAAGCTAGGGCTTCCAATACGTAAAGTAACTATGAAACCCTTTTGTTTTTTTTTGAGAATGAACTAAAAATAGTTTGAATCAAATAGGGAAATATTGAGATGATCAATAAAATTAAATCACATACCTGGAACTTTTCCTCTCCAGATTTGTATGTGGCATACAATGATCCCTTTCAAATTTGGCTCTTCAAAAAAATCAACCCACTCCAAAGTCTTTGTTGGTAAATCTCTCTTGCACAAATATCCCCTCTAAATTTTGCCAAAAGAATGAAATAATGAATACTCTTTTCATTTATAAACACATACATTTTGAAAAATGAAATTCCCGCTCATTTTTTCGTCGTATATTTTGGTGCATTGATGATAAATCCGAGCACTTATTTTGTAACTTACCTTTTCGGTGTGATATACAGTTTAGTGCACTTGTGCGCTTTAAAGAGAATCAATACACTTTAGAGAATCGATGAGTTGTAAAGCACGTCGATGTGTTTTGTACATATAAAAGCATCAACGAAAACGTATATATTTTTTAAAAAATATTTTTTTAACTATACAATCAGTTCCCTACATAATTCTAAGCACCTCGGTGAGCTATCCAAGTACAAATGCATCAATTTCAATTTTATTGACATAATATAAATGCAAACATCCGCAATTAAATTTTGCGGAGATTTTTCTTTGCAGAGGAAGTAACAGAGGTGACTATTCAATGCTTTCCATAATTTGGTGTGTTGGGTTATTGTATTCTTTGTAGTGAAATTTGAGTCAAGGTGAATCGACCAGCAGTGAAATTCGAAGTCGAAGTGTTCGATCGGGCCAAGTCGAAGTCAAAGAGGTCGACCAACAAGAGGTTGACAAGTGGTCGTGTGGAAACTGACTGAAGAACGAATGGAGGTCGACTGTTAGGCAACTCGTAATTTGATTGGAAGTCAACTGTAAAAGCATCTCAAGATTCACAGGATTTGTAGCCAATGATTTGCGTGGATCTGTAACCGTTTTGGGGCACCTTTGTTTATGGTTTTTCCTACTGTAAAGCCTATAAATGAGGTGTGATGTAATTCTTTAAAATCTAATCTTTAGAATAATAATGTGATAGAGGTTGTTGGTCATGTAGATGTAAGTCGAATTGGCTACAAGGTTGTCCTTATGTACAATAAGAAGGTATGATGTCAATTTTGTCTTAGGTGTAGACCAAGGTTAGGCATGTAACCTTCCATTCTGAATGAATAAGACAACAAGAGAGCAAGACGCTCAAAGAATGTTGGTTTTCTCATTTGGGTTTCGAGGATAAAATCCGTGTAATGTGTGTTTGCTTAGTCATTTACTTTCTTGATTAAATATTTATTCCTCTCTTCTGTTAGGTTTAGCGTGGAAGTATAATTTCCTAACATGTTGTATTAGAGCTTGGTTTAACAACCTTGGATCTGAGCTAAACCGTAGGTCCAATAAGAGTCGCAAATCAGAGATCTTTAAAGTTGTGCTTAAAGAATGGTGAGTAGCTCGAGAATAGAGATCAAAAAATTCAATGGAAAAAATTTTGAGCTATGGAAGCTTAAAATTGACAATATCCTTGCAGATAGAGAACAATGGGAAACTATCTATCCAGGTACTATTCCGACAAGTAAGTTGAGGGAAGAATGGAAAAAACTCAAGATAAGGGAAAGAAGTATGATTCAACCATGTCTTGCAGATTTGGTGCTATTGAATGTCTCGGGTGAAGATTCAACCAAGAAACTATGGGACAAGTTGGGAATTTTGTACCAATCAAAATCCCTGGTAAATAAGTTATTCCTTAGAAAGAAACCGTATCTTCTAAGGATGAGTGAGGGAAGTTTGGTAACTAAGCATTTAATTGCATTTAATACCATAATAAGCCAGTTATTTGTTGTGGATATTAAAATCATTGATGAGGAGAGATGTATTAGCCTATTATGTTCTTTGCCAAACTTCTGGGATAGTTTACCTGTGGCTATAGGGAGTAATTCAACCACATTAGCATTAGAAGACGTAGTTTCATCTCTATTGTCAGAAGAAATGAGAAGGAAGAACATGGGAGCGACCAAATATGTATTAGTGGTGAGAGGTTTACCGATTGACATAGATGAAGGAAAATTCTCTGATAGAAAGTCTAAGTGAAAGGATAGATCTAAATCCTCGGTTAAATCGATGAGAAAATGATGGAAATGCGGAAAATTTGGGCATTATAAAAGGGACTGCAATTTGAAGGCAATGGAAGTCAGTACGTGATCTGATGAGAAGCAGTCGACTGAGAGAAATACTACTCAAGATAAGGGAGGCGATGTGTACCTTGCGTCGACTAGTACACAGTCATATCAAGATATTTGGTTGATTGACTCAGGAGCATCCTATCATATGACACCACATAGAGAATGGTTTTGTGAATATGAACGATATGAAGGAGGAGATGTGTTCTTTGGGTCAACTTGACAACCAAAACTTTCAGATGATGAAGTGTCTGACTGATATTGCAAGATGGGAGGAATAGCACCCTTCCAAGTGTGCTACATATTCCGGGTTGGAAAGAAACTTGATATCTTCCAGTAATATGAGTGATGCAAAACTGCACATTCTATTTCATAAGGATATGTACAAAATGGTCAGAGGTGCGATGGTATTAATGAGAGAAGCTCAGATTAGAACCCTATACAATTTATTAGGGAATGTCGACTTGACTAGATGCAACATCATCATTGTTCTTGAAGTCGACTCGACTTTGACTCAACTGGACTCGACTCAAGCTTACTCGATTCAAACTGACTCGACAAGTCTTTGTCAAGTCGACTCGACCATGCTATAGTACGAGAGGATGGGACACATTGGACAAAAAAGGACTTTCAGTTATGTACAACAAAGGTATGGTCAAATATTTTCCTAAATGTAATTTAGAATTCGATTTTTGTGAACATTGCATATATGCAAAACAAAGTTGGGTGAGGTTCCCATTTGGAGTGACAAGGGCAAAGGGGATTCTAGAATTGGTTCATAGTGACGTGTTTGACCCTCTTTCAGTGCCTTCACTTGGTTGATCCATGTATTATGTCTCCTTCATAGATGATTTTTCCAGGAAGACATGGATATATTTCCCAAGGAAGAAATAAGAGGTTTTCAAGAATTCAAAGAGTTTAAATATCTTGTAGAAAACCATATAGATAAGAAGATAAAGGTGTTGAGAACTGATAATGGTGGTGAATTTTGTGGAAAGGACTTTGAGTAGTTCTGCAAGTAGTGTGGCATAGCACACCAAAATACCACACCATATACCCCAAAACAAAATGGAGTCGTTGAAATAATGAAAAAAAGATTGATGGATAAAGCAAATACCATGCTCAGTGGTGTTGGGATTGCACAAGAATTCTGGGTAGAGGAAGTGAACACTACAAAATATCTGGTGAATATGTCTCCTTCATTGACGCTAGTCAAATTGACTCCACGTGATGTATGGTCTGGTAAGAATCCTTCGGTTTCAAATCTCAAAGTATTTGGCTATGATTCATTTTTTCATGTTCCCAAGGATAAGATGAGAAAGTTGGACAAGAAGGCAGTTAAGTGTATTTTCATTGGATACAAAGAAGGAATGAAAGGATATAAGATCTAGGACCCTACATCAAGGAAAACAATGTGTATTCAAGATGTGGTCTTCAGATAAGTCAAAAGGAAGTCTGAGTCTGAACTGGTTCAAACAGAGAAAAATCCAGAGAAGGTGAGGTTTGAACTAAGGAATGAATAAGAAGACAATTCAAATAAGTCAACTGAATTAGATGAAGAGGTGGAACAACTGACCTCGGTTGTGAGGAGGTATGAAGACATAAAAAAACCAATCGAAAGGTACAATCCACCCGACTTTCATTCCACATTTGTGTTAACAACCACTGACAAGGAGCTCAAGTCGGTCAGGGAGGCAGTTGACTCAATAAAGGGGAAACTCTGGAAGGATGCCATGGTCGAAGAAATGGAATCCTTGCTTAAGAATGAGATGTGGTATTTAGTTGAATTACCCAGTGGAAGAAATCTTGTCGGTAACAAGTGGGTATTTAAGAAGAATATGAATGTAGTAGGCCGAGTCGAGAAATTCAAAGCTCAATTGGTAGCAAAACGATATTCCCAAGTCGAAGGAGTCAACTTCAGTGGGATTTTTTCCCCTGTTGCAAAATTAACTTCCATTAGAGTATTAATGTCTCTGACTACACCATTTGATCTAGAAATAGAACAGATGGATGTGAAGACAATGTTCTTACATGAGGACTTGGAAGAATAAATCTAGATGAAATAACCTGAAGGATTCATAGTAAAGGGAAATAAATATTTGGTGTGCAAATTGAAAATATCCCTTTGTGGTCTAAAGCAATCAGCAAGGATGTGGTACCAAAATTTCGACACATACATCCTTAGTTTGGGATTTGTAAGAAGCAAGGATGATCACTACATATATTCTAAGGAAGAAGGTGCATGTTTCATATATATAGCATTGTATGTCGACAACATGTTCTTGATTTGAAACATCATGGACGCAATAAAAGAGGTGAAGAAGTAGCTATCCTCCAAGTTCGACATGAAGGATATTGTCATAAAGAACTTCATTTTGGGAATGGAGATCAAGAGAGATCAAGCAGCTAGGAAGATCTGGTTGAACTAGAAGAAGTATATTGAAACAATTTTGAAATGTTTCAACATGCGGGATTGAAAACCTATGAAGGTGCCAATTCCTTTGGGAGCAACGCGAACTACTGAACAGTGTCCAAAGACACGGGAAGAAATAGAGGACATGGCACGTGTCTCCTATGCAAGTGTTATTGGTAGTCTAATGTATGGGATGGTATGAAATTGACCAGACATTGTCCATGCAGTGGGGGTGTTGATAAGGTACATGTCGACACCTAGAAAGGAGCACTTGACAACTTTCAAGAGAATATTCAGGTATTTGTGTGGCACAAAAGACTATGATATATGCTACCAAGGAAAACCTAAAGGTGACAATGAATTAAATGTACATGGCTTTGCTGACGTCGACTAGGCTGGAGATATGGATTCAAGATGTTTGGTGGAGCAATCAACTGGATGAGTAAGCGATAGACGTTCATAGCCTTGTCAACAATAGAAGTTGAATACATGGAAACCACTTGTGGAAGCAAAGAAGCAGAATGGATGCAATGACTGTGTTCATGAATCGGGTTTGAGAAAAAAGCTATGAAAATAAGTTGCGATAGTCAAAGAACAATATTTTTGGCAAAGAACCCAACTTATCATTCCAAGACTAAGCATATTGATGTACAATACCATTTCACGAGAGACATGGTGGAAAGCAACAAGGTGTTGTTGGAGAAAGTATATACGTTGGAAAACATACCAAAATCTTTGACCAAGTGTATGAGTGCTATGAAGTTCTCTTGGTGTAGAGAGGAAATGGGAATTACTTCCTTGAGTCTTGGAACAAAAGTTCAGGAAACTCTTGGTTCAAAAAAGAAGACAACAAATGGGAGAATGTTGGGTTGTTGTATTCTTTGTAGTGAGAGTCGAGTCAAGGTGATCGACCAACAACGAAAGTCGAGGTCGAAGTGTTCGACCGAGCCAAGTCAAAGTCGAAGTGATCGACAATAGGTCAAGGAGACAGACCAAGAAGAGGTCGACAGGTGGTCATGTAGCAACCGACCAAATACTGAATGGAAGTCGACTGGTAGGCGACTAGTAATCCGACTGGAAGTTGACTGTAACAAGATATCGAGATTTGTGGGATTTGTAGCCAATTATCTACATGGATCTGTAACTGTTTTTGGTTGCCTTTATTTAGGGTTTTGCCTACTGTAAAGCCTATAAATAAGGTGTGTTGTAATGTTATAAAAGATATCTTTAGAATAATAATGTGATAGAGGTTGTTGGTCATGTAGATGTAAGTTGAATTGGCTACAGGGTTGTCCTTATGTACAAAAATAAAGTATGATGTCGGTTGTGTCTCGGGTGTAGACCAAGGTCAGGCATGTAACATTTTATTTTGAATAGTTAAGACAACAAGAGAGCAAGATGCTCAAAGAATGTTGGTTTTCCCATTTGGGTTTTCGGGTAAAATATTTGTGTATTGTGTGTTTTCTTCGTCATTTACTTTCTTGATTAAATATTTTTTTTTCTCTTCTGTTAGGTTTAACGTGGAAGTATAATTTCCTAACATAGTGTATTGATACCTTCTAATATATAGACATTGTCAGACAATTGGCTTAGGTTGATGGACAGTTGGTATGGATTATTGGTTGGCATTGATGTCAACCATTTGAGAGTGATATTGTAGATTGATGTCAACCCTTAGTAATTGATGTCAACCCTTGGAGAAAGTTCGATAGCGAATTCCAGTAGCACAAAGGTTTGGGTAAAGGACCCAAGGTTGTTTCATGTATAATGGTAAGACTATTATATATGGATATTACATGTCATTCCATTTCCGGTGGTATGTGGAACGTCACATAAATCCTCACGGTTAGAGAGTTATGTCCATGAGAAGTTGGAGAACCCAGGTTTGGGTAATGGACCCAAGTTTGTTTAATCGATAATGGTATGAGTTTTGATATATTTGCAGAAACGAATATTCGATATGGATAGTGCATGTCATTCCATTTCCATTGGTATGTGGAACGTCACATAACTTCTCACGGTTAGAGAGTTATGGCCATGTGAAGTTGGAGAACCCTCATGAGTCATCTAGAAGCCCCAAAAGGTCAAAGTAGTCAAAGTGGTTTAAGATATTTTAGAAGGTAAATAATAAAGTGAAGTGATGAGTGTACTATAAGT
>ML788331.1:769398-787984 GCA_009831015.1 Picea engelmannii | reverse complement strand
AGAGAGTCCAAACCATAACCAAGGCAGAAAGTCCAAATCATAACCAAAGACCAAAATCCCAGTTGCAGTAGTTGCAATTGCACTCCAAAACTTACGCACCACTAGTCTGTGTGAGTTGTGAGAGTGTGTCAAATGAGCTCTAGCGCCCTCTTATTTATAGTATTCCAAGTGACCTAACTGGGCCGACTTGTACTTCTGGAGGATAATAATTTGATATAGATTATTATCTTGAGCTGAATTGCCTTCTAGGGTTATTATCCAACGTTTTAGGGTTTCTCTTGCTTCCCGGAATATTCTAGTCTCATCAAAGGTTACACGTAGAGGTTAATACCTCTCACAGCTACCATAATATCAACTCTCCCTTCTAGCTAGGGAGGTATTAAAGGAAATGGTCTTGAAAACAAACAAACCATTCAACCGGTAGCATCATTATAGCCACACATGCTATCTCGTGATCACATAGATCACTCACGAGCAACATCATCACTATCAATATCATCTGATAGCATCAACTGCATCATCTCTCGAAGCCATACTCCATCTGAGTAATCATGCATGATGTTGAATAAGTCACTCACTCCACAGAGTGATACAAGGACCATTCTTCTAGTTCAAACATATGTTCTAGAAGAATAACTGTTCCAACATATGCTGAAAGCCTCGCCATGGGGTACAAGGACCATTCTTCTAATTCGGACATACGTCCTAGAAGAATGAATGTCCTGGACCATTTTTCCCTCCGACCACTATTGTGAACTCGGGGAAAATGTTTGTCTTGTACTAATTTCTCCACTCTGGTCACTACTGTGAACTTAGGGAGACTGACCATTCTTCTAATTCGGACATACGTCCTAGAAGAATAATTTTCCATGGTATATCAACAATCTATCAACCTGGACCATTTTCCACAGGGAGAATGTCTGTCCACCAACAATCTTTCAACTTGGACCATCCTACACACGGAGGATTTCTGTCCACCAACAATCTGTTCTTCATGGACCATTCTCTGCCTGGAGAATGTCTGTCCATCAACACATTGACTATCCATCTAGTTGGAAATCATCTCCAACACTAGTGATAGTCTCTATGGTAATCAGAACAATGCCATCCAATAGAACACAACTGTGTCTGTTCATAGTAGTATACAACTACTATTCGGTAGCACACAACCAATCCTAGTAGTGCACGACTACTAACCAATGACACATAGTCACAACCAGTGGAACACATCCACCACATTAACATACAATTACTGTCCAGAGACACACAATCTTCACAATAATCATATCATCTGATATCAACTTGCATAACAATATCATGATGCAAATTGAGTCATCTTGGCCATTCCTCCACTCACATCTGTGAGATCTAGAAGTGCATATGCCCTTGGAAAGTAAAAACATTAGCCATGGGCTATCTGGACAATTCTTCCCAAGCATAGAAGAATAATTGTCCCTGATTTCTAATCCTGGACCATTCACCTAACTGGGCCATTCCTCCGACACTAATCACAGTGCAACTTGGAGAGAATGAGTCTGCCCTAGGAAATGCCTGTCCTTGATTGTTGAACCTGGACCATTCACCTAACTGGGCGATTCTTCTGGCACTAATCACAATGCAACCTGGAGATAATGACTCTGCCCTAGGGAATCACTGTCCAAACCATTTCCTAATGGAATTGACTATTCTGCACCAACCTCCTATAACATACCATTCTTCAAAACTTCTCACAACTGTGAACTTCGAAAGAATGACTTCCCGGAGAGGCAGACCATTCTGCGTGATCACTACTCAGAGTGACTGCCAAGAAGAATGAATGTCCTAAACCATTCCCCCACACTGGCCACAAGGGGAATCACTATCTATGGTACATCAACAATCTATCGGACCATTTTCATTATGAAAATGATTGTCCAATCTGGACCATTTTCCGAATTGGAAAATGCCTGTCTGTCAAAAATCTTGGGCCACTTTTCGGACTTGAAGGTGACTGCCCAACCTAGACCATTTTCTGAACTGGAAAATGACTGCCCATAAATCAATAACATATCAGTGCTCCCTCCCAACCTGGGAGTAATCTCTTCCTTTTCCAATAAGGAAGTCATCTCCACGAGTACCAACTTGTCCCTTAAGTATGATTTTTTTATTATCTTTGATAGGGGATTTTCCAAAATATCAGCTATTTGCTCATCTGTGAAGATATACTAGAGAACCACTTCTCCCCTCTAGACTCTATCATGGAGAAAATAATACTCTATCTCAATGTGCTTCGCCCTGTCATGGAAAACCGGGTTCTCTGAAAGATTCACACAACTCTGATTATCACAATATATCACGGTCGAATCCAACACCTGATCAAACAGTCCAAAAACCAACTTACAGAGCCACACTGCTTCCATACAATCATCACAAGTTGCAATATACTCTGCTTCTGCAGTGCTTTAGTGAAACAAACTTCGTTTTCCTGCTAGCCCATGACATCGTGGAAAAGCTCAAACCGAAACATATCCAAGTAACACTTCTTCTGTCATCTGCACTCCCTTCCCAATCTGAATCGATAAATCCATGCAACTGTGTATCATAACTCAAACGTCTCATAAGGAAAATATCCGGTTGAGTATTCTCCAAATACATTAAGGAGCTAATCAATTGTTGATACAGAGATGGGTCTACTCGATCAAAGTCTCATCTTCTTCAGATCTGTCATCATGGGAATTTTCCAAAGATTTGCAATCCATCATCCCAGACTTTTGAAGAATCACTTCAATACACTTCCTCTGTCATAGGAAGTTTTCACCACACTTCTGTTGTACATGAGAGGCTCTACACCAAGTTTCTTGAATCCATAAAAGGTATTCTTCTATCTTCATACATGGGTCTCTTTCTGATATACCTCAAAACGTTGAGGTTGTTCTATATGCTTCTCCTTCAATTAATTTGTTGAGAAGAACAATGTTTACATCCATCTGATGTAAACGCCAACCCATGGATACTGCAGGAGATATAATGGCTCAGGTAGAGGTATGTCTAGTTACTGGAACAAGCTGTCATCATAGTCTTCTCCCTCCTTCTGGGAGAACCTTCTAGCCTTGAGTCTCGCCTTGTATCTCTCAATGCTTAAGTCTTTTTCACAATTTCTCACATACATTGTTCTTCATCACAACTTCCTTCCATTCCTTCTGCTTGACAACTTCTAGTGGGTTCAAATTGGTTCAATTGGTTGTTCTGACTTTTCTTTATTTCTTGGAATTTTCATGTTCTTCCTCATGTTTCCTTTTAATGTTGGAGTCCATGGAATATTCTATAGATTCCATGCCCTTCCTTCCTGAAAGTTCCAACTTATTCCTTTCGCCATAGGAACATAAATGTAGATGGACAACCAAGGATATTCAAGGCTTCTTTTCAGAGAAGGCTTCTTCTAGAGTCAATCTGAACACATGCTGCTTATCATGGCTGCTACTTCCAATGAAGAACATGGACAAATACTTCATAGTATTCACAGATTTTTCAATGGATCATATTATTGGGGATTATCTCCCTCCTAATCTCGGCTTCATGCCTGAATGAGAAATATTCTCTTCTTTTGGAATTTTGTAATCAACTCCCTTCATCTGAGAGAGTCCATGCTTCCATCTGCATCCTTATTTCTTTCTGCAAAGTGTCACAAGTTTGTTCTAGTTTCCTCTTGATCACTGACTTCTTTTTGAGTTTGACTCCATCTGAGTCTCTTCAAGTTTGTTTCTATTTGTTCTAATTGCTGCCCATCCGGTAGTTGTTGCAAGCATTGTGTCATCCTTATAAAATTCTTCTATGACAACTTCCACAAAGATTGTTCATCAAACATATTTCACAAGGGTACCTGCCCGGAACAAGAACAACAAGAGAAAACAAGAAATATCTCTCTAGAGGAAATGTTAGTTCATCTTGTAAACAAGTACAATAGGAATCTATATCAATGGTATTCATATACAGTCAAGTATTCATTGCACCTAGCAATAATAGAACCTTTCAAACACTGTTTTTGTAATGTAGAAACTATCACCCTTGATATATACAAATTTGAAGCTTAACGATTTAATCAAACCTAGAACCTGAAGCCTCACTTGCTATGGAGGGTGCACTTATTCTTCTGACTGCATTGAATCCAATATTATATCTTGGACAAGGTCTCTATTACTTTCCTTGCAAACACACTCATGTTTGTCTAGATGATATAACTTGGATAACATATACAAGTGCATACCTTTGAAGTCTTGTAGCATTGTCCAACTTGTCTTCCAATATGAAACTAGATAACATCTTGACAAGAAGATATTAGAAACTAAATTGGAAGATTCAATGATTAGAACAAGCTAGAAACTCTAGAATTTCAACTTTGACCACAAAATCAATTTGACCAAAAGTCAACATTTGACTTTGACCAACCAACTTTTGACTTTGATTAGTCAAACTTTGACTTTGACTTTGACCAAAAATTCAAACCTGATATTTTTGATAGCTGAGGGTACCAAGAGGTGCGCTAGGATAGGGAACACTAGGATGTCAAGGAATTAGGTCAAATGCTTCACCAGAAGTTCCCAAACATAAGGGTTAGGGTTTGTTGCAGCTGCATAATCAGAAAACCTAGCTGCATCTGTAACTGGTGCCACAACGAGATTAATAAATAACTTCCCAATCTGTCTTCTAGTGGTTAGACTGCCCGAAGATAGTGTGGGCCCATAACTTGTTAGAAATAAAGAGACATGCTCGTTTTTCCATAGACAATATAACAATATTGTCACCCAACCATATGCCAAAGCCACCCTCGAGCACCTTAACCTTGACAGATAGAATAATTCCAGAAGCAAACCCTTAGAACCAATAGCCAACCAAGGTAGCATACTTATCTCCAAATCTAGCACACTAAGCAAAGTGTCCAAACCATAACCAACACAAAAAGTCCAAACCATAACCAAAGACCAAAATCCCAGTTGTAGTAGCTGTAGTTGCATTCCAAAACTTCTGCACCACTAGTCTGTGCGAGATGTGAGAGTGTTTCAAATGAGCTCTAGCGCCCTCTTATTTATAGTCTTCCAAGTGACCTAACTGGGCCGACTTGTACTTATGGAGGATAATAATTTAATATAAATTATTATCTTGAGCCGATTTGCCTTCTAGGGTTATTATCCAACGTTTTAGGGTTTCTCTTGCTTCCCAGAATATTCTAGTCTCGTCAAAGGTTACAGGTAGAGGTTAATACCTACCGCAACTACCATAATATCAACAAGCTATACATAAACTTTGTGTATTGTTAGTCATTGGCAATGACACAATTGTAGATGGCCATGGCTCAGAGACACCTTTGCTCAGTGTGAACAAACTTCTTGATTCCTTCATCCATTGGACTTCGAGCAAGTTTCCTTCTTTGAGCTTCCATTTTTGCCGTTGTTTTCCCCTAATTCTTCTTGCATCTCCCTTATCCTATTCACTACAACCTTCATTTATTTTAATGGGTTTCCTTTGGAAGGACAACCATTACAATGGTTCATTTCCCCTTCCAATTTTGCCAATAAAATGAAAATAAACATTACATGCTTAATTACAATTTTTCAATTTCTTTTGACAAAGATCCAATTCAGATCACTGTCACTATATTTTTCTTATTGCCCTATGTTGTATAAGGCCCTCTTCTTGCATTCGCTTTTTTGGGAATGCAATTTATAATTTCATAATTTCTTGTAGTCACCTTCCTAGCAAATGCAATTCTCCATTTTGTATTTTTCAAAACCATGCTTGAAAATTCAATACTTTTGATAAATATGGAGTAAAATAAGCCATATTTTACATCTTCATGGTTCATTGAAGACTTTGGGATGGTTTGTGCTATATAGTACTTGAATTTGTCCCTTGCTTGCAGGGATGATTTTAGGGGCTAAATTTCTCTCATGGGCTAATTTTCCATGGTTTTCCAAAAAATGAGATTCACTATTTTAAAAATGATTCGCCCAAATTCTATAGGATAAAATTATTTTACCTTAAAAATCGCCATTTTTTTTTATAAAAACTATATAAAATACTTAGAAATTTGAATATTTTTACAAAAATATCGCCAAACATTTATAGTTGACATATGAAGGATTAGTAAGATTGGCCAAGGTTTCTACATTTTAAAATAAATTTCCATCCTTAAAATCATCCGTGCTTGCTTGTATTTTCTTTTTTGATAATCTAGGTTGAGCTTCACATGATTTGGGTGCCCATACATATTTGTGTGTAGTAAATTTAAAGATATAATTTTATATGATATTTCACCTTGACATTTTGTGATTTTATTTATAAAGAATATTTAGTGGGAAAATTCATGGGATGTTTCCCCATATTTTTAAATGGTATTTTGAATAAATTCGTCACCATAAACTAGTGCATCTTACTTGGGAGAATTCAAACCAAGTACTCATTGGTAGGAAAATTCTAATATTATAAAATGTTTTGTATATGTAATATATAATAATATTAACAAATTTACTATAAAGAATAATTTAATTGTTTGTTATTAATATTGTTAGATATTTATTTAATATATTAATTATATTAAATAGATATCTAATACAATTTTTTTAAACATATTAATTTATATTTACAAAATTATTAAAAATATCACGATTTTTTTTAGTTTCGTAAAAAAATCTTCTCTTTAAAAAAAAATCACATAAATTATATGAGTATGGAGGTTTTACAATTGTTGATAAACCATGTACACAATTTTGAAACGTCCTACATATGTGAGCCTGACTAAACCACCATGCCCTAACCTAGCGATGCATAAATTGCTGTGGGAAATTCATACTCAACGTGCTCGGGGAGAAGTTAAAAGTATTTTATCTTAAAATTTGATTATATTTGGAGGGAATGTTGGCGAACATGAGTCCTCTCCGCATTTTTCTTATACGATCTTCGAGCAAAGGGGTGGACAGTGGCATAGATGCATCTTATGTGAATTGTTTTCAGGTAGGCATTCATTTGCTTCAGCGCTACTCCATCTCTGTCTTTGTTATAGAGTTTCTGTGTTATTAATTTCAATATCTTATTATGCTGTTCTCTCATCTTCGTTTCAAATTTCAAGTGAGGGTTTTTGTTAATTATGTTTCATATTAACGAAGTTCTTTGAAGTAATATTTTTCAATACAACCCTTATATCTGCCTGATATAGACAATGGTATGTTCTATGTTTGAACCTTTTCATAGCTGTTTGAAATCCCAGGTAGAGGTTTTGCGTGCGTGTTGTGTCTGAAATTTGTGCTTTGGAGGATGTGATTAGTGGTGTTTCTTGGTGGCCTGTTATATGATACATCTCTTCTGTTTCCCACGAGGGTTATGAGGATTCTAATGAGTGTCTTGCTGTTTTTTTCTGCATTTCTGTGGCTCTGAGGCTGTAAGAAATTGTTCACTGTTTGTGTATTGCGAGGGTTCTAAAGTCGTGTTAGTTTTTATTAATGTAAGGTATCTAATGATAATGGCTACAATTACTCACGTTTTATAGTGTTAATTCCACTCGAATTTGCAGGTATTTGTAGAGATAGTTGGATGGACATTCCTGCATTGTAGGGTTGGAAGTTAGCCAAGGGTTGGGAAGTTAAATGAGCTAATTAATGACCCTTTGATCAATTCCCCACAAAATGAATCTGGAATACAACATTTTGCGGGGAAGTTTGGGGGAATTCAAGGATATTTTCTGGGTTGATTAAGAGCTTTTTGATGTTTTCGTTATGAGCATTCTAATTGATGCTGAGAATTTGTTTTTGAACTCGTAAGCAGATTTTTGGGGGATGGTAAATTGTATGAAGAATGTGGTTACGCCAAAGCTATATTTGTATTGTTGGTTGGGGTCTTTAAGTGCAAAGGGAGAGGGATTCCCTAATCACAAGCAAATAGATCAACACAAAAATATGAAAGAAAAGAGAAGGGCTAGGAACCTTGTGTAATTTTGAAGCATGGGAACAAAAAATATCTAAGAATCCAAGAGTACTAATAAAACATCCTGCTCATCCTTGGACGAAGTTATTCTTGATAGTCAAGATCCATGGATTCCTGACTTGATCCCTTTTGGTTTTTTCTCAAATCAAACTAAACAATAAAGACCCTGCTTACCTGTCTAGCGACACATCTCTAAATTTGAAGGGCTTGTGGGTCCTTTGCTATGCCTCTCGTGCTTCATTCTTTCTCTCTGTCACGTCTTCAGGCTCAGGTGACGACACCTCTATCCCTCTGTTACAGGCTACGCAGGAATTCCTTTTCCACGACGTCAAGATTTGGATCGTGTTTGGGCTGAGTAGGAAATCAACATAGGAGAATCCATTTTTTTTCTTATTTTGGTGGGATTTTTTTTATTTTTTATTTATATGGTTATGCAATGGCATCTTTTAGGCTTTTCCCGATGGTGGATTTTGACAACATTTCTGTTCGATTTGTAAGCATCAGAGAGACTTCCATTAGGTCGATGGTCGTGCCTTGAACTTAAAGAGTTCTCTTAACAAAGGCCTCCATATCTAGGGAGTTTTGTGATCATACCTTCTAATTAGGTCACCTTCCATCGATAATTTGAGCATAGTTCTATGTCCCACATTCGATGGCTTCTTTCAAGCTTTGATTCCAATGATGGTTTGATTAACTTCTAGATTCCCATGATTGCTTTATATCATAGACACCTTAGTCAGAAGTTCACTATTTACAGAGTCGACTTTTTGATTCTTCAGTGACTCTGCCCACCTATACACTCCAATGACTAGGATTCATCGATCTTTATTCATTTATTGGTTATTGGATGGGTTGCCACCCATTCGACCTTTTTAGGTTTTCTATGCTAGAAACACCTATCAATTTGTGCAATTCCATTAGAAAATAACAACACCATTGCTCTATATTCCTTATTTGGATAGTGTCCATTTGACCCTTGTTTTGGCTTATCGGGTTATACTACATCGATACATTTGTCTTTAATTGACATTGGTCCAAAACTTTCCCATTGCATCACTGTTGAGGTATCAACCTTGATCGTCTAATTATTAATCAAAGAACCTCTTCAACCAAGTAATCACTGGTTGGATGGAGGGTAAGGATTCTAAGGTTTCTAACTCAGTTGAGACATTCTCATACAACGCCTTTAGCTTGTAGGGCCCCAAGCATCCACATGTTAACTTCTCAACCTTGTCTTTCTTTTGATTGTCATACATAATGATCAACCGCCTTTCTTCGAAGTCGTGCTTCTTTAGCTTATTGTCATGATACCACTTCATTGTATTACTTTTTGAAAGGTGGCCCATAGTAGGTCTTCATCTATATGTTTGGGTTCCTTCAATTGTTCTTTAATCGATTGCCTAGTTTGTCAACTTTTTTCCACTGTAATTTGCAATGATGGTACTTAGTGTTTTATAGACATGATTTCTTCTTTGTTGAAAGCCAATGGGAAAGGTATTTTCCTTGGATACTTCTTCAATGCATATATAATATGTTTAGACAACAATAAATAATTGGTTGGCTTAGTATCATTGCTTCAAGTATAAACAAAAGCATCTTATTTGTGCTCTCAAGTTAGCTATTTGCGATTGGGTAGTATGGACTACTCCTTTGATGCACAATATTGAACATATCCATCAAACTAGCGATGGTCTTTACAATAAAATGGGTACCTTGGTCGGAAGTGACCTATTTCAAACATATGAACTTGTAGAATCCATCCTTGAATGAAAACTTTGCAGTTGCTTGCGTACTTGTTTCCTTGATTGCCCAAGCCATTGACCACTTTTTGAATAAATGATGGTGTTGATCACATAGTTGGACCGTCTTCTTTGCTACCACAAAGGGTTCGATAATTTTTTTTCCCTAATGCTAAAAAAGATACATTAGAGGGATTACATGAAGCTCATTATAATATCTGATTTGAGGTTTGGTGCTCGCCATCTGACACTGTTCACACATTTTCACCCACTTAAAACAATCATTGAAGATCATCGACCACCATAATCTTGAACAAAGGATTTTTAGGTAGTTCATGTTCAGGGAAAGTGGCCTCCAACAATGCTTGAATGGGTTTCTCCTACCAATTGTTTTTTTAATATATTTTTTTATGGTGGCCCACATTGCCTGAGTATGTTGTACATTATGGTTTTGGATAATGTTCTTGCTAAGATTTTAAGTCTAAGCACTTTTTGAATGAGGCTTTTCCTCTTAGTGTTTGTCATTCCTTTTGGTGGTTGTCCTCGTTATAAGAAATATTGGGCATCTTCTAGATGATTTGGTGTAGCTTGTTCTTTGAAAAAATTATTGTTGGGAAATTATCCTTCCCCATTTCTTTTGTGTTCGTGATTTTCCACCTAAGATAAATGGTCAAGTTCGACATGTGATTTTCTTGCGTAACCAAAATTTTAACGCAGTATTCTTAGAACATGATGGCAACTGAGCCTTCTCGACATTGTCAACTTGTTGACTATGAATTTCAAAGCTTGATGATTAAAAAATGATTAAAGTTATTTGCCATTAAATAATGGCAAAGTTTTTGTAGAGCATATACAATACCTAGAGCTTCTAGCTCAATAGTGTTGTAGTTGTGCTATGTCAATGTCAAATTTTGGCTTGAAAAGTAGATTGGATCATCCATTCCATGTTGCCAGGATACATGAGGACAACTTTGATGGAAATGTCCAAGGTTTCGACATGCACATGAAAGGACTTTGACTAGTGGGGAAATCTAAAGAACGATGCATTCATCATCTTCTCTTCTAGTGTCACAAAAGTTTGTTGGCATTCATCAGTCCAAATGAATGAAATCTCCTTTGATGGGTTAGTTGGGGTTCCAAAGCTTGGTTTACCTTTACCTGATCAATGTATACCATCATTTTTTCGTTCGCGATTGTGTCCCAAGAGACTTTCAAAGGGTTATGGAGTTTGGCACTTTTAGGGGTTGAGAGATATTCTATTTTCACCACACCTATTCAACATCATCTTGAGATTGGAGATATGATTATTTAGACAACCAAACAATGTTTGTTTGTTCAAGTAGAACTCTAATGATTTATGGATGAAGTTCTTAAAGATCTCTACTATTGTTTGAGAGAAGTATGTCGGGGCATTAAGCAAAATGGAAAGCCTTCTCTGATAGACATACACCCCCATTCAATCATGAATTTCTTAAGCAACCTATCATTCCCCCTTATGGACATATGAATGTACCCTGAATACCTGCCGAGGAAGGAGCATATTTCTCTTCCCACAATTCCTTCTAAAATTTCTTCTCTAAAAGGTGTTGCAAAAGGGTTTTTATGGTCACCTAATTCAGTTTGCATAAGTCCATGCAAATTTTGAGCTTGCCATTTTCTTCTTGGGCACCACAATTGACTAGACCCATTCATTACCCTTTACCAGGTAAGTGACTTCGACATTCAATATCTTTTGAAGTTTTGTATATAGCTTCACTTTACTTTTCGGATTCACAATATACGACCTCTGTCTCACAGGCTTGGCATTGTGTTGTAGTTCAATTCACTTGTCCTCAAACACCTTCAGAATACCTTTAAGATCTTGGTAACTTTAGGCGAAGACATCGACACATTTCCTAAACAAAGAAGTGGCCTTGACCACTCTTTGATGATCCTAAAAATTGATAATCTCCAAGTATTTGGGGTCTTCCCTCTCCTATGTGATGTTAATCTTCTTTGGGGGTCCTCTTGTACCTTCTATGTTGTTGATCCACTAGTTTCTCCTCTATTTGTCAATCATTAACTTGTTCCTTGGTGTACCTTTTGGGGATAGAACCCTCATTATTGGGTGCACATATGTTGAATAAAAATTTCCCATGACTTTCAGAGGCACATTTTTTTGCAAACTAGTAAATCTCTTTTAATATCTCCTCCAAGGTAGCATTGTCATTAGCTGGAACCTTCGGTCAACGATGAATTGCTTTTGAAACGTGTTACAATCCTTTATTTCCTTGTGTTCTTCCTTGTGACGGTACCATTAGTAGGGAATTCCATTGATAAAGCTAGGTAAAAGATGTATTGCTATCTCATCAAAATTTTTGAATTGCTTCAGCTGCCCTTGCTTGATTTTCATCAAACGATGTAGATATTAGAGTCTTAGCGTTTCATAATACCTATAATACTTTTCACCCTTGATTTTGTTATATCAGCATATGAATAGAGCCTTGAGCTTCTCCCATGTAATTGTTGGCTATGGGATGAAATGGGCCATCCACTATTGGTAAGCTGTCATCCCTAGTGTCATTAGGAACTGCTTCACCCTTTCTTCATCCGAGAAGAACTCCATTCCCTTTCCAAACTTCTTCATGTGCTTCGCTGGGTCTTTCCCTTCTTCATATTCTGTTATCGACTCATGCTTTGTACTTCTACTTGAAATAGGTTTTTGACCTAACACGAGTAAACTTCACGGTTTTCATGCTCCCATCCCTATAAGACTTTGTCAGAGCCTTCCCTCGATGAAATATCCATGTACAAAGTACCTTAGTCATACCCGGGTCTTCGTTTTGGCTAGTTGCATATAGATGTACCATATTGGGTCTTGCTCTTGATGACTCATCGTTGTTGATTGTATTTGTTTTTGTTTCAACTACTCATGTTATTGTTGATTGGAATGACCACCTTATATTGGTATTGTCTGAACATCATTTCCAACTAATTAGAGTAGACCATGGCTCTCATTGAATAAATCCATGGCCTTTTGAGAATCACCAAATATGTTTTTCTCAGAAGTATCAAAACGTCAATTTTGGTGTATGTATCAACCACATAGAAGTTGGTATTAATCATAATTATTATTTAGATAGGTTAACATGTGTGATTGGTTGCTCAGATTGTCACTAGATTGTGAGATAGAGGTGATTGATAGAGTACTTCCTCTCAATATATGGAGGAAATTATTTTGATCTTGGAACTCGATTCGACCACCATATCAGAGATTAACTTCTCTATGACAGTGGATATTAATTGTAGGTACTTTTGGAAAAAGGTGTCTTACCTTTATTAATTTTACAACATTGGAGCCTAAACCTCCATCCCCATTGACATTGTGTAGAAAACTGAGGAAGTCACAAATCTTCTTCAAGAATTTCTTATCTTGAGCCAACCCTTGGCACTAGTTGGTTAGCTCTTGTATTTTATTTTCCAATGATGCTACTTTCCTTCTATTAGAGTATTATCTTTGAGGTTTGTCTTTTATAAGATGGTTGCATTATGTGATGTCTTCAATTCTTTTCTCTTATGTTTGCCTTTGCTTTACGAAGCATTGGTCTTCCTCATTTGGTGTTTGTTTGCAATTGGACCTAGGTGGTCCATACTCATCCAATAGGGAATTGGTTGCAATAATTTTTTTTGGATGCTTATCTTCTTTAGTCACTTGAGTCATTTGACAGTGCTTAGCCAGTGGGATTTTAAATTTGGGACAATATTTTGTATCTTTTGTGTTGAGACCACAAAGCTAACAACATACTTTCCTTGAAATACTAAAAATACAATGATCAACCTTATGTTTCCATGCTCCATAAGTGAAACACTTATGTGCTTTTTGTCTTGTGGCCATCGTCATTATCGAAGAATTTCCCCCATGGCCTTGGGCATAGAAGTAATTGCGATTTTGTTGCAGCTCCTAGTATGAGTCCCTTGATTTGAAAATATCTTGATCTCCTTGGTTTCCTTTTTGATATGCATATTAGTCTTGGTTCTTCACGCTGAACTTAAATTGTTCCATTAATGTTTATTAGTGTGTGTAGCAAAAGTTGAACAAATTCAATTTTTTTGGGTTCTTGTCTATTCACTAGTACATATGGGGTCAATATTCGATGAAATATTATGACGATAAGGATAAAATTAATAGTACTATCGAAATTTTTTTCTAGGATCCCCGACATTCGTCGTAATTACAACTTTGTTCTCTATGCGTCGAACTTCTGTCGAACTTTCATCGAAAGTTCGACACATTCTCTATTTGTCGAACTTATGATGAAATTTCATCGAAATTATGACTCACATGAAGAGACCTATGAAAAGGCCATGGTAATCACCTTCATTATTGTCATCATCGTCATTGTAATCACCGTCATTGTTGTCATCATCATCATCATCATCATCATCATCGTCATTGTCATTGTCATCACCATAATCAACATTGTCATCGTTGTCGTCCTTATCATCATTTTCGTCATCGTCATAATCTTCCTCCTCATCATCGTCATTTCCATTGTCATCACCATCGCCATCATCATCATCGTCACCATCATTGTCATCCTTGTCATTTTCATCACCATAATCACCATTGTCGTCGTTGTCCTCCTCCTCATTGTTAGAATATAGAAGATTGTGCTCGTTTTACCATTGACGATACCCTCGTCACCCAATCATAGGTCGAAGCCACCCTCCGAGCACCTTGACCTTGATAGAGAATAGAATCCTGGTAGCAATCCAATAGCCAAGAGAGGCTAATGCACCAAGCAAGAATAGAAACCAAGCTGATAAGATAATCCCACCCAGAAGCTAACGCACACCTTCCCAGAGACTTGCACACAAGCTGCCACTGCACCTGCACAGATCCAGTTCTCTCTGCAATTGCTGAGATGTGAATAATGAGAACTGACGCCCTGTATTTATAGTAGTCTGGGTAGTTTTACTGGGGTCAACTTCTCCTTCTGGGTACTAATAAATTCATTTTAAATATATTTCTACAGCCGACAACTTGTCGAGGGTTTCCTTCATTTCTTTGCTTCCTTTCAGAATATTCTAATCTCGTCATAGGTCATAATAGAGGTTCATACCTCCCAAAGATACCATAATATTAACACTCCCTCCTAGCTAGGGAGGTATGGTCTTGAGCACAACAAACCATTCAACTGGTAGCAACACGAGCACCGTCATTATTATCTAATTGGATAATCTCCTATGACAACTGGTACAAATTTAATTTATAGAACACAACTGTGTCTATCCATGGTAGTACATAACTACTCAAACCGTGACACATAGTCACAACCGGTGAAACATATCCACCACAGTAGTATATCTCTATTGTCTGGAGACAGACAGTCTCCATAACAATCATTTGATGACAACCTGCACAGAAAATATTGTTAAAAATAAACTGAATCATCTGGGCCAATCTTTCACTCACGTTTGTGAGATCTGAAAGAATATTTGCCCTCAGTATAGAACATCAGCAATGGGCTATCTGCCATATTCTTCTCAAACAAGGAAGAAGGATTGTTTCTGATTTCTGAGCCCGAACCATTCCTCACCCTGGGCCATTCTTCCTACACTAATCAAAGTGCACCCTGGATAGAATGTATAAACCCTAAGGAATGTCTGAGTCTGGACCATTCCCCACCCTAGGCCATTCCTCCTACACTAATCAAAGTGCACCCTAAAGAGAATGTATAAACCCTAAGGAATGTCTGTCCCTGATTGCTGAGCCTGGACCATTCTTCTTACACTAATCAAAGTGCACCCTGGAGAGAATGTATAAACCCTAAGGAATGACTGTCTGGACCATTTCCTCCGTTAACCACAAGAGGAAAATACTGTCCTGTATCAACCTCCAAAATAGACCATTCCTCATGTTAACCACAATGAGAAATTGCTGTCCAACGAGGCAGGCCAGTCTTCTTGAGTAACCCTCAAGAAGAGAGACTACCCTAGACCACTCCCCATGTTAACCACAATGGGAAGTCGCTGTCTATGATACATCAACAATCAGACTACTTCCCATGTTAACCACAATGGGAAGTCACTGTCCGTCAGAAATCTCAATCCACTTTCCGAATAGGAAAGAATCTGTCCAATCTGGACTATTTTTCAATTACAAAGATAAATAATATTCCAGTGCTCCCTCCTAATCTGGAGAGTCATTTAGTCACAAAAATAAATGTTTTCAATAATATTTTTCAGTGATTTCTCCTAACTTGGAGAGTCTTCCCTTTCATCTAAGGGAGTTATTTCCACGATCCCCATCTTCTCTCAGAAATATGCAAACTTAATTTTGGATAGAGGTTTTGTCAGGATGTCTGCTGTCTGCTCATCATTGGGGATATACTCGAGCTTTACCTCTCATTCCTGAATTTTATCTTGAATAAAGTAGTATTTGATCTCAATATGTTTCGACCTTTCATGAAACACGGGGTGTTCTGATAATCTTATACAACTCTGATTATCACAATGTATTATGGTCGATTCTGGAATCTGATCAAATAAGTTGAAAATTAACTTCCTTAGCCATATTGCTTCAGTGCATGCTTCACATGCTGCGATATACTCTGCTTCTGTTGTACTGAGTGCGACAAACTTATGTTTCTTGCTACCCCAAGATATCATAGCGGAGCCCAACTTGAAACACATGCCTGAAGTGCTTTTTCTATCTTCTGCACTTCCTGCCCAATCTGAGTGTGTGAATCCATAAAGTTGTATATTACTGGATGTGGTATATATCAAGCCATAGTTTATTGTCCCACGAATATATCTTAGGACATGCTTTGTAGCTATCCAATGCTCTTGTCTAGGTTCCACCTAGAACTGACTTAATGTATTTACAACAAAGCAAGTATTTGGTCGAGTATTTACCAAATACATCAATGATCCAATTAGCTGTCGATGTAGAGATGGATCTACTGAATCAGAATCTGGGACTTTCACTTTTCTTATATCTGCATTCATAGGAGTGTCCATGGATTTACAGTCCATCATTCCAAACTTCTGAAGGATCTTTATTGCGTACTTTCCTTGTCCAAGGAATACTTCACCACGCTTCTGCCATACTTCTAGTCCCAAGTAATAGTGCATGAGACCTAGATCTTTCATATCAAATTCAGAAGCTAATTCCTTCTTGCACTGGATAATGAGAGATTCTTCACCTGTTATGAATAGATTGTCAACATATAATAGTAGAATCACAGGTGCGTTATCCATGACTTTGTAATAAAGGTTTGGATCTGCATGACTCTTGGAGAAACCAAGTCTTGTTAGATAGTTTTCCATTCTGGCATACCAAGCCCTTGGAGCTTGCTTGAGTCCATATAGAGTTTTCTTCAATCTGCAAACGTGAGTGTCTCTGGAATGTACCTCGAATCCTTGAGGTTGTTCAATATACACTTCTTCTTCAATAGCTCCATTGAGGAAAGTTGTCTTTACATCCATCTGGTGTAGATTCCATCCCATGGAAGCGGCAAGAGATATGATAGCTCTGATGGAGGTATACCTAGCTACCGGAGCAAAGGTTTCATCATAATCTTCTCCCTCCTTTTGGGAGAACCCTCTGGCCACGAATCTTTCCTTGTATTTATCCACGCTTCCATCTGCTACATGTTTGATCTTGTATACCCATTTTGAGGTTACCACCGATTTTTCTTTAGGTCTAGGTAAAATTTCCCATACCTCATTTTTCATAATGGATTGATGTTCTTCCGTCATAGCTTCTTTCCATTGTCCCTTTTGAACTGCTTCTTCAAATGTGGTAGGTTCTTCATTTAGAATCTTTGTCATGTATGCTGCATAACTTGAGAATCTTTTCGGTCTTTTACTCTTCCTGGATGTTCCTTCTGGAACCTTGAGTCTTTCTGCATCTTGTAATGTAGCTTCAAGCCAAGCTGGTCATTTCTTAGTCTTTGGTATGATATCTGAATCAATGTTCTCACATGGCTCCATAGGATGATCAAGTTGATCCTTTTCGTTATTTTCGTTTTCTATGTTTTCTTCATTAGGTTCTTCAAGTTCTTCTTCTATAATTTCTTCGATGGATTTTCTGAAGGCCATTCTTTCATTGAACGTTACGTCTCTGCTAACTTCGATCTTGTGTTGTTCTGGAATATATATTCTATAGGATTTAGATGAATCACTATATCCCACGAATGTCCCCTTCTTTCCTGAGGGTTCTAGTTTATTCCTTTTGTCTTTGGGAATATGAGAGTAAACTGGTCATCCAAATATTCTTTAGGTTTTCCACGTTAGGTTTCTTACCTGAGAAGGCTTCTTCTGGTGTCATGTCCTTCAATATATGATGAGGGCTTCTGTTTTGTACATATATTGCTGTCATTGCTGCTTCTCCCCATAGAAACATGGATAGACCTTGATCGTTCAATAAGGCTTTTACTGTTTCTTCGATAGATCTGTTCTTTCTTTCTGCTACACCATTTTGTTGAGGATTATGAGGAACAGTCAGCTCCCTCCTAATCCCTATCGATTTGCAGAATGAAACGAACTCCTTCGAGCTGTATTCTCCTCCATTATCTGTTCTTAATGTCTTGATCTTCTTGTTCGTGAGGTTTTCTATTTCTGCCTTGAATTCTTGGAACTTGCTGAATACTTCGTCTTTTGATTTCAATAGGTATAGCCACTTATTTCTTGAATAGTTATCTATGAAGATTACGTAGTAAAGAGATCCTCCTAGAGATCTGACTGGCATTGGACCGCAAACATCTAAGTGTATTAGATCTAGGATCTCCTTAGATCTGTTGTTGCTGCTTGGGAATGGTTTTTTGATATTCTTCCCAAGGGCACATCCCTTGCAGATTCCTTCATGTGTAGATTTCAATTCTGGTATTCCTTCAACCATTTTTCTGAGA
>ML788331.1:733648-762519 GCA_009831015.1 Picea engelmannii | reverse complement strand
ATATATATATATATATATATATATATATATATATATATATATATATATATATATATATATATATATATATATATATATTAAAAAACCATTTTCCCAAAACATAAAAGGTCCACCTCACCTTTTTATATAATATCCTCCACCCACTTTAATCATACAAAGTCTCGTTCATGCCTTGACCTTCCCAAAAGAACGTTTAATTTTTGGATTAAAGCGGTTGTCGCACCTGTTCAAAGGATAGCATGCGACAATTAGAAAATTGTCGCACCTTGTTAAAGGATAGTCTGCGACAATTTTCTTGTGACAATCTGCAAATTGTTGCTCTGTGTACTGTGGGATGCCCGCAACAATCTGTGAATTTTGTCGCACTGTGTATTATGTGATGCCTGCGACAATCTGCGAATTTTTTTAATTTCGCAATTGTGCCTACGACTGTCACACTGTGCCACAGGGATAACTTGCAACAATGTGATAAAACCTATCCTAGGCTGATCCACTCCACTCGACTCGACTTGATTAACCTTCTCTACGATCCATTAATCATATTCTAGTCTCCTATGCTCTTTGAACCTTCAGCTCTGCGCTCTGATACCACTTGTTAGGAAGTGGAAGCAAAAACATAACAAGATTCTAATAGCAAAGTATATAAAACCAAGATTAAACATAAAACAACAATCACACAATTGACACAGTGATTTATGTGGAAACCCAATATGGAAAAAAAACCACGGGGCAATGATAACCAATATTCTTATTATTCAAGGGAGAATTACAATAGCCAACCCAAGCATACAACCATCCTCTCCTATCATACACAGAATCACCTCAGTATTACGTCTTTCTCTCACACAATCACTACACATTGCAGTCTCACCTCTATGGGTATGCTCATATATATAACATATCTCAAACAATTAGACAAACTGATTATAATAAGATCCATCAGTTACACAATCTGTTAACATAAGAGTGCATGCATATGCATGTGACCGCATGGGAATTTCGTTGGCATGTTTCCAACAAATAGGAGCATTTATTTTTATAATATTTAAATGCAAAATTTCATTTTATAATATATAAATGCAGGAAAACCCCACCATCTTTGTGGCGTCCAATTCCACCATTCATGTTCTTTACAAATCAATGGTTATGTTCTTTACAATCCTTCAATGGTGTATATATATTTTGGAGAATCAACATGTGTATGCTTAGTTTCTCCACATATCTCCAAAGTGGTAATCTTCTAGATATGTGGCATCAATTGGATGGAATGCAAGCTCACATCATGGTTTTACCAAACTGCCTTCCAAAACCTGAATGGTTACCAAACTGCCTTCCGAACTCCGAATCGTATTTTGTATATGGGAGTGGAATTTGACTTGACATCATATAACATGGGAAATAAACCACTTTAGAAACTTTATAGGTAATAATAAGTGAGGCTTGGAATAAGACATCAGGTAAAGTGCATGTATTAGAATGGAATTTTGGACTTTGGACTAGTGAAATAAATTTTGTTTAGGTATTAGACCTACTCCCAACATGATCCTATACAACTCGCGTCATGTATTTCATGTTGAATGCATCAAAAAATGCCTCTTCAAATCAACTCACTTGTACATATCCCACTGTAAGAATCGCCCAACACACATTGTCTTTCCACAGTCAGTTCCATTCCATCCTCTTCACTTAGAAGGAAAAAAAACCTACTTCTAATCATGAAGACTCTTGCATGCAATGCTCTAAGTGTGGTGTTTTTCTATTTACTCCATTAATAATGTTGTGCATGGATAACTAATCTCAATGTTTTACAAAAAATTTCATGTCTGATGGTTTTGTGGATAGTTAAAGTTGCAGAGAAGCAAGCGGTGGCCAACGAAAAAAATATGGGGGCATCCTCGCTCCTCCTTCACTTCCACAACTGCTTCGTTAATGTAAGAATTAAAAATAAGAATTTCATTGATCAACTTCTGATAAGTAAGTGTATCATCACTTTTAGTACTTAAATAAAGTCATGTTTGCCCTTTTCTCTTTACCCATCATGTTGAACTTTGGATTTGGTTTTCTTCAGGGATGAGATGGATTGATACTATTGGATGATAACTCAACACCTTTTAACAGAATTGGCATTATTTTAGAGGATTCGACATGATAGATACCTTCACAACTCGATTGGAGGTAGTCTGTAGTGGTGTTGTGTTGTGTGCAAACAATCTCTCCATTTATGCTCGTGATTTAGTCGTTGAACCGTTAATTTATCTCTTCTCTTCTTGATTTATTAACATATTCATAAACACAATTATCTCAGCTTAAGTCAAATGAATGTCATGTGCAGTTTCAAATTTTTGTCTCAAAAGGAAAATCCTAGACAAGAATCTATACCAGCAAAAACATCATATACAATTCTCATCAAAATTTTCAAAAAAGTAAAAGTCTTTTCTATACACTGAAAAAGTTTATCCAGTCTTCCTGAAAACACTTAATCAATCTTTTCATGTAGAGACACTAGCCACATATCTCGAATGTAAGCTGAAGAAAATTAGAATCAAGGCGCATGAAGATATTTAAAGGAGATTGTGGGATTGCTATCAATGATCTTCTAGATACCATTTTCCAACATAATTCCATCCTTAGATAGGTTGTCTACTTCATAGTTTCTGTCCCTTTAAACATGCATAAAATAAATGTGAGAGAAGGTCAATTTTAGAAGCATGATGTCATGAAAAAGAGGTTATAGAGTGAAGTTGTGCAAATTGAATTCTCCTTTCATCCATTGAATCACAAGTAGAGAGTATCCATAAATTTTGATTTGAGAAACTCCATTTTCTTGAGCTAACATTAAGACTAGCTTTAGTGCCATAAGTTCACAAAAGTTATTTGTCTCACTACTCAAACCAACCTTAAAAGAGAGGCTCTGAGTGACAATGACAAGGTATCCTTATCTTCAAAGATCTTAGAGTTTCAAGCCAACCAGATTCCCCAGGCTATGGTTAGAGGGAGAACCTTATATCCTTTTGTGTCCTTATTCATACACCAGTTCCTAAGGGATTCTTCAATGAAGTTCCCTTTCCAAGCATTCTTCAAACTTGCCAAGGAATAGAATATTTCTTGCTATACTTATAGACTATAATCATAGGCCATACTAATATGAGAGTTGTCTCAGAGTCAAGTTTGCAAAGGAATTTCACCAACCTAGTCCCTCATAACTTCTTTTTTGAATGATGTCCCAAGTTAGGGATTTATTGTTTAACAATAACCACATGGATTTTTTTCATTTGGATAGGAATTTGAATTTCTAGAGTAGCCTCGACCACCAGGATTGTGGGCTATCATTACATTCCATGGGAAAATCTTTGTATCCTAGCCCGGGCTCATAATTACCCATAGGATTGAAAGACCAAATGAGATGATCTTTTTCATCGTTCATATTTATGAAACAACTTATTATCTTTTGAGTGTAGCATTCCCATATTTTTTTATTCTCCTCTCGGAATCCAATCTCCTCCTAAGAAAGCCGCTATTGTGGCATATGCACAGTTTTCATTCTCCGAGCTACTTGTCTGAAAGTATGGTAGCTTCATATTTTCAAGTCTAGAATTAGTCAAGGTGCGAGCCTATATGCATCATTGTTTCCAATCCAGGGGTCTAAGCCAATTTGGACTTTGTTTCCTCTGTCAATTATCCATTCCAACCAATTTCCTATTAGGGGGAAGGCCATAACCAATGCTTTTCATATTATTGATGTGTTATGAATATCTCTAACTATATTTTTGACCCATTCCTCTATGGGTTCAGGAGTAATATATTTATCTTTGATTACCTATGCCTAGGGTCTAGAGCCTTTTATCAATATCCACACATTCTTGGCTACAAGAGCATTTGAAAAAAGGAATATGTTATTTAGGCCCCATTCACCTTGAAATTTTGGAGCATCAAGTTTTTTCCAAGAGGCTAATACCATCCATGTTTTTCCTACCTCTCTAGACTAGATGAACCAGAAGCTTAACTGCTTGATTTTGTCCATGACTCCTTCAAAATCCAATATAGGGACATCAAATAAATAGGGGTGGCTTCGGGAATAAATTTGAAAAGAACCAATCAACCACCTTTGGAGAGCCATCAATTGAACCATGTGTTGAGTTTCTTCTCTACCTTAGATATTAGTCACTATTAGTTACCTTTTTGATATCGATTTACTTTCAAATGAAATCCCATGTATTTCTTTCCATCCTTTGTTGCCAATTCTTGAAAAGGAAAGACTCAGGAGCACAAATATTTTTCATTCTCCAAATGCCCCAATAGGTGATTGTTGATTTGTCAATGTTTAGTTTCATACATGTTGTCTCACATAATAAGTTGATAATATCTCTAAGGTTTTCAACCATCCTTTTGGTTCCTTTACAGAACATTAAAATGTCATTAATGAAGAGTAAATGTGTGACATTGCAGGGAGTAGTAACATTTATACCTTTGATATTTCCAATCTTGGTGTCCTCCTTACGAGATATAATAAGGCCTTCTCCAATGAGTAGAAACAACAAGGGGGGAGAGGACAACCCTGCTTTATCCCTCTTTTATACTTAAATAAGGAAGATGAAACACCATTGAATATAATTGCAAAATATATCGAGATAATGCAACTCATTACCCAAGTAACAAATCCATATGTATGGCTCATTATAGAAACAAACATTGTGCTATAGGTTGTGGATTTAGGAACAATACAATCTCGTCATAGGTATGGTTCATTATAGCTGCAAAAAACATTGTGCTAGGTGAAAATTAGTGGACCTCTAGTGTCAAATATGAGTGTATGAGAAGGGTATGGTAGAGGCAAAATAGGAAGCACACAATGTGGCTTTGCAATGTAATGATTATCACTAGAGGTGGAAAGAAAAATTTCTAGTGGAAACATAGGAGATGATGAGGCATGTAATGGAGACTAGGGTAAAAGTTCAAAGCCCATGAGAAATGGAGAAAGAGTGGGATGAGTTTATGATCACTTGGGTATCTAGAAAATAGGTAATGGACGAAAAATGGAAATTGTTGCAAAAAAGGATTAAAGGCATTGAACATTCTTTAAATATCACTAGGAAGGAAACACTACACAACTCTATCCCTATAGCCGTTGAAGCATCTCTATATAAGTGTGTGCAGTGGTAAAAAAGGAGAAGGTTTTAGATGCAACAATAGTAACAATGGATCTCGTATCTCATTTAGGGAAAGGGAGAAATGAAAACAACTCAGCCGAGGACCACCAGGTAATGGAAGGAACCCTCTATGGGCTAGCATTTTAAAATTTTAAAATAAGCTTTAATGTATTGCAAGTCATTAGCTTTAATGTATGTTATGTTATTTTTTATTTTATTTTTTAAAATAAATATTAATGGTTATATTTATATTAGGAACAATTGATTAACATTATAATATATAAATATAGTGTTTTGATATATGATATAAAAGAAACATGGAGTAAAGGTAAGGTGTTATGAGTTAATACAAAGGGAAGTGAGAGGAATTCAAAGATTTTTATTTTAAATCCGTCGAAGTAAGGCAGTCCCTAAGGGCGAAGATAGATCACTGATGTGAGGCAGTAAACTTGTATGAATCGAGAGAAAGAGAAAATGTTATAACAAATTTTGAGCATTGATAAGAAGTAGAGGTATCAATGGTTAAAAATATGTGTTTTCTCTTAAGAGATTACAAGTTCAAATCCAGAGGGGGTAGGGTATGTATACCTACATAGACTTTAGCAATCATATAACTGGGAAGAAGAGGTCCCTTCAACCTTGTTCCACAAAAGGGGTCTCCTACACCAATTTAGTGTCTGACTTGGACGTGTCCTTAAAATTAGATTATTATTTAGATAAATTGTATTCTAGAAATGCCATAAAAGATTAGATAGAGGTTTCTTTGCATGAAGAATAGTACTATTGATTTCTTGTGAAAGCAATGCCATCGTTCCATAACTTTTGCACTCTCAGCTTCTGTAGCCGCCACTAAGTTAGCGATTCGTTCGTCCCCATCGTATAAGATGAATGTTTTATTTATTTGTTTTTTAAAACAATAACAAAATGTTGAGTGTTGGCCATTATAAGCGTTTACAAGCATTTATAAAAAATATATAAAAAACTATCAACACAAAGTATTGAGAGAATTTTTAGAATTCTCATAAAAAATTAAATGAAAATTAATTATATGATGAACATAATTTATTAAAGTTAATTTTAATTTATAAATTTAATTAATTATATATTTGTCTAGTTGAAACTTGGGAGCATGAAGAGTCTAAGGTCCCTAACATACCATGATTTGTCTTATGGTCAGCATGGAACAAAAAGTCATACCATAGAGGGATATGAGGCATAATTTGTTATATTAGAAAGAACATTTCTCCTCACATTCAACTTCATAAGATCGACCCTCTCAATATGTATATTTGGATAGAAATTTCAGACATCAATGCCAAGAAGATGTATATATAAATTTTCTATTTTGCACCTATTAATTCTACTTTTTATAAGAAAAACAATCTAGATAGAAATTGTCCCTATAATAATTTAGAACAAAATATTTATAGTTTGAAAAATGAAGGTAATATCCTTTTGCAAGGAGAATTTAATGATAGGATTGTAAATACCCAAGCTACTCTTTTAAGCAATGATTCCAACCATAATCCTTTATGGCTAGATGAGGACCTTGTTTGATCTAATAGCTACAAAAGAAGCTTTGAAGACCTAACTGAGAATTTGTTTGGTACTGATCTGGAAAGATTTGCAACTCTCAAGACCTAATAATTTGCAATGGAGTAATGAAATGGCAAAACTCAAACAATGGTTTATATTCATGGACTAGGTAGTAGTGTCATAGAATATGTGATATATGATATCTCCATTTCCAATGAAATAGTAATGTTTGACCTTTTAAATGACCATGCACCCAACTCTAGTCATAGACCTTTAACCCTAACTCTAAAATTTTCCATGCATAGGAGCACCATTGAAGAGAATTCTAATAATCAAAGACAACTTTCTTTGACAAAAGTAAATTTGATCTTTTCTTAAAGGATTTAATAATGAATTACATCTCCTAACTTATAAGGATAACATTGAAGACCTCTATGATAATTTTACAACTACCCTTTCCACTTCTATTAACAAGTTCTGTTTCAAGGTGTCTTGTAAAAAGAATAATAGAACGACCAACCCTTGGTATGATAAAAAATGTAAAATTTCTGGGAGAGCGATTAAGGATGTTTCTAAAGAGTCCTTAAAACTCGATAAGATCAATACATACAAATCCCTAATTAAAAGGAAAAAATATAATATATCAATAAAAGGCAAGAGAAACTTTCACAACTATCTAAGCTTGATCCTAAGAAGTTCTGGATGCAAATTCTAATTTGTAATACTAAAGAAAATAATACGATTCCCTTAATGGACTAGAATTCCTACCTTAAGAGTCTTTACAAGTTCCCTAATTCCATGGACACCATTCCTATTGTCCTTACGAAGGATGAAGTTTTTTCTTTGGATGACACAAAGTTTAAGGTTAAACAACTTGCAAATGGGAAAGCTAAGGACATTGAAGGCTACCAAGCTTAAATTTTTAAAATCAGAGGGTCTATCCTCATCCCTCACATATGCAAGATATTCAATTTAGTAGTCAAGCATGGCTTCCCTAAACCTTGGATGCAAAGCCTCATTGTTCTTATTTTTAAAAATGGGGATAGAAACATTCCCTCTAATTATAGGACCATTACGATTAGCTTGATTTTAGCCAAGATTTATAGAATTATTTTGGAAAAGAAGATTAGCCTTTGGCTAGAAAGTCATAGTAAAAGAGTTAAAATCCAGGTTGGGTTTATGAGATATCATTCAACTGTGGACCATCTTGTTACCTTTAGGATAATTGCGGAGGATTTCCACAATAGTAAAACCAATCTTTTTGTTTTGTTTTGTTGACTTTAGAAAAACTTTTGACACATTTCCCAGGAAAAACCTTTGGGATAGGTTGGAAGATATAAAAGTGCTTTTCGAGTTGAGGGATGTTGCAATAAGGTTGTATGAGAACGTTACTACCAAGTTTAAGAAAACTGCGGGCTGGTTGAAAGATATTAATTGCAATATTGGAGTCAAGAAAAGTTGTCCCTTGTCCCCTACCCTTTTTGGCATATACATTGAAAATTTATAATATTGCTTGGAAGACGCAGGTTGTGTTGGCCCTACTCTCACTGGTATAGTCATCAATATTCTTCTTTATGTTGATGATATTGTTCTTATGGCTACGAGTCCCCAGGATCTTGGAAAGCAACTAAGAATCCTCAAGGATTTTTTCTTCAATATGGGTATGACTGTTAATACCGACAAGAATAAGGTCATGATCATTAAATCCAATAAGATCACTTATGATACCTTCGTATATGACAACAACAACTTGGAGGAAGTGACTTCATACAAATATCTTGGAATCAATATTCACCACAAGCTCAACTAAAATTATAGCACTGAGAAAAGGATTATTGGGGGATGGAAAGATTATTATGGGCTTGAAAACAATTGTAAATCAATCGATCTTTGGATATGCGATAAGAAGAAACTCCTCTTTGAGACTCTTGTTATGCATGTTATTCTAGATGGATGTGAAGTCCGAGGATGTAGTATATCTCGTGAATCCTGGAGAAATATAGAGAAAATCCAAAATAATTTTTTAACCTATAATCTCAAAATTAAAGGAAATACTCTCTATCCGATCCTCCTCTTAGAGGTAAGCCTTTCCTCCACTGAGAGCATGATTATGAATAGATACTTAATGTATAAGAACAAATTAAACAACATGGAATACAAGGGGCTTCATAAAATTACTTCAAAATACAGTCATAACCACTTTCGACTCAAGTGAGGATGGCATAAAGATGCCTAGTCTTGGCTAAGCTATTGGGGAATCATAAAAGACACCATTTTGCAGAATACAAATACTATTAAAAATATCATTAAATCAAAATTTAAGGAGAAAATGTGGTGTGATAACGAGTTAGAGGAAAAAATAAAATTAAGCTATTATAAGGATGTAATCAACCCTAATATAGAAGATCAAAATTATCTCTCTGTTTTGACAAGTGTAAAGAAAAAAAAACATTGCTAAGATAAGAACAAATTCTCATGAGCTCCATAGTGAAACTGGGCATTGGTCAATTCCTAAAATTCCATGGGATGAAAGAGTGTTTCACCTTTCTGACACTAACAAGGTTGAAGATGAAAAACACTTTCTCTTAGATTTTCCAACCTATACCCAAATTAGATCTCAATTTCAAAATATTTATCACACTACCAACCTCCCTAACCTTTTAACTCAAGAAAACCATGGTGATCTTGGAAATCTTATCTTAATGCTTTTCAAGCACATAAACAAAATTCTAAAGAATTGCAAGTAATCCCTTACTATCTTAAGGTCCGATATACCAAGTGAATCTCAGTGGACATTAATCATCATCATTATCAATATAATAATTTGAAAATTAAATTATAAAAATGAGATTATTATTTTCGATTTTGTTAAAATAACCATGTTTACATATATGTTAAAGTAAATAATGTATAAGTTAAGTTTAAATGGTATTAAGAGAGTATATTGAAAAAGGGATGAAATAAAGGTTATTTTAATTGTTGATAATATCCTCATGAATTACAATAAAATGAATATATAATTTTTTTTTTTTCAAATTTAAAGTAAAATTATACCTTTGTTAAATTTTTAGTAGGATTTTTGCACTTTTGTGGATTTTCTTAAGATATATATTATTTTTTAATGAATAAAAAAATGGTTTTCAAAAAAGTTAAATTTAATGGTTAAAAGATGATATTAAAAGAAAATTCGTTATCGTTATTATTATCTTTAAACAAAGTCATAATTATATTAATAACAACTTCATCAATCCATCACAATTTTTCAAATCAAATTTAATTGAAATATTATCTTTTAACAAAAGATGATATGAAATAAGAAATGTATAAATATCAATCTATTACAAATTTTCAAATCAAATTTAATTGAAATATCATCTTTTAACCAAAGATAATATGAAATAAGAAATCTATAAATATCAATTGATGAGTTAGAATCTAAATTCCACTTTGAAATGTAGATTATATGCTAAAACATAGACATTGGAAATATTGGACACTTTTACTTTGAATTTCGAAAAACAAAATATTTAACATATTTTCTAATAAAAAGAATATAGCATTTCAACGTTTTTATAGTGGAATTAGCATGGAAGTTTCCTCATCATTAGTAAATATACTTAATGTGTAAGATGGTAAAATCCAATATGAGAATCAACCACCACAATATAATTAAGACAACATAATTATGAAGAATTAGAAGAGAAATTAAGAAATTTGAAAAACATTTTTGTTGACAATTTCAACAACAAATAAAAGTTTTCGACAATATGATCATAACATAAAAATAAAAATACTAACAAAGAAGAAATTAAAAACATCAATAAAGTCATTTCTAACAACAATGAATAAATCTCTCCATTAAAAATCATATAATAAATATATTTTTAAAAGTAAAGAAGTTAAAAGAACATAAATATGAGAAACAACCCATTCACAAAGAAACTTTAACTAATTTGGTTGATTTTTGCAAGGTTAAAATCCAAACCATGAATAAGGAAACTTAAACAATACATTATCACCCAAATTACAAAAAATATGATTCATTGATCAACATACATAATAAAAAACTACTCAATCAAATTTAACATTCTATTTATGTACCTCCCATTCAACGATCAACTTATATAAACCCCATTACTTTTTCCAAATGAAAAAGAGCAAAAATATTGACCAAATATCTAGCACGTGACTCTACAACCTTGAAGTAACAGTGACCTACTAGTATCTAGAGTGGCATGAGTAAGAGTAAAATAGGTATAGTTTGAGTGGGCCTAATGGTTAACAACACATGTTTCCTCCTAGGGGGTCACAGGTTCAAATCAAAAGGGGGGTAGAGTTTGTACATGTTGGCTCGTTGTAATAAGGCTAAAAGGGTAGACGACCCCTGGGATAGAGGTCCATCTCAGTGGGCTTCGAGACACTTCGACCCTTGCTAAGTCATAAGTTTATGATATATCTGGCTTGTGGGCTGCAAGATATACTCTTGGGTTATTTCCCATTGTTAAAAAAATAAAATAAAATAGATCCATATGACACACTAAACGATCATTGTCTAAACACGAGAGAATGACATCACTGCCATTAAAATATTATATACCGGTGTTGTTGGGATATGACCCTAGTCACCGACGGGGTAGACATGAATGGTCATCACTATATTACAATGAAAATTCTAACTGATATAGAGTTAATCATAACTATCATACCTTCAAAGCAAGAGAAAGGGAACACCAAAGTAAATTGGGGTGGTTATGTTGTTTACAGATCGTAGGATTTTGTTTTTGGATGGAAAATGAATACTTCACAAGGTTAATCTTCATCACACACACCTTGTAAAATATTTTCAACAATCCTGTAACTCCAAATTCAAATCACCTAGATGCATACCCACCTGCAATAATAACAAATATATGACCATGAATTTTGAAAGAAATAAAAGAGGAAGAAGAGGAAGAAGATGTAGTGATTAAGAGGGTGAAGAAACAATGATTGAGGAAAAACACAGGGAAAAAATAAATAAATTCACAAACAAAAGAGAAATTACCAAAAAAGTAAGGAAATAAAATATTGTGGAATGTGCGGAGAAAAAGTGTTTGAAAACTCGTCAGAAAACATATTTTTCTAAATATACGAAAATATCAGTTTCAATTTGTTTAATCATACAAATAAAAAATTTTAAAATTACAATAAATTGACAATAACATTGTAAAACACTAGATACATTAAGATGTACATTTTAGAGCCTCTCTAGCTTACAAACATTAAGATATACATTAATTTTAGACTTTCTCTAACCTACAAATCTTATTCATAATTCTCTTGTTCTAAGATAATTTCATTCTATATTTAAGCCCTCTCTACTTTTCATAGTTGTTATTCATAATTGACGCTTCCTAGGATGTGATTTCATTTTATATTAAAATCATGCTCCACAAGTCAAGTACCCATCGCATATAAAATGTTAATGCAAGGAAATGAGATTCCACCTAAATTAAACTAAATGTATTGGGAGAGACAAATTTAAGTCCAAATACAATTACCCATCACATGGAAAATGTTAATGCAAGGAAAGGAGTTTCCACTTAAATTAAACTAAATGTATTAGGAGAGACAAATTTAAGGCCAAACACAGTTGCCTATTAGATTAAAATTTGAATAGGAAAAGAAGGAACTTGCCACATTGGTATAAAAGGAAGTTCGTAAAAAAAACAAAAAAAACTGTAGGCTCAATTTAAAGACGGTTTCTATAAATACTCCCCAAAATAAAATAAATATAAATATTCGTGGGTTCCCATTGAAAGGGCCTAGAACCATATGGTCTTACCTTTATCTATGCACAATGGAAAACCAAAGTGTCTTTCCTCTCCATGTCCTACAAGAGATCTTGGATTTTTTCACATAATGTATCATTTGCATAGTGAAAAGTGCCTACTATGTGACCATCGAGACTTCTCTCCTCATCCCTAAACAACTAACAATGGTTCTAGTAAATAAATTGATTCATTTCATACACACACACATGTGGGAGATTGATTGTTTGCTTGACATCGATGATGGCTACATTTGGGGATTTGCATAGGTTGAGAAACACTATGGAGATGTGATATCACTGACTTCAATAAGAGCTTACATTATCATTTTCTCCTTTACATCGATAGACTCAGAATATCCACTCCTTTTGTTGCACTTTCAAAACCCAAATGACTGTAAGCATCCCATTAAAGTGTTTTTTGCAAGAAATTACCATCATTTGTTAGTGCTAGTCACAAATTAATTTCTCCTTCTAGACCTCGACCTTGCTTACCAATATATTTAGAAATGGTATGGTGGTGTTGCTCAAAACAACAAGGATTGTACATAAGGGAAGGTTGTACTTTTCCTTCTCTCCCTCCCCAAAACCAGTCCTTCTTAAAAGATTCATTATTCCTTAGCACAAACATGTGTCCTACAAAGAAACACAATGCTCATCGACTCCCACAGGGACACCCTACTGCAAAAGAACCTTTACATATGGAGGAAAAGTGAAGCCAAAAGTAGCTTCAATTATCATGAATTCTTCATATGATAGGCCATTCTCAATGGGGACTTTGTGCATCGTCTTCATATGCTGAATGGCCTTACCTATGAAAATAGAAAAAGGAATCCAACCCCTTATATAGAGGCCTTGTTTTAGCGAGATTGTGGACCTTCTCAAGGGGAATTCTTTCCTTGTCTTGAGCTTGGCCTTCACATTGTCAATGGTGTCAGAATTTTCAACTTCCAAGGTAATCATCTTGGTGGTGAGGATTTTGATGAATATATGCATGTCACCTCTCATATGGAGGACAAGGTGCAGGGTGGATTCCTTTTGGATATTGTAGTTTGCATGGGTTTGACCAACTTCGAGTTGATTTCTTGCAAAGATCAAACGTTGTTGGTCAAGGGATATGCCTTCCTTGGCCTAGATTTTATCCTTTACACTATAAATGGTGTCATAAATCTTGACCTCGAGAGTGATTTTCTTGTCAGTGAGGGTCTCGACAAAGATTTGCATCTTGAAATTGGAATAAAGCTAATGGGGAATACTTGCAAATCAACATAAATAATTTGACTACTGAAACAACTATATAACAAGAATAAAATAGGCACCATGAAAGCAAAGATCGAGAGAAAATTATATACATAATCATATATAATGAAATTTTGTATATGAAATCAACGAAAGCAATAAAATGAAATATGACATAGAAAAAAATCTTGAAGCTCAAAACTTTACAGGAAACCAAGGGAACTTTTTAATATGAATCCAGGAAAGAAATCACAACCTCGAATGGGTCTCAAACATGTCTTCACTTTATACCATGAAAATCCATAAAACAAACATCTCGTCGGGAATAAATCTCTAAACCGCCATAGCTTAGCCATATATTAAGGAAATCTTCTCCGCATGAAACCACAAAGAGTGGAATCCATTACAAGGTTACACACAAATGCATAAACAATAAGCACCATGGAAACTAAAAATACAGAAACCCTACCAGATTTCAGACATGGAAAAAAAAATTCACCTACAAAAACCATAAAATACCTAAATTATCAAAACTTTAGTGGATTACAAAATTTCATACAAATGCTATAACTATTAATACTTTACAATGAAACACTATACCTAAATTATCAAAACTTTAGGGGATTACAAAATTTCTTACAAACGCTATAACTATTAATACTCTACAATGAAATACTATTGATCTATGACAACTGATAACTATCAAGGAAATTCTCGAGATAAAAAATCATAGATACCCTAATAACGCTCAACCACAACCAATATATGATAATCCTAATAAAATCAACGCATAGCCAAAATATTACAGGAAATGATCCTTCAAACACATGTCAAAATTTAAACAAAAGAAATGAAAATTCTTCCAAGGAAAACAACATTTGTATTCTTACAAATAAAGAAAGAAGCTCAAGATACCATACCTGTAAAAGAAAATCTCTCGTAAAGTATCACAATAAGAGAGAAAACTGAAGTGCAAATATGAGGATTATGGGAACTTGAATCGTTCTAGTTCCTCCTGACTAGATATATCTCTAGGCATCTATTTCTCTCATCAAATCTTATATGAAATTGTTAAATCTATGAAATTGTTTGAAATCTTCAGCAATCAACAACTGTAAGGATGGTCCTCTAAGGGGGAAACACTCAACGATAAAAGCATGGATAAATGGATAGGGTTTGGCGAAGAAAGAATGTAGGGAAGTGATGGGATCAACAAGTGGAGTATAAGTGTGTTCACATGTCTGGCATATGGTGAAAATGTCTAACGCATGGTAGAGGATTCATGATAGGATACATATAAATGTCAGATGACATGCGTCAAAATTCAAGTGGCTTTGGACAAACGACAAAGTTCTAAGGGGATCTGTCCCCTTAAAAGGACGCCTTAAATGATATAATAATTTGGTATACAGTTCTTATATATTTTTTCTTTTTTAAAAATGATGTATGCTTCATTTGAGTGGAAGGATATCAACCTTTTCATAGGCCATTACAAAATTACCAATGCTTTCCAAGACAAAAAAGATTTTTTTTTCAAGAAACTAAAAGCAAAACTATGAATCACAATACAACATCAAGTAATCATGAACATATACCAAGGTAAACAAAATAGAGAGGGAGGGATTGCTGACTGAAATTGGTACAACCTAAATTAGAGGCGGTTTGAGAACCTACAAGGACATTGCCAATCTTCAACATTATGCTATTTTTTTAATCTTCTTGAATTGCTACAAGACCATTGTGACTTCGTAGCCTCTTTATTTACAGACTGGTTTGTCCTCATCATGAAATCCTCGTTCACAATATAAAATTTAGAATACAAAATAAGTGAGGTCCTTTTAATTACTTGCCAGTAGGTGTTTGGCTCTCTAATTTAATGAAAATGTGTATCATATGTAACCTGACATAACAATTTCACTTAAACTTAAGTTGGGAAGCTAACTATGGGACTATGTGGCCTAATGCAAAATATTCTATTGCAAAATATCCCATTGATCCTCACCTCATTTCAATTTGGGAAAATGATGGACAATGGTGGACAACGGTGGATATTTAGTGACTCCAACAACATACTCTTGTATCTTAGGGCACTCGTTTACAAATAGAAATTAACAAAGAAGGTGTTCACCATAATATCAAATGTTTATTTGCACAATTACTAATATGTTTAACACTCTTGTAAGTTTGGATGCCATAATATATCTTATTTGTATCATTCAAATCATTTATTGTTAATCGCTAGACACATAGGGCTCAAAATCCTCCTATTTTCTAGTGTCGATTCGAACGTGTCTTTTCTAGCAAGCTAATATCTTTTGTTATCGATAATGTAAATTTTCTAGATTGACATGAAGGATTATCTAATCAGACTAATTGTAGTCAACAAAATTATGCCACGAGTCAACTTCAGGCTACATGGGATTGGCATGACCATAAATTGTAGTTAGAATCTGCTTACAAATGTATATCTTTGTGTATAGCTATGGTGGCTTCATGGTCTTCTAGATGGCTCCCGAAAAATAAGGATTATAAATATAAGGACCTGCTTCAACATGGAAGAGGAGTAGGTGAAAGGGAGATGATTTTTCAAGCTACATGAGGCCATAGGACACTCAAGAAAATTTTAAAATATCACCTTAAAGATGCGATCGAGCCACCAACACCACGTACATTGGAATTAAAGTAGGAGGGGTTGTAGGTGACAAATTTGGAGAATTTATTTTTATAGACCCGGATGGGCATCATTGCCAATAAACATAGGACACTGGTGGATGGAAACTATATTGGTGCTGGTAATGAAAAATTTAAGGAAATATTTGTTGGTTTCATCCTATTAAAGGTCATGCTTTGTAGAAATATGAAGGCCATATAGCTAAATCTATCTTCAAGCTCAACAAGGATTGGAAAGGAGATTTTGATGCCATTTCATTCAAAATGTCATTTGTCGAGAACCATCATAGTAGGGAAGAATATTATGAATGGAGCCAAGTAATGATCTATATGGATGGGAATGAAATCCAAAATACAAGAAATGGGAATCAAGAGAAGTGTGCGTTGCGAGAAGGTTAATCATAGATCTGTACAAGGTTGTGAAAATAAACTCTCTTCAAAATGCCTTCCTTTGACTATTAATTTAAACATGATATGTATAAGGGAATTTTATAACCCCTCAAGAAGTGGATTGCCAATGCAACTTCCACAAGCATTCAAAATTGGATTGGTATGTAAATATCATACAAAACATCCACTATACTAATATCAACTATGAGGACATAAAAAAAAATATATAAAAATTTCATAAATTCTCCAACCAACAACAACACATACCATCCCATGGCCCCAAAATAACCATTAAAATCGGAAGTGTCCAGAAGTAGCCAAGCATTGGGTAGTTTAAAATCAGCAGTGTCCGAAAGTAGCTAAGCATTGGGCAGTGGATCATCATGGTTCTTGGGGTCCCCAAAAAATGTACTTTTATCTACTTGTGAGATGCATTGTGCCATATTTTTGGGATGTTTGTACATGCTTTTGCGGAGATAAGGGGGAAATAACTAACTTGCCAAGATAAGGGGGAACAAGCTAACTTTGCATCGAATAATTTTAACAACGACTTCAATGAATAAGGGACCTAATGAAATAAATACAAGGGACCTACAAATTGAGAAGGCACATACAAATTCTAATGTTGTAAATAATTAAAAACAATACACAATTAAAAAAAATGAAAAACACTTTTATCACAATTAAATAGCACTTACAAGAAGAAGTAACTCCGATAGAGAGTATTTGAATGGTTATTATATAAATTGAGCTCTCTTTAGTTATAGCACTTACAAGAAGAAGTAAGTCCGGTAGAGAGTATTTGAATGGTTATTATATAAATGGAGCTCTCTTTAATTTTGAGTGGTTGTTATTATATTTTAAGCTTTCTACTTCCAATTGGAGCTATCTAGGAGATTTTTCATGAGTGGAAATAAGTAATCCATTAAAAAATATCCACAATGTGTACGGACAACGTATTGGATTTCTAGATTTTTTAGTTAAGATTTTTATATTTAGTAATATAAATAATGTGTAATTATTTTTAATTAAAATTAAGATTTTTCTTTGAGGAAATAAGGGACAAAATGAGTGAGTCAATATTGAAATTTTAATGGTTGAAAGAAAAAGGATACCATGACAACCTCACTTGCAATATACAAGTTACAATAACAAATATTCAGGACCAAATGACTTCACCTTCATTCTGGGTTTGTAGTGACTCAATTGGAGGTAATCTGTATGCACAAATACCAGGAATGAATGACACGCCTGCTCTGTTCACAATTGTTGGGCACCACACTAAATGATAAAAATATATAAACGAATAATGATAGATCATATATCCATACATGTGCTAGTGTAAAATTGATTTGTTGATTGATACTGTTACATGTAAGTGTAAAGAACTGCAAATGAGTAAATAAAGTACTAAATAATTAAATTATAAATAACTCTTGTTTGATCATATGTTTTCTTTTCTATATGGTAGAGTTCGAAAACTCTATAATATTTTCACCAAAAGAGCACACTTTTTGAACGGTGAATATGTAGGGAGCATTCCATGTTCCTGAAATTGTTATTAAATTTAGGTTTAGTTCAATCTGCTCTAAACCTAGTGGTGCTTTTGAATAATATGGCATTTTGCATCTATTTAATGTTTTGGAACAATTTTTGAGTTTCGATGTACTACAAAAGCAAACTATGCCATCGCCAACATAAAAACAAGAAGCAACAATGGGAAGAAAATATATGCAAATGTCTAAAGGTTGCATTGAGAAAACATGAATGAATATGATGCAATCTAATTCTGTTGCAACATCTAATATAGGGTTATGTTGTTCCCTCCTACCACAGGAAAGACAATCATGTTTGACAGAGTGCTTGAGATGATATAAAATAAAAAACCATGAATACAATAGCATACACCAATTGTCTTACCAGTGAGGGTCTTGACAAAGATCTGCATCTTGAAATAGGAATAAAGCTAATGGGGAATACATGCAAATCAATAGAAATAATTTGACTACTGAAACAACTACATAAAAGGAATAACATGATCACCATGAAAGATAAATTGAGATAAAACTATATATGACATCACATACAACAAAATTTTGTATCTGAGAGCAACCAAAGCCAAAAAATGAAACTTGACATAGAAAAAAAATCTCAAGCTCAAAGCTTTATAGGAAACCAAGGGAACTTTTTAATACCAATCCAAGAGAGAAATCACAACCTCGAATGGGTCTCAAACAAGCCTAGAATTGAAGATAGGATAAGATAAATTTCAGCTAACACCTGCCAATGCACCACTGGATTTGGAAAAATGACGAAGGTCTGAGGGGAATGACACCTTAAAAGAACACCTTCAGCGTAATAAGATTTCAACTCGCCAATTCATATCTACGTTATTGTTCATTCGGTTCAACCATACCATCTTTCAATCTATTGCACACTAAAGAAAATCAATAAATGCGGCCCTCATTTCCCGCAGTAGGTCCATCTAGCTTAGTTGGTAGAGCGCAAGGCTCTTAACCTTTTGGTCGTGGGATCGATCCCCCACGGTGGGCGTCCATAGTTTACAATTTCATTGATTGATAACTGTATTTTTTAATATTACTTTGAACATACAAATAGAGGATCTATTAAAAAATGGATGACGTTGTCATTCATTAATTTGAAACAATTTTTCCACAATAAAGGAAAGCAAAGGTTATGAATTGTCTCATATGCATGAATTTTTTTCATTTTTTTCAGGGAAGGTGGCATAAGTTGTCAATCAACATTGAGAATACTCATCACTAGATACTATGCAAGAAAGCGAGCCAACTCATCATTATTATTCAAGGAAAACCACACCCCCTGAAATGACCTGTTAGATGCATCACTATTATTCAAGGATGGCCAACGTTGTATTCATGATTTTGAAACATTTTTTCTACAATAAAGGAACGAAAAAGTTACAAACTATCTTATATGCATGAATTTCATTCTATTTTTTCGGGGAAGGTGGCATAACTAAGTTGTCAATCAACAATGAGGATACTCATCACTAGCTAATGATGACTCTCATCACTAACTACTATCCATGAATGCAGGTTGACTTATCACTATTATTCAAGGAAAACCACACCCTTTGAAATGACCCATTAGATGCCTCTGGGTCTTGCACCGTTAATATGTTTTCTTACATCTAAGAAAGACAAGATCTTATCCAATCTGAAGTATTTTTAGGTCTTACTACAATATCAAAAGGTGGTTTCAGCCTAGATAATATCCGCAAGAAAGACAATGTTTTTTGTGGTTATGGCTAAGGCTACCTCCAATGGGTTCATGTGCATTCTAGTAGTATCTAGTCTTAGTCCCATACATGACACTAGAGACTACCTTTGGTTGCAGTTTAACCTCTTTCCTTGAAAGAACCTCCCTTAGTCTCACACAAATTAAAAAAAAAAATTCAAATTCAAATAATGTTGAAATGGAAAATTTTATTAGAAAATCAACATTGACAACATTTTGACTAACATAATTTAATGATTATAATCAATATATACTAATTAAATGATGTTGATCCGACCATTGGGAGGTTCTTAGGTCACTGCTTCTAACCTAGTTGTGTTCTAATGAAGGGTTTTTCACGTTGAGTTTTTAAGATCTGATTTGATAATTTTTTCTATGGAACCTTTGGGTAGACATCGTGTTTCCATAGTCTCTTTTTGAAGGGAGCGTTTCAAGTGAGTAGGATGAATGTAATATGTAGTGATGGTTCAGAAGTAAAACTTTAGAACCTTTTAACTATAGGATTACTATTTTTTATATCTTATGAGCACTATAATGTATGTTCTAACTTCACGCTTACATATCCAATATAATATTTTTTTTATCCGAAGAAGTTTGATCAAATAATTGGTCATCTTTTGAAGAAAAAGGACCAATATCATCACAATCAAAGATCACACACAATTATAAGATTATTTAATATAGATTGAGAGAAAACATTTCTAAATATGGTAAGATGTTTTTTGGTCAAACTAGATATAGATTATGCATGTTATCAAACAAAGTATCCTCACATCTTATTTGTGGTTGGGGCTATAACTTTTTTTTTTTTTTAAGTCATTAGGGTTAGGGTTTTAGACTGTCTCTTTTATATTTAAGTTTTTGATTTGAATTTTTTAGGATAATCATATATGGCTAATGCTATATATGTGAGTAATGATAATTAATCTGGTCTTTACAAGGTATTGTGGTGGGCATAACACTAATTATCTTTTTGTAGGAATGAATTTCACATACAAACTTAGTTTTAGAGATATAATATATCATTAAAAAGATCTAGATAAGTTTTAATAGAACTTCAATAAAATTAACTTATCCAAATATTTAAAATATACTATTTATCTTAGAATAACCTTAATAAAATTATAATTCTAATTTTCCAAAAAAATATATATATTAATGTATTCCAAATAAAGATAATATGTGATAATTATATAAAATATTCTCATCATTGTTATAATGATGGTTTATTTTCCTTTATAACAATATAAAAAATAAATATAAATATAAGCAAGGCTAAGTAATAGCAAATACCTGCCAAATTAACATTGGCAAGGACATAACTATTATGTGGTTTGAAATGTATGTAGCACCCGAAAGCTACTCTAAGAGTAAGACAAAGATGTACAACGTTGAGAGGGATTAACTAAATTATATTTGAATCTAATGTTTATGGAAGAATTGGAAAAAAGTAATTCGCACATTATTTGTTAAAATGAATTAGTTGCGACTGCCTTTTATGTTGTAATCAACTTGAAATAGTGCATAAGCATATGGATTTTATTTATTTATTGAAAAGTGTAGTGCTTGATATTTTTTTTCAAAGATAACATTTGATGTGTATCATTGAAGTACATAGGAATGGATTTTTTTTATTATTGAAAAGTGTAGTGCTTGATATTTTTTTTTTTAAAGATAACATTTGATGTGTATCATTGAAGTACATAGGAATGTAAATTTGAGCATTAGGCTTGAGTGTTTGGCATCACTATTTGTAATTTGCATATTTTTTTTTAAAGATAACATTTGATGTGTATCATTGAAGTACATAGGAATAGATTTTTTTTTATTATTGAAAAGTGTAGTGTTTGATATTTTTTTTTTTTAAAGATAACATTTGATGTGTATCATTGAAGTACATAGGAATGTAAATTTGAGCATTAGGCTTGAGTGTTTGGCATCACTATTTGTAATTTGCATGCTTCATGCTTTTATAGTGTTGTACACTTCATATGCTGCTTAAAACTTTCTTTATTGAGATCATTACAAACATGTCAATTTATTTAGAAAAAAGGCTTTTGTAAGAAGGATTTTATAATTATTTAAAAAATTAAAAATAAAATATAATGTTTGTAAAAAAAATTACTTACATTTTTCTAATTCAATTTACATTCAAATTTTGCAATGCTTGTAGAAACAAATATTTAGGTTTTGTATTAACACAAGGTTAAAAGGATTGATGAATGCAAAATTTGCATTTTTGATTTTTCTTCTTTGGTAGTCTAGTCTAAGAAACTTTAAGAAATGACAACTTCTTTGGTAAGCACTACGAATTAGAAATAGATTACCATTATGTTGTATATCTTAAATTATCCAATTCATGTCTTCAATATTATATTTCCTTTATTATTTTTGTTAAATATTTTCTTTTTGTTACATGCTAAAATGAGAATATATTAAAAAACAAGATGCACTCAACACATGCACAAAGTTCAAAGCCCTAACACAAACATCTCTCTCTCTCTCTCTCTCTCTCTCTCTCTCTATATATATATATATATATATATATATAGTAATGACAACACTCCCTAACGAGAATTCCATATAAAACAAATTATTAGTGGGTTGTTATTATTAAGTTATGTTGAAATCCTTACTTCGACATTTAGGTATTTTGTTATCTAGTGATTTCCTTACTACAAATCAAGTTAACAACTCACAAAACAAAAATACACTGCTAGAATATTAAACTCAAATAAAGATAAAAGAAATAATACTAGAAACCAAATCATGCACAGATAAACACCAATATTTTTTGGTATATACCCTTGGAAAAACCACGAAGGGAAAACCAGTACTGAGATGATTTATTATGATAAAATCAGGGTTCCTGTAATAAGGATAATGACCCACTGAGAGAAATACAACTACAAACAAACCTGACAAAGTCTGTTCTGTTGTACGACCCAGATCCGTCACTTTTTTCGAGGTGTACATGGCTTTCCTTTTAAGTAAACTCATGTATAAGTGTTTGTCTTCAATGAATCCCACGTACACACACAAAGAGACTATATGAAAAACTCTGTAGGGATCAACACTTTCTTGTGGCTTCGCTCTGCTAAAACCCACTTGTGGCTGCCTTTGTTCTCTCTTCTCCTTGACTTGATCTCTAGATGGAAGTCTTTCTCCACCTATCCAAGGTCTCTTTGAATCACAATCCTTCATGATCCAACCCCTCACGTGTAAGCAAAAGTCCTTCTTTGTTTCTACACTCTTGAATGAATCCACACTAGTAAAATTCCTTCTTTGCTATCTTTGTGTGAAAGTGTCTTCCTCTTACCCTAGCCTTGATTTTATAAGATTGAGTTATGACCTAACCCTAATTTACAAAGTGATTTACTATTGAGATTACTTCTCACCTCACTTGATATCAATGGCTAAGATTAAATGCTAACCTTTAGCATTTTCTTAAATAAATCGATTAATTCAATTAATCGATAAAAACACTTTACTTTAATAATTCCTTTAATTAAAGTAAAGTCTCAAGGATAGAAGGATTTGGACGATTTCCACATGTTTAGACACATAGACCTATGCAAAAATACCTGTCCAATGCTACCAAACATCAACACTCCCTCTTAGAGAGAAAGTTATTTCTCGAAGAACCACCTGGATTTGGTTCTTCCTTCGATTTTGGCACAATGTCACACACATCATCCTACACACTGGCATCCCTCCAACCTCACTGGCCAATTGCTCCTTGAATACTGGAAGTCATAGAATCAATGACGCTACATATCAATGCTAGAAAGTTTGGGAACTTCGTCGAAGGCCTGTTCTCCCTCATTGTGCTCCTAGGAGCCTTGTGCTCATGAGCATCCATCAATGTCATCTCGTACCAACTTGGTCTCCTAACAAAACTAGAAGGGGATAAATCCTTCTCCCCACCTGAAGTCTAAACGAATGATTGATGATCACCCTTCAGAGCCTGCTGCTCCTTGTCCTCCGTCACTATTGATGACTCTTGAGATCTCCTAGATTCCAATTTCTCCTCGAACTTAGCCTGTTTTCTCACAACTATCTTCTGCTGCACTAGAATGAAGATCCTATAATCCTTTGAGGTCTCGTTGTACCCCAAAAATATACGCTTCTACCCCAAAGGCTCCAAATTTGACCTCTTCTCCATAAGAACATGTATGTAGACAGGGCAACCGAAGATCCTCAAATGTACTATCTCTGGATTCACTCCTGAGAATGTCTCCTTTGGAGTATTGTCCCCCAATATCCTGTGAGGACCCCTATTATGCACATACACTGACGTGGTACATGCCTTTTCCCAAAGAAACTTAGGAAAATCTTGGTCATGTATCATAGCGTTGACATAATTGATGATGGACCGATTCTTTCTCTATGTAACCCCATTCCGTTGAGGGTTGTATGAGACTGCCATCTCCCTCTTGATCCCTGTCTCATTGCATAAATCCTTGAAGTCATTGGAGGTGTACTCTCCCCTATTATTTGACCTCAAGACATTGATCTTATTTCATGTCTGGTTTTCCATCTAGAACCTTATAAACTCCTAAAACCGATTGAACTAGACCTCATCCTTGGTCTTCATAAAGAAGATCTAGTTTTTTCTGGAAAAATCATCAATGAACGTCACATAGTATGACGACCCTTGCACTGATTCTAAAAACATCATCCAATCACATTTGAATGGATAAGATCCAAGATCCCCTTGGACTTATTCTCACTACCAGGAAAATAATCCTTGGCATTCTTGCCAAGTGCACACCCTCTACACACTCCCTGCTGCTCAATACTGAACTGTGGAAGACTTGTAACAATCCCCCTTAGAATCGGTAATGCTTTGTAGTGTAGGTGTTCCAACCTCCCATGCCACAACTCACATAGGTTGTCATTGTCATGTACCAAATCCCAAGCAGGATTGTTGTGTGTTATAACATAGGTTAAAATTCTAAATAAAAATTCAAATTTTTTATTTAAATAAACATTTTTGGGTTTATCTGTATGAGATGACGGATTGCCACATCATGTAATAATTGCTGTCTTTGAGTCTCTTTTCTCTCTAATCATTTAACATGGTGTGCATGTTCATATGAACTCATTTAAATAAATTCCATGCCTTGATTTATCAAAAAATAAATTCCATGTCTTGATTTATAAAAAAATAAAATTATCATTATAAGGTTTAGTGTTCAATGCATAAATGAGTCATTTAAACATTTTTGTATAAATTAATTAAAAATCAAATTTTAATATTTGAATTTAAATAGATATATTATTTTTATAAATTTTAAAATTTTATTAAAAAATAACATTATTTTATTAATTGTAATTTTCCATGAGATGAAACAAATAAATTAAAGCTTACTTATCTTAAGTTAAGTCTTTCTCTAGAGAGAAACATAAAAGATTAAAAAGGATCCATAATTTTCAATTTGAACAAAATCTAAAATTTCTACAAAGCTCTCTTACTTTTGTTCAAAAAATAATAATAAAAAAAAACCAAATGTATCATTCCATCAAAATTTGAACAAAATCTAAAATTTCTACAAAGCTCTTACTTTTTTATCGTGTAATTACTTTTTTCTAAGGATATTTGGAATATGGGTGTGGGACTTGTTGAAATCGATCCATATTTATAGTACAGAAGACCAATCCGTTTTCTATGGACGAGATTAAATATGCCTAGAATATTCTTAGTCGTCACAATAAATGAATGGCTCTGATTTCATCCATTAACTTCCTAGCTGTTATAAAGACATCAGTTTATATGTTTACTTTTTTACATTTACCTAATCATGTTTAAAAATTACTGTGTTCACTAACTTATTACCACATCTACCTGATTAAAAAATATTAAGATATTAAGGTGACCACGTTTGGCATCACCAGCAATTGCCAGTCAAAAATTTAACAGCCAGCCGCCTTTCTGCGTTCACCAGCAGCGAGCCACCTTTCGGCGTTCACCAGCAGCGAGTTAGCGACTGTGCTAGTAGATATGTTCCGGGAAGATCTTACCTATGGTTTGTACCTATTATTTCCTCGTAACCAGGCTTCCAATAAATAATTTGAAAGAGGTATTTCCTATAATAAATCGAAGGAAGAGAAAGTCTAAGCAGTGGCTACTGAGCGATTAATTCAGTCAGTTTTATCGAACACAGGTGCTGTATCCGACACCAATGTTCTTCTATTTTATGTGAACCCCTGGCTGTATTGAACGCCCGTACAAGATGCTCTCTCTATCCGAACGCCCGTGCACCAATGTTCTTCTATTGTATGTGAACGCCTGAGCTGTATCGGAAGCTAATCTAAGGCGTGTAATAAGAGGGTTAAGCAGCTTTGTTCAAAAATAATAATAAAAAAAAAACCAAATGTATCATTCCATAATTTATAATAATTTATGTATTTACTCCATGCTGGAAAGAAAACCCCCGATTTATATGACTTCACAAATACTAATTTCCACCTTTACTTTGAGCTTCGAAAGCCTAATATGATGGTTTCATGTTTCTCATTTTTGGCTTGAAATATGGTATGTGTAAATAATTGAATAAGACTTTGTAAATAATATGGTATGTGTAAATAATTGACTAAGACTTTGTAAATAATATGGTATCTGTAAATAATTGAATAAGACTATGTAAATATTAATGTAAATTTAAAATCAAGTATATTTGTCCAAACCGTTTCAAAATAAAATTTAAACCTTTTTTTCATAAAAGATTCTCAAACAACCTGCAAGTTACTTTTCTCCATACTTCTCATATATTATTTTTCCGGTTTTATGAAACCCTAAATTTCAATGGACATATTCTTACGTGATCCAGGTTGCCTATGAACGATAAAGGTGCTCGAGGACATATAAATGTCACAGATCATTGCTACGTGTTATTCTTGGGAAATGAACGCTAGTGGAGAGAACAAATCACAGTTCCACGAGATAAAGCAGCAAGATTACAGATGAAAATGGTGTTATGAAATCATCAATCAGATTCCGGGGATTACTGAAGAATAAGTATGAAATCGCTGGTGGAATTATTCTATAAAGACCTTCAAAATTTTAGGGTTTGATATCTTCATTCTTGAGGTTGTTGACGACGTGTCAACAGGAAGAAAAGACAATTTTAGGGTTTGATATCTTCATTCTTGAGGTTGTTGAGGACGTGTTAACAGGAAGAAAAGACAAAGTTTGATAGACAGTGCACCTATTCATTAAGATAAAGCCAAATCACATATGTTGGGAAGATTATTGCAGAGAAACAAAATATGATGAGATCAGAAGGGTTCGTGGTACTACAGTTGTCATGAAATGACTTCATGAATTCGCCAATCGTGTAAAATATGCCAACCTCTTGTGAACAAAACCACGACATCAATTGCTAACTTCCCAAGAACTGTATAGCAGGAGAGCTGTTGTCCAACCATTCTAGTGTTAGACTAGAATAATGAAACTCGTGCATAGTTACAAAATCACATAATTAATGTGATACGAACAGAGAGAGAGATTTTGGCGGTTTAAAATCATTAAAATGAAGTGCCCGGTTTCATCAGTTTGCAATGCTGGAAGTATCACAAAATCATTGATTTAGATCGCAGTAAGATAGGATTAGTTACCACCAAATCGCAAGGAGGAATAAACAATCCATGAATGCTAAACAATAGACCTGACCTGAGTTTGACCTTAAGATAGAATTTATTGTACAATTTTATTTAAAAAGTTTTTTTCCTTTTTAAATCTCTCATTGTATTTTTTATTGCAGGTTTTAAATGTTAAAGCGGTGGAAATGCAGTGCATGATATCGTTCAGTAAAATCCAGCGCACAAAGGATATGGCACCAATACACGATTAGTTGAGAATAATTGACAACAAAGAAAATCCCAAGAAGTGTGCCACCAGATCGCAGCACCGAAAAGACATATGACAGCTGAGAAAATTAACCATATGATCGTTGAGAAATGAATGGATAGTCGATTGTTTTTCACTGGATGACAGCTTCACCGAGTCATCGAGCTATCATGTCAACTTTCCACCGGATAATTGCACTACCAAACCACACTTCACCCATGCTATTGAGCTGATGGAAGCCGACACGAGAAAACGTGTCAAGAGTAAACAACGATCCTTCGATAGAAGAGGATCACTGGAATTTTTTCTGGTCTTATGGAAGAGTTTAATCATAAATGCCACTTGAAAATATAAGAAATGGAAAGGCCCAATAAAATCAAAGCAACACTGCATTTTATTCATTTTATTAAATCAATTGAGGAGTAAATTATATAGGATGTTATTTAGTTTATGTTAGAAATAGTAATTACTCACTATAGTAAGTTAACAGTGTTTTTCGGCTTTTTAGTTTTTACCAAGCTTCCGCTTTTACGCATGACTGTAAAACTATTGTAAATCATATACATTCTGTGAATAGTGAGACGGCGATTATGCCCTTCCATTTCTGCGTGTATATTCTTCATGCTTGCTTAATTCTTTCATGGTATCAGAGCCTCATTGTAGGACTGAAACTGATTTGTGATGCCGGTAACTCGGGTTAGGAATTGGTCCACCGATTCTGAATCCTTCATCTTGAGGTTTTCAAAGTCTCGTCGAAGGTTTTGGAGTCTCACAGTTTTGACTCGGTCAGTGCCCTTGTAAGCGGTTTCCAAAATTTTCCAAGCTTGATGCGCATTTGCCGCACCTGTTATGCGTGTGAGGATGGATTCCTCCATGCATCCTTCGATTAGGCATCTGGCTTGCAGATCCTTGTGCTGAAGTTCTTTGTACGCCTTCAGGGCGTCAG